>OX451740.1:1304024789-1304357968 GCA_948472305.1 Vicia faba | reverse complement strand
CCTTCTTCGACTACAGCAAGTACTTCGACCAACTAGAGTTCGATCCAAAATCCCACAAATCTCCACCTTGGACCTAACTCTACAGCATCAAGAGACACTAACTAGCTTTCTTCATGCAGCTTTATCAACTGCATACAGTGGAAAAACTTGCAACTTGGCAATGTTTTGGTGATCATATCAGCAGCATTGTGATCTGTCGAGACCTTCAGCACTTGGACTTCTCCACGCTCGATTACCCCTCTGACGAAATGCAGCCTCACATCTATGTGCTTGGTTCGCTCATGATAGGCTGAGTTCTTCGACAGGTGTATTGCACTTTGACTATCACATTTAACAGTGATACCTTGACCTTGAAGTTTTAGCTCCTTCGCAAAACCTTCAAGCCACAATGCTTCTTTCACAGCTTCAGTTAAGGCAATATATTCTGCTTCCTTCGAACTCCTTATTGAGTTCAGCCTTCACCCTCATAACATCTTCGACATTGTTGCTTGCTATCAGAATATCATCAACATAGAGCAACAAAATAACAAATGAATTTTCAGGTCGAAATCTGGAGTAAACACAATGGTCGAACTGACTTCTAATGAAACTTATGTGTTCCATGAACTTGTCGAATCTCTTATTCCACTGTCGAGGAGATTGTTTAAGTCCATATAAAGATTTCTTCAGTTTGCACACATAATCTTCTTTCCCCTTTTCGACATACCCTTCAGGTTGCCTCATCAGGATTGTTTCGTCTAAGTCACCATACAAGAACGCAGTCTTCACATCCATTTGTTCCAGTTCAAAGTCGAACTGAGCCACCATGGCAAGCAACATTCGAATGGATCTGTGCTTTACAACAGGGGAAAATACATCATTGAAGTCGACACCTTCTTTCTGAGTGAAACCCCTTGCGACTAATCTTGCCTTGTACCTCTTCGACATTACTCCTTCAATTCCTTCCTTAACTTTGAAAATCCACTTACAGCTGACTAACCTTGCCCCAACAGGTTTCTTGATCAGTTCCCAAGTGTGATTATCATGAAGAGATTTCATCTCATCATGCATGGCCTTTAGCCATTCAGTCTTCATTCGACTCCTTATAGCTTCCTTATAATCTCTAGGTTCTTCGTCTAGAACTTCACTTGCAGAGATTAAGGCATAAGCTACAAGATCTGCATACCCAAGTCTCTGAGGTGGTTTTATGACTCTTCTTTGCCTATCTCTCGACAATAGGTAGTCATCAACAGTTTCCTCAACATCATCAGAATATTCTGTTTCTTCTTCGACTTCATCTGGGATACGCATTTCAGCATCAACATGCTCCACCTCAACAGGAATCTCTACCTGTTCCAGCTCTTCGTCAACATCATCAGTTTTCTTGAAAGCCATTTCAGTTTCATTGAAAACTACATCTCGACTGGTGATACACCTCCTGTGACCTGACTCTAGGCACCATAGCCTATAAGCTTTTACTCCTTCAGGGTATCCCATAAACATGCATTTCAGAGCTCTAGGTTCGACCTTGTCTTGCCTAATGTGAGCATAGGCTACACAGCCAAATACTCTTAGTTTGTCGAGATCTGGTGGATGTCCCGACCAAACTTCTTCAGGTGTCTTCATATCTAACGCTGTCGAAGGACATCTGTTTATCAGATATGCTGCTGTCGAAACAGCCTCAGCCCAAAACACCTTCTTTAATCCCGCACTAGTCAACATGCATCTAACTCTCTCCAAAATAGTTCGATTAAACCTTTCAGCCAAACCATTTTGTTGTGGAGTACCTGCGGTAGTTCTGTGCCTTGCAATACCAGAGGCAACACAAAAACTGTCGAATGCCTCATTGCAAAACTCAAGGCCATTGTCGGTTCTCAACCTTTTTACCTTTCTGCCAGTTTGATTTTCGACAAGAGTCTTCCAACTTTTGAAATTCTCAAAAGTTTCATCCTTAGTCTTCTGGATGAATACCCATAACTTTCTGGAATAGTCATCTACTATGGATAGAAAATACTTTGCTCCTGAATGTGATGGACACCTTGCAGGCCCCCAAAGATTAGCATGGATGTAATCAAGGGATCCATGTGTTCTTTGTTTGCCTTTGTTGAACTTCATTCTACAGGATTTTCCAAGTACACAGGGTTCACAAAACTTCAGCTTTTCGACTTTATCTCCACCAAGCAGATTTTGTTTCCCTAATTCGACCAGACCCCTTTCACTGACATGGCCCAATCTCATGTGCCAAATTTCTGTCTTCGACAAAGGTTTCGTGGATGCAACATTTGTCGAACCACTTACAACTTCAGCCTCAAGGGTATACAAGCCTTGTTTCTTCACGCCTCTCAAGACTTCCTTCGACCCTTTCATGACTCTCAGGATACTTTTCTCTCCTTGAAAAACATATCCTTTCTTGTCGAATTCACCAAGAGAAATCAAATTTCTCTTCAAATCAGGCACATACCTGACTTCAGTCAACAATCTTATTGACTCATCATGGAGCTTGAATCTCACAGATCCAACGCCTGCAATCTTGCAAGCTTTGTTGTTTCCCAGCAATACCGATCCACCATCTTGATCACATAATTCCTCGAACAAGCCTCTGTTTGGAGTCATGTGCCAAGTGCATCCAGAATCCATAATCCATTCCTTCGATGAGTTTTTGCTTGAAACCACAAGAACATCAGATGATTCGAAATCATCTTGGACAATAGCTGCATTGCCATTATCCTTACCTCCATGATCTTTCAGGCGTTCAGGGCACACCTTTCTTGTGTGACCTACTTTCTTACAGTGATAGCATCTAATACCAGATGTGTCACCACTATAAGACTTCGACTGATTTTTACCTTTCTTCTTGTCGAATTTTCCTTTAACAGCCAAACCTTCACCAACCGTCGAAGGTTTATGCTCCTTACGTTCGTTCAAGTCCTTAGAGTACAAAGCTGATTGAACTTCTTCAAAGGTCAGGGACTCTCTTCCATACAAGAGGGTTTCTTTGAAGTGAGCATGTGATCTGGGCAAAGCGCACAACAATAACAGCGCTTGATCTTCATCATCAATCTTTACATCAATATTTTCAAGATCAAGAATCAGTTTGTTGAACATATCCAACTGCTCAGCCAACACTTTGTCTTCAATCATCTTGAATGAATACAAAGCTTGCTTCAGGTAGAGTCGATTTACCAGAGATTTGGTCATATACAAACTTTCAAGTTTCACCCATAACCCTGATGCCGTCGTCTCCTTTGATACCTGTCGAAGAACCTTATCACCAAGGCTCAACAAAATTGCGCTGTGTGCTTTCTCGATCATGGCCGTCTTCTCTCTTTCTGTTAATGCAGCGTCCATCGCCGTCGCTCCCTTCAACGCTTCCAAACAACCCTGCTGAACCAGTAGGGCTTTCATCTTCAAGCGCCATAGACCGAAATCATTCACTCCGGTGAACTTTTCAATCTCATACTTTGTTGAAGGCATCTTCTCCACGCTCACCGCACCAATTTGTTGTGAATTCAATGCCAATAACAAAGTATAGAATAAGGGAGGAATAAGGAACAAGAAGAACACAAGAATTGGTTATAACTGCTATTCTTTACTTTCTCTTAGTGAAATGAATTAGTGATGATTTGTATTAACTTCTTTAGCAAAATGCTTATCAATTAAATATACTTTTTTGATGCTTCAATATACACCTAAAATGAGATTAAATGCATTTTTCTGATGCTTCATATACCTAAAAATAGATCGTGGAAAGAAGGAGAAAAATAAAATGAGTTAGTGATGATTTGTAGAAAGGATGAGCAACATAACATATGAATTAGTAAATTAGCGATGATAGAAGAAATGAGTTAGTGGTGGTGGTAGTAAAGAGGGATAACAATGTAAGGAATTAGCGATGGTTTGTAGAAAGAATGAGAAACATAAAATGGTGAACATGTGAAGTACTTTTTTTTCTTTATGAAAAAACATATAATAAATTAGTTTTAATAATAAACTGTTGTCTCATTAAATATTTAACATACTCTTCTGAAACTTTATACGATAATATTGGTAGTATTCATTTCATATTCATTCTCTCCAATAGTAATTTCTAAAATTCTAAAAAGTACACCTTTTTTTTAATAGGCAATGATTTCATTAAAGGAAATATAAGGGATACTTCATCCAAAAGAACTACACGGAAAGCCTCTATTTTCTGAAACAAAGGAGAGGTAGAGTATTTCAATAATAAAAGTTACATAAGTCGGCTTTTTTTACAAGAGAAACAAAGCCACTTCCACGATCTCAAAACAATTACCAACATACAATCATAAAAAACAAATACCTCTTCCTTAAAAATAATGGCATTACAAATAAGTCAAAGAGTCTAAGTCATAGCTATCCAAATAACTGCCATGATAGTCCTTCGAGAAGAACACTTCACCTTATCACAATGGGAAAAGAAATCCACAAAATTCTCCAATGATAAGTCCACCGAGATTCCTATCTACTCATAGACCTTGTTCCTGAAGGTAGAGAAAACACAAGAAATGAGAGTTTGAATTGTGTTAATGAAAAACATTTCCTTTTAGAAAATCTAATCACTCAAATGATAAAAATTATAAAGACAATGAAGAAAAAAGGACACAAGTGACTTATCCAGGTTCACCGTTAATTAGGCTACTGCTGTCTATCCCAACAAGGATGATTTCGCCTTATCCAAGGACTTAATCTACAATAACCAAACTGATTACAAGTGCACGGACAACAGCCGGTGACTAACAAACAATGACACGCTCAGTGATCCGATTTAACGAATATAACATTCATTGATCTAATAAAATCTGATCACTTAAGATCTCCTATCAGAGTTTTTCACAATGACTACAACCACTGTCTTCTTGAGATCAGACCTACACAAGATCACTCAAGGAACCTTTAAGTGATATGTTAAGTGATTCAATTTAATAGATATAACAATCATTGACCTCTATCAGAAATATGACTAACCAATCATTGTAACTATATATAATTTTATAATATATTTGTAAAACTTATTTGTAGATTTTCATCCTTTTAATATTTTCAATAGTTTAATATACGTGTTCGATATTTTGTGACTTGTTATAAGGGATTGATTAATTTTATATTATAAAATTTATGTCATTTTTTATTTTAAAATAATCTTTAAAATTTTATATATTTTAATTAATTTTTTTGAAAAATAACTTATTAAAAAAAATTTATTTTATTGTCTACCACACAAATTAAAATGCATGATCTCGTCCTAATAAATTTGAAGCTTTAAAATTATCATATTAATATAAATAAAAAAGTATCAAAAATTTATTTTAAAATAAATAAAAAATGACAAGAGAAAATGTTAAATTTTTGTACCTTTGTTTTAGCATACGTAGAATAGGTTTATATAATGTGTATGCATTTCTTTATGCCATTAATGTTAAAAGAAATAAAATTAAATATTTAATGTATTGAAAGAATGAATTTAATAATTAAAACCTACTTTTTTATTGTCTTTGTTTAAAGTACCACAATGGATTGGTTCTTGTGTGGGAGAGAACTAATTTGGTTCTTCCATTGTAGGTCAAATACTTTTTTTAAAATAGTGTTAATTGCCCACGCTTTTAAACTGTATCCCAATAAAATCGTAGCTTAAACTGAAGTATCAAACCGTAGCGTATATCTAAGGCAACAATTGACAAATGTGGCTTAAAATAAACTGCGGCTGAAACACTCACTAACCGTGGTCTATACACATGTTTTAGGCACGCGTTTGTATTACTGTGTGCTAAAGTTAAAAAACTGTGCTCTATGATAATAGGCAACAACTGTAGAATCCACGCTCGGAAAACCGTTCCTTAAAGCTTTAGACTACGGTTTCTCTACTTTAGGCTGCAAATTTCGGTTGTTGTCTAAATTCATTTTTGTTGTAGTGTTACCCGCATCAACGGTTAGTTTACAACAGATAAAAAAGGTGTAAGAGTTTAGACAGTATAAAATAATATTTTTCATAGTCTGTCTTTTTTCAATTCTAACTTTCCACCTTTTCTCTAAATAATATATATTTTTAATAAGCTTGTAGATAGAGATCCGTTAGAGAAAGAAAGTAATTATAAATCCAGCTGTTTATTCCCAACGGTTACAATGAAAGTGATTGATAATACAATACGAAAGAATTGTCCTTACGCCACTCTAGAAGAGTAGAGGTCATAAACACTTTATGTACCTTTTTTACACCATCATACATTAACCATTTTGAACTTCTTATCTTCAGAGGCTTCAGACAATTTGAATGTTAAAGCTTGTTATAGAAGATTTTCTCTTAAGTCTTTAAACCTAAGTCTTGGAGTCTTCATAACTTGTCCCATCAGAACCCCGTCTTCAGAGTCTTCAGCACTTGTTTGTAAGAACTTATTTTTCTTCAGATCATCAGAACCTATTCAATAGAACTTTGTCTTCATGATCTTCAAAACTTTATAACACACAAAAGTAAAGCTTTAGAAGGCCTCCAAATCTTAACCACTAAGTCACAATTAGAACCACTTGTATGAACGTTCCTAAGACACGTTGCATAAGACGTATTCAGAATTTTGACTTCAATTGTAACATGTAACCACATGTTTTCTTCTGATGAATTCCAGAGCCTCACAACCATACTCCCTTATGATGGAATACTTCTGATGTTGAATGAAAGTATGTATTCCATGAAATCTTCAAGTCTTCAGAATTTTGACTTTGTCTTCAGAACTATGAGTATCAACTCTTCTGATGAGCAAAACTTGACTTATGACTTTGTAGTAGAATATTTCTTCTCACATGTTCAGAGTTTTGACTTCGTCTTTAGAATTCGAGCACCAACTCTTCTAATGAGTGAAACTTGACTACTGATCTTATGCGTTGTAAGCTTGTCTCTTGTATACTCCTTAGTTCTGATTTTGTAGCAGCAGCTTATCAGAGACTCTTGTTGGAGACTCATTGAGATTCTTTTCTTGTCAAACATTCAATATTTCATAGAACTACTGATGTTTCATTAGAAACAAAACTCAATGGTTCTTCTTCTGAGTGGTAATGTGATTCTGATGATATCTTGATTAAGTTTATCCAGAATTATAATCATGTATTTGTATACTTAATGAAACTATTAGAACTAAAATTGTTCTTCATTAAATATATGTTTGTTGTCATCAAAAATTAGAGATTAAACATATATCTAAATCTTGTTCTTACAATCTCCCCCTTTTTTATGATGACAAAACCATGTATTTTAATAAATCAACTTTACAGGGTTAAATCATAAATAAAGTGACGTAAGAGTTTAGAAAACTCCGCATGAGTTGGAAACTTCCCCTGGGATAAACAAACTCCCCCTAAATCATAAACATGATCTTTCAGAGCTTAGGAGCAATGTTATCCTTTCTGAATCTGATCTATCATTAGATTTAACCTTTGAGTTTATCCGATTATTCATGCTATTCAGAACAATATTTCATCAAAGTGAATACAATGTCTTTGCAAAATGTTCTTATAACATTGAATACGAGGTTTTAGAGAGATATTGTTAATCAAAATCATTATTCTTTCTCCCCCTTTTTGTCATAATCAAAAAGATAAATAATTACTTGATTTATGAAATGAAAAACAATGCGAAAACATAGGATAGAACAACATAACAGAAAAACTTGAATTCATCAAAAACAAAGAGAATACAAAGCACATAGATTAAACATAGAGTAGACAGAAGACCACACATGCTACGTTAGGAGACAACATATCTTAGAAAAGAGGGACACACATGCAATAACCAAAAGATATAATGAACACTACATAATAATTTTAATCAGCTAATTGAACCACTGATTATCAAACGTCTCACATCGTTCATCTTTGAATTTGACGTCAAGACTACCACCTATCCTATGAATGATTTCCATAATATTTGCTTTGATAAGGACTTCTATTAGAACTATTCCACATGGAATGAAAGATTTGTTCTTTTCTCTGGAAATGATAATGCATTCCTTAAGATAGTTGAATATGACCCGATGTAGTTCTAAATGGGCACGCTTAAGCATACAAAGGATTATAAGTTTATCATCGTGATACATAAAGTCTTTGTGGAGACCACAAGGACTAAGATTTGTCAGAATGAATCGAAACCATCCCTTAGAGTCAGGTAGAAGTTTCTCAGGGTTTGTGGGTTAAAAACGCCAGAAGAGATATCAAAGATAAAGATCATGTTAGCATCGGGTGTGCATCTAATGGATTCATGACTAGTGGGGATGCCCTTCCGAGGACACTCAATTGCTCCAGCTAAGTTGGACACAGTAAAGGAGACTAGGAAACTGTGATACGATGGGAGAACTGACTTGAGGGTTTTGCGTTTTATCACAAATGTTGAGGTTTAGCAAGAGTCTCCACCGACTTTTCTTTTATCCAAAAGGAAAGGTGAAAAAGCACAGGAAAGACTTTTAAGATGTTTTCTTGAGTTCGGGGGGTAGATCATGAAAAAGGAAGGTATTAGCACCCTTTTCATCCATGATTTTCCATGGGCTCTTAGTTACTTGCTAGATCCCTTGCTTTTGTTGTTTGAAAATGTGTTTGGTGTAGTTTTGAAAGTATTTTGTAAAAGAGGCCATTCATTTAGACAATCTTTGCAATGATTCTCGTTCGTAAGAATGTATACAAAGATGTTTGTCTTTTGAAAATGTTTTCAATATTTGTAAGATGTTTTTGAAATGTGTGTGTTTTCTTTGAAAGTAGCAAGGATAGTTATTTGAAAATAGAGCAAGTAACTAGAAGTAATCTACCTACTCAAATGTCTTTCTTATGCATTTTCTATTCCTTTGACATTGTTGTCTTATCATTAATTTGGTAAGCAACCCTATCTTTAGATGTAAACGGGACGGGCGTGGGTCATCGTATAACCATGATTAGCAATGTTGCATAGTATCTTAGCATTTTTGAGGGACCAAGATCATTTTGTAAGGCAACTTAGAATAGCGTCATCGAGGGACTATGATCTTATACTTGTTTGTTTTGCCAAGATACTTCGCATGCGAAATATGGCTATTTTGTAAGGCAACCAAGTGGAGAAACCCTAAGGGTGCTTGTGTGTTAATGTGTTATTTTCATGCTTTGATTTTGTCTTGGATTTAGGGTTTTCTATTTGATTTGTTTTTATCTTGCCATACAAACCCTAATTACTAACATGACATGTTAAGCGGTAAATTGCGTAATGTAAAGATTACTAAGCTATTACAACAATTTATGGGAGGGGGGGGGGGGGGGGGGGGAATACAAATTTGAATGGGGATTTACAAGAATGTAAATCTAAATAAGCTATTACAACCAAATCGAATTTATACAAATATTGGAATAAACAAATACAATATTTAAATATGCAATATTATGTATATGGAAGAAAAGATTTTGTTTTATTTTTATGTGAAAAAGAATTTTAACCTAATCCTAAAAATATAAGGAAAATAAATTAATTCTTAAAAAAAAGGTCAACCCTAATTTCTAGTTTGAAAGAAAATAAGGTTCTTATGTATTGTTTTTTGGTGTATTCTTTATATTAAAATAATAAATAATATTGTATAAAAATATAAAGTTTTCATATATGCAAAAATAAATATTTACAAGTATGGGATGAAAAGGAAATAAAATAAATTAAACTAAACCTATTTTATTTATGTTTACAAGTATATTTAAAAAAAATTAATATATAGTTTAATAAAATATTTTTTTTATGTGAAAAATAAAATAATATAAAATAAAAAATACAATATTATCATATTTATATTTTTTTATGATTTTTTATGTATTAAAGAAAAATATTTAATAAACCAAAATGAAAATAAAATAAATAAATAAAAATATATGGAAATAATTGGGCCAGGGGTGCTGTAAGGAAACTGAGAGTAGTATGTTAAGCAAAAAAACACTAGGCTCAAAGAATCAAGCCCATCTTGCAAAAACAGCTAAAAAATGCAAAAAGGAAAAATATGGAAAAAACCAAAAGGTAGCGCCAAGGTTCGAACCTAGAACATGGGTCTCACCAACGCACTACCTTGCCACTGGGATGGCTATATATCCGTTGATTAATGTGAAACAAAAATAACATAACATGAACAAGGTCCTTGCCCTGTACTTCATCTTCTTCCCCAAGCTGGCCAGAAGCTCTGTAACTTTCTCATCTCTCAATAAAAATAAAAACTGCTAACATGAATATTTGTAGCATTTTGTCTCACGATTCTAACCATGTAAATTATGTAAGCTAACAATCAAAGATCAAGATGAATTTTAAAAGCCCTAAATTAAAACCTAATTTTTACAGGAATTTCAAGTTCAAAATTCTCTCAACTCAGGCCAAATAAATGCAAGATATATATATATATATATATATATATATATATATATATATATATATATATATATATATATATATATATATATATATATATATATATATATATATATATATATATATATATATAGCTTCGTAGCAATGAGGTCTATATTGTTTATTCACAAATCATGGCCAATTGATGCCTGTATGAAGAGATAGAAGTTGAGATTTTTACCTCTTTCAGTTGAAATCGTGGATGGAGTTGGAGTGAGTTTTATGAAGGCCTGATGATTGCTTGAGCTTGCTTGAACTTCCCTGAGTGTGTTCCAATCCTTGCCTTGCTTTGGAAGTTCCTGGAACTCTCTATCCAAGTCAACCGGCAAGCTTTGAAAACAAAAATGGCAGATGATGGAGAAGGAGTTACAGTACAGGGATGAGGGTCTGGATCAGTTAGATATCAAGTAGGTAAAGTGTTTTGATGATTGAAACTTGAAACGCACGAGCCAAATGATGGATTGCTATGCTTATGCAAAAAATGCAAGTTTTGACACTTTTTTGTTGAAAGATAGTTTTGGAGTGTTTCAGGCCTCTAGCAATCGTGTTTCTAATTGTAATGTGTTTGTGTATTAGTATGGGACAGGTTTAAAGTCAGATCTCCAACAGATTTGTGAGTTCTAGCCTTTTGGCACACTTTCTTGCTTTTGAAGCAAATTGAAGAGACAAGTCTTCACATGCTTGTACTGGCTTGCTTATGGTTGGTATATGCTTTGTACAATTTGCTTTAGGCCTATACGACTTGTATGTGCAAAAGAGACATGTTCAATGCTCAAGGATTGGAAAATTGCAAAAGTGAACCTTTTCCAAAAGGGCAATGGCCACTTTATGCCATTTATGGAATTACAATTTGGATAATGGCTCTAGGGCTTGGATTAAATCTTTGTAAACTGAGTAAGCATTAAATTATGGAGTAAGAAAAAAGTTTAGGACCTGTAAAGCATGGATTAGGCAACATAGGTACTGATTTGAAAATTGTTCTTCATGAAATGGCTTGAATCAAAAGTGAGAAATTGCCAACTTCATTTCTTTGATTCTCCCTACTAAAAAATGATCTTGAGGAGTTCTGTGACATTTTGGAAAGCTTGAAATGTTCTATATAACTCATGTTTGAAATTAATTTCAAGACTCCTTTTGGAACTAGGTGAAAAATTGCCATGAAGTTGGGTCCAAAACCTGCCTAAATTAGGGCAAAATTTCACTAAGTTATCTAGTTCATGAGCATTTATTCATAAAATTATATCTTGAGATCCAAGAATCTTTAGAGAAAAGTGTGTGAAGCAAAGTTGTAGATTTCATGGAGGTCTACAACTTTCATGTTGGGAACTTCCTTTGAATCATCTTGTATCATGGTGAAAAAATGGCCTAAAGTTGAGAAAAAATAAGAAATTTTCTATACTTAGAAATATTTCTAAGTTAAGAAAAATTTCCAATTATAAACCCTAATCTTCAATCCTTGATTTCTTGATGAACAAGTTTCACATTTTGACATGTTTTGATGAATTGTGACCCTTGGCACTTGATTTTGACCAAAAAGTCAAAGTTTGACTTTTCAGTATACAGTTGACTGCAAATTTCATCTGTCTATCAATGAAATTGAAATGTTTTGACCCATGTAATTATGTCAAGATGATGCCATTGAATCCTTGGAATCATGCTTCAACTCAATTGGTCAATTGCTAAGTCAAAAAATCAGAAATTGCCCTTCCTCGGTTAAAACCCTAACTTTGGCCATTTTGCCCTTTTGATGATTTGATCAAATTTCTTGAGGAATTGTGATCCAAACTAGATAAAATGATACATATAAGTTTAAAATGTTGATGTGGATAAAAAATTATGAAGTTTGACTGTAAATTGGCCATGGTTGACTTTTCCCCCAATACAGTTGATTTTTAGGTCAACTGTCCAATTGACTGATAAAAAATATGGTTCAAGGCTTGAAACTTGTCATGAGCAATCTCAGGGGTCCATAATGATGTTTGAAAGTCATATGAAGCATTGATAGTCCAAGAATCCTTGTGTAAACTCAAACCCTAATTTTGGGTCATCAGGGCATGATGAGATATCTTGAGCTGATCAAACCCTAATCCAGTCTTGAGTCAAAGAGATCCTGTGAGAATAACCTTGATAAATGAGAGGGAAAATTTTTCGGTACAACAGAAACTATTGATGATAGATGAGATATTGAGACCATCTAGACTGACAGAAGCATTAATCCAGAAGGATTTTACGATGTTGGGATATATAGGTCCTGGCATCATAGAGATATATCCATTCCAATCCTGAAAGTGAATACCAAGATATAATCTTTTCCATCACCAACTGGAATAATGGGACGCTTTTCTTTTATGACTTCTAAGAGGCCATCATCAACATAAAAAGTTCTTGGTGTTAAGGTAAGATACATTTTAGAAAGGATTTCAGAGGATAAATGTGTGAGATGAATGGATGATAAAATATTATATAAATAAAAAAAGAGAACTCGTGAACAACAGAAGAAATGATTTTCTTACTAAATATAGTTAGACTTAGGAAGACGTAAAAAAAAATATAGGGAAGAGAAAAAGATGAAATACAACTTCCAATGTATTTTTTAATGGGAAACATGTAAATTCTAACCTGGCATGTCCTGCTTGTGAAAAGTTTACCTTTAATATTGAGCTTGTTCCTGGTCATCCAATATTTTGAAGTCTTCTTGTATTTCTAGATTCCATTTGTTGTCTTTTGTAGAGGAGTATGATCATTAGAAGCTTCTTGTTGAGCATCTTCTGATTCTTTCACTTCTTAAATTTCAACAACAACTCCATTACCATCAGATTCTGAGAAGGTGATCTCCATATTTTCAAGCTTCTCAACTAGCTTTGATCTTTCTGAATGGACTTATAATTCAGAGCATCCTTTTTGAGGAGCAAGTGACTTCTTTTCTTCTTGACTTCCTTTGAGCATAGGGATTTAGAATAGCCGTCAGTCCTTCATCTTAACGTGTTGTTGGACAACAAAACTTTCTCCGTAAGACACATGACATGTCTTCTCGAGATGATGATGGTTTGATTCATTGCATCTTGCATCAGTTGAATATCTACATAGCAATGATCTTGGTCATTACTTCTGATATTGCGAATGTAATTCCTTTTCCATCAGGTACTTGAGCCTTCAGAATCCCGAGAACTTGTTTCCAGGGATTATGTCTTCACATTTTCTAATTCTTGCCCATAGTTTTGATTCCTCTATAGATCGGGTTTTGAATCAGAAAACTTTTCATTCATTTGAGTAAATAGCAGTTGAAGAAATTTTCTCTTTCTAGATCTCTCTACACGGTTAAGTGTTTATTCTAAAATCAATAACAGAGCCTGGCTCTGATACCAATTTAAGGTATAGAAAACACAAGAAATGGGGTTTTGAATCGTGTTAATGGAAAACATTCCCCTTTATAAAATCTAATCACTCAATTGATAAAAGCTATAACGACAATGAAGAAAAAAGTACACAAGTGATTTATCCAGGTTCGCCGTTAACTAGGTTACTCCTGTCCACCCCCTCAAGGATGATTTCTCCTTATCCAAGGACTTAATCCATAATAACCAAAATGAATGCAAGTGCACGGGCAACAATCGGTGACTAAGAAACAATGACACGTTCAGTGATCCGATTTAACGAATATAACATTCATTGACCTAATAGAATCTGATCACTTAAGATCTCCTATCTGGGTTTCCCACAATGACCGTAACCATTGTCTTCTTGAGATCATATGTACACAAGATCACTCAAGGAACCTTTCAATGATATGTTCAGTGATCCAATTTAATGGATATAACAATCATTAACCTCTATCAGGAATCTGACCAACCAGGTCATCCAAGAGGATTTTCTCCATAATGATATCCATCAGTGATCTCACAAGAGTATGACCTTCACTCGATCCCCTTTGAGATATGACTATCATTGACCCAATAGAATCTGATCACTTAAGATCTTCTATTAGGATTTCCTATAATGACCACAACCACTATCTTCTTAAGATCCGACCTTCACCAAGTCTCTCATGGAATCAATAAACAACAGTTGATAGGGTTCTTGTATTTACATGATTGCTTCTTCTAAAAATATTACACAAGTGTTTTAAGCACATATTGTTTAACACTTTTTCGAGCAAAAACTCAAGTGTTAAAATAATTTAAATGAAGAGATTAGAACTAATACACAATACGAGCAACAACTCTTGTGTTCATTACAATTTTCTACAAATATGTATATGATTAGAAGTAGGGTAACATATTGTAGTGTTCTTCTTCTTCATCTTCTTGTTGAGCAAGCTATGAGGAACAACTTCTTGCTTCTTATGTTTCATCCAATATGTATATGATGATCGTTGATTTACATCTTGTTGAAATCTTCTTTATCTTATTCTTTCTTTTCTCTCTTCTGTGGTGGTCTTCAGAATGTGTAGCAGTTCTACTTTAACATCTACAACATCCACTGCTATTCTTTTAAAGGTTGAATCTCTATTTGGCCAAATGAACCTTTCTTCAAATCTTCGGTCTTCTTTTATAGCCTTGAGAGAGAGAGAGAGAGAGAGAGAGAGAGAGAGAGAGAGAGAGAGAGAGAGAGAGAGAGAGAGATATTGTGAGGATAGAAAAGTCTTTACCTGCATCAAAGGTTAGTTTGTAATGGATAGAAAAAGGTGTAAGAGTTTAGACAGTATAAAATAATATTTTCCATAGCATGTATTTTTTTCTATTCTAGCTTTCTACCTTTTCTCTAAATAATGTTTCTCTAATAAGCTTGTAGATAGAGATTCATTAGAGAAAGAAATTAATTATAAATCTAGTTGTTTGTTCCCAACGGTCACAATGAGAGTGGTTGACAATAAAGTATAAAAGGAATGTCCTTACACCACTCTAGAAGAGTAAAGGTCACAAAAACTTTATGTACCTTTTATACACCATCACTAGTTAACCATTTTAAACTTCTTCTTATCTTCAGAGGCTTCAAATAATTTGAATGTTGAAGCTTGTTGTAGAAGATTTCTCTTAAGTCTTAGAACCTAAGTCTTGGAATCTTCATAACTAGTCCCATCAGAACCTCATCATCAGAGTCTTCAGTACTTGGTTGTAAGAACTTACTTTTCTTCAGATCATTAGAACCTATTCAGTAGAACCTTGTCTTCATAATCTTCAGAACTTTGTAACACAAAGAAGTAAAGCTTTATAAGACCTCCAAAGCATAACCACTAAATCACGATCAAAACCTCTTGTACTAATGTTCCTAAGACACGTTGCATAAGACGTATTAAAAATCTTGACTTCAACTGTAATACATAACCACATGTTTTCTTCGAATGAATTCCAGAGCCTCACAACCATACTAGCTTCTGATGGAATACTTCTGATGTTGAATGAAAGTATGTATTCCATGAAATCTTCAAGTCTTCAGAATCTTGACTTTGTCTTCAGAACTATGAGTAACAACTCTTCTAATGAGCAAAACATGACTTCTGACTATGTAGTAGAATATTTCTTCTCACATGTTCAGAGTTTTGACTCCGCCTTTAGAATTCAAGAAGCAACTCTTTCGATGATCGAAACTTGATTACTGATCTTCTATGTTGTAAGCTTGTCTCTTGTATACTCTTGAGTTCTGATTTTGTAGCAGCACCTTATCATAAACTCTTCTTGGAGACTCATTGAGATTCTTTTCCTGCCAAACATTCAACATTCCATAGAGCTACTGATGTTTCATTAGAAACATAACTCAATGGTTCTTCTTCTGAATGGTAATGTGATTCTGATGATATCTTGATTAAGTTTATCCATAATTCTAATCATGTATCTGTACACTCAAAAAAACTATTAGAACTAAAATTATTCTTCATAAAATATATATTTGTTGTCATCAAAACTTAGAGATTAAACATAGATCCAAATCTTGTTCTTACAGTTCCAAATTCTAACCGAATGCAAACAAGAACATAAGAGATGCAATAAAGTTTCTAGCTCCTCAACACAAAAAACACAACATAAATCTCTAGCTTCCGACAAAATTCGACGGTTGAACACTTGATCCTTTGTAGGAATCCTATTGAGAAAAAACCTCCAACCAAAAATAAGCAAATTAAGAGGAACATTTACCTTCCACAAATGGTTAGTGGAAGTTAACAAATCCGTCGGTAGAGAGGAAGGTTGATTAACATAAAAAAATTCCACATGATTCGACAGAAAAAGCTCCTTCGGAATTACGCATCCAAACATTCTTGTCCGGATTTTTATGCACCAATGAAACCTGCTGAAGCAGGCCAGAAAGTTCGGCCAAGAGACCTGGTTCGGATTCAACAATTGAAATCATTATCTTCCTTATGTCCCATCTCCAAAATGAACCCTCACACACACTTGTTTCAGCCACACTACAATCGATATTAATGGCCTGCGAGAAAAGTCTAGGATACGCTTCCCACAGAGGCTGGTTACAGATCCAATTTGAATACCAAAAAGTTGTGCCATTACCGCTTCCCACAATGCAACAAGATGCATTAGTGAATCGATTACCAACAGGAACGATGACAGAATCGGAAAGCACTAACTCTATCCACCAAATTGAATCACTATTATGCAGAACCAAACTACTTCCAACAAGAACCTTGTTCTCAATATTCCTGTAACGACTACTTAGGATTTTCCTCCAAGCCGCATTTTGATAGTCAAAATTAGTTATTTATTTTATTCACGTCATCAATAAATCCCTAGTCTTATGGATTTCCCTATTTTCTAGGATTAGTTGCTTTTGAATTTCCTTGTAACTTGCCATAAAAATTGGTCTTTCTATTTTGCTTCAGTACGTGTAAAAGGCTATAAAATGCCTTAGGTTTATTTCAATAAACAGACAATTAAGTTCCCTTCCAATTTTAAAGTGTTATTTCACTTTTGTCTCTACATTTGGTATCAGAGCTCCGCAAGGGGCCTGATTGGGAGTGAAAAGTGTGTGTGAGTCTACAAACAAAATGTCAGAAAAGTTCGTGCAACCAGCTATTCCAAAATTTGACGGTCATTATGATCATTGGTCAATGATGATGGAAAATTTTCTGAGAAGCAAAGAGATGTGGAGTCTTGTAGACGAAGGAATACCGGCGCCGGCGATTGGAACCTCAACAGCGAGTGAAGCACAGAGAAAAAGTGTGGAGGAAGCCAAGCTCAAGGATTTGAAGGTTAAGAATTTTTTATTCCAGGCTATTGATAGAGAAATTCTGGAAACTATTCTTGACAAAGGGACATCAAAGGCAATCTGGGTGTCGATGCGGCAAAAGTACCAAGGTTCCACAAAGGTAAAGAGGGCACAACTTCAGGCTCTGAGAAGAGAGTTTGAATTGCTTGCTATGAAAGAAGGAGAGAAGGTGGACAACTTTCTAGGAAGAACCCTCAGTGTGGTGAACAAGATGAAATCAAATGGTGAAGACATGGGGCAAAGCACGGTGGTCAGTAAGATACTTAGATCATTGACTTCTAAATTCAATTATGTCGTATGTTCGATAGAGGAGTCAAATGATTTAAGCATCTTAACCATTGATGAACTCCATGGAAGTCTTCTTGTTCATGAACAAAGGATGCAGGAACATCAAGTGGAGGAACAGGTGTTGAAAGTTGCTCATGATGACAGATTTGGAAGAGGAAGAGGAGGAAGAGCCTTTTTTAGAGGTGGAAGAGGAAGAGGACGTGAAAGACGGGCCCTAAACAAATCAATTATTGAATGCTTCAAGTGTCATAAGCTTGGTCATTTTCAATATGAATGTCCAGAATGGGAGAAAAGGGCAAACTATGCAGAGATGGAAGAAGAAGAGGATCTCTTGTTGATGTCACACATGGATCTGCACCAAACAAGGCAAGAGGAGGTATGGTTCTTAGATTCAGGATGTAGCAACCACATGACAGGAAACAAAGGTTGGTTCTCTAATTTAGAAGAAGGTATTTGTCGAACTGTGAAATTGGGGAATGACATGACAATGGATGTGGTAGCAAAAGGAAATGTAAGAATGCAAGTTAATGGTGTCACTCAAGTAATCTCAGATGTCTACTTTGTTCCTGAGCTTAAGAATAATCTGCTTAGCTTAGGACAACTTCAAGAAAAAGGGCTGGCAATATTGATTCAAAATGGAATATGTAAAGTATTTCACTCTAGGAAGGGTTTAATCATGCAAAGTAATATGAGTGGAAATAGAATGTTTCATGTGTCAGCCACTGCAGCACCAAAGGAGACCATGTGTCTACAAACAGAGCTAGAGACAGAAAAAGAAGTTCACATGTGGCACTGCAGGTTTGGGCACCTTAATCACAAGGGTCTCAATACATTATCACAAAAACACTTGGTAGCTGGCTTACCAAATCTGAAGATCCCAAAGAAGACCTGCATCACCTGCTTAATTGGAAAACAACACAGAAGATCAATTCCAAAGAAAAGCATGTGGAGAGCCTCAAGGAAACTACAACTCGTACATGCCGACATATGCGGTCCTCTCAAGCCTTCTTCAAACAGCAACAAGAGGTATATTTTAAGCTTTATAGATGATTTCTCACGTAAAACTTGGGTTTATTTCTTACATGAGAAATCCGAAGCATTCCAATACTTCAAGAACTACAAAATTAGTGTTGAAAAAGAAGTTGGTGAACACATTGCTTGTTTGAGAACAGATAGAGGTGGTGAATTCACCTCACATGAATTTGACGAATTCTGCAAAACTCAAGGCATTAGAAGGCAATTAACAGCGGCTTATACTCCTCAGCAAAACGGAGTCGCTGAGAGGAAAAATAGGACGATCATGAATGGTGTGAGGGCTGTATTGAACGAAAGGCAAGTTCCGAAGGTATTTTGGCCAGAAGCTGTGAGATGGTGTGTGCACGTACAAAATCGAAGTCCAACTTCAGCAATAGAAAATACAACTCCCGAAGAAGCATGGAGCAATGTGAGGCCTACGGTGGCATATTTTCGAGTCTTCGGGTGTGTGGCTCATGTTCATATACCAGATCAAAGAAGAACCAAGCTTGAGGATAAGAGTAAGATGTGTGTTTTCTTAGGAATCAGTGATGGATCAAAAGCTTATAAATTATTTGATCCTGTTTCCAAGAAAATCATTGTAAGCAAAGATGTGGTGTTTGAAGAAGAGAAAAGCTGGGATTGGGGCAGAACCGATAAAGAAAGGAAAGCTGATGTGTTAGTATGTGAAGATGAAGATGGCAATCTTGAAGAAGAAGAAGTTGAGCAAGAAGAAGTTGAACAAGAAGAAAATGAAGATGGTGGTGGCAACTCAAGTGGAATCATATCACCTGCAAGTGAGGACAGCAACACTACTCCAGAAAATCTAGTTCAAGGGAGGGAAATAAGATCTAGAAGAAAACCAATATGGATGACAGACTATGTGACAGGGGCTGATTTGGCTGAAGAAGAAGAAAATCTCATGATGCTGATCGCCGAAAGCAAAAATGATCCATGCTCATTCGAAGAAGCACATCAATGCATAAAGTGGCAAGAGGCAATGAAAGTTGAGATGGAGGCTATAGAGAAGAACAACACATGGGAGCTAACCGATTTACCAACGGGAATCAAGCCAATTGGAGTCAAGTGGGTTTTCAAAACCAAACTCAACGAAAGTGGAGAAGTAGAAAAGCACAAAGCAAGATTGGTGGCAAAAGGATATGCACAACGATATGGAATCGATTACATGGAAGTTTTTGCACCAGTAGCCAGACTTGATACGGTACGTCTAATTCTTGCACTTGCAGCTCAATATGAATGGGAAATATTTCAACTTGATGTGAAGAGTGCATTCCTTCATGGAAAACTTGAAGAAGAGGTTTTCGTTGAATAGCCAGAAGGGTTTATCAAAAAGGGGAAAGAAGACCAGGTTTACAGATTGAAGAAGGCGTTGTATGGCCTTAAACAAGCGCCAAGGGCTTGGTACAACAAAATAGAAGCTTATTTTATACGTGAAGGGTTTGAAAAATGTTCCAGCGAGCACACCTTATTTACCAAGAAAGAAGGAGGTAACATGCTTATTGTTAGTCTTTATGTAGATGATCTCATCTTTACTGGAGGCAATAAGAGTATGTGTGATAAATTCAAAAGCTCAATGATGAAAGAATTTGATATGTCTGACTTAGGAATGATGAGATATTTTCTGGGAATTGAAGTGATACAGAATGAAGCTGGAATATTTATCTGCCAGAGAAGATATGCTCGAGAAATTCTTGAAAGATTCGGCATGGGGAGCAGCAATTCCGTGAATAATCCCATCATTCCGGGAACACGATTATCAAAAGATGAGGCAGGAGATGGAATAGATACTACCATGTTTAAACAAGCAGTTGGAAGCCTCATGTACCTCACAGCCACTCGACCAGATCTAATGTATGGAGTAAGCTTGATTAGTAGGTTCATGGCAAATCCAAAGTCATCTCATTGGCTTGCAGCAAAAAGGATTTTAAGGTATGTAAAAGGAACCACTGATTTTGGCATACTCTACAAAAGAGGCAGAAGAAATGCAGGTCTCACATCTTATACAGATAGCAACTATGCTGGAGATTTGGATGACCGGAAGAGCACATCAGGTTTTGCTTTCATTATGGGGTCTGGAGCAATTTCATGGGCTTCGAAAAAGCAGCCTGTAGTGAGCCTATCAACTACAGAAGCTGAATACATTGCTGCTGCACTTTGTGCTTGTCAATGTATTTGGCTTAGGAGATTATTGGAGCAACTTGGAGCTGAAGAAAGAGGAAGCACGGAAATTTATTATGACAACAGCTCTACAATTCAGCTGTCAAAAAATTCTGTTTTTCATGGACGAAGCAAGCATATTGGAGTAAGATTTCATTTTCTCCGAGACTTGGTAAATGATGGAGTTGTGAAGTTGAGTTTTTGTAGCTCTGAAGAACAGATTGCCGACATAATGACAAAGCCTCTCAAATTGGAGCAATTTGTGAAGCTCCGTGGAATGCTTGGAGTAATTGATGCAGTTGAAGTTTAAGCTCAATGCAGATGCATTAGCTTAAGGGAGGGAATGATAGTCAAAATTAGTTATTTATTTTATTCACGTCATCAATAAATCCCTAGTCTTATGGATTTCCCTATTTTCTAGGATTAGTTGCTTTTGAATTTCCTTGTAACTTGCCATAAAAATTGGTCTTTCTGTTTTGCTTCAGTACGTGTAAAAGGCTATAAAATGCCTTAGGTTTATTTCAATAAACAGACAATTAAGTTCCCTTCCAATTTTAAAGTGTTATTTCACTTTTGTCTCTACACATTTTGGTCCTTCAAGATCCCCCACTTCCATTTATTCAACAACTCCATATTAATCACCTCGACATATTTCACACCAAAGCCCGCTATCCCTCAGAGTGAAAACAATAATCCACTTCAACCAATGAACTGTTCTCTTTCTTTCACAACCTTGCCACATGAAATTAGTTTGAATGCTACGAATCTCTCGAATAACCTTAGAGGGTGATTTGTAAAAAGATAAAGTATAAATAGGAATAGCGTTCAACATGGAGTTACCTTTCCACCCGACCAACCTATTCTTAAAATGGTTTATAAATTCCCTCCACATGGATAACTTCTTAGGACTATCTCCCATTTTAACACCCAAAAATTTGAAAGGAAGACTATCAATGTTACAAGATAAAAAAGTCAAGGCCACATTCAAAAACCACTCTCCCACATGAATAGCGTAGAGATTACTTTTTTTTAAATTAATCTTCAATCCGGACATCATTTCAAACCTCGTAAGAATCACTTTCATACTCCAAAGGTTATCACTACTACCATCTGCCACCATAATCGCACCGTTCAAAAATTGCAACAAATTAACTTCCTCCTCCATATTGATTTTGAATCCCCGGAAATCTCCATCCACCACTGCTTTATTCATAAGACAAGTTAAAGCCTTCGTGACTAAAACAAACAAAAACGAAGAAATAGGATCTCCTTGACGAAGACTTCTCTCCATTTTAAAATTCTTCGTAGTACTACCGTTGACTAAAACCGACATCGAACTAGTGAACACACATCCTTCCATCCATCTTAAACATCTATCTCCAAATCCCATCTTTGTTAATAAATACCTAAAAAATTTCCAACTCACACAATTGTAGGCTTTTTCAAAGTCCACTTTAAAAATCACACAACTTCTCTTCTCTCGTTCGGCCATATCCAAAATCTCATTAATCATCAATATCTCATCCATAATGCTTCTCCCTGGGACAAAATCTGACTGATTTTTCGAGATGATGTTACCAATAACTTTCTTAAGCCTTGCCACCAAAAGTTTGCATAACAGCTTGTGCAAACTACCAACTAGGCATATAGGTATGTATTATGATAAAGCTTGAGGGTTTTTAACCTTCGGAATAAGATCTAGCAAAGAAGAAGTACACGCTTTAGTAAGATTTACCTTTTCGTGAAAATCCTCATGAATCAAACCACATCTACCTTAATATCCTCCCAATCTTATTTGAAAAATTCGATAGAGTACCCATACGGCTCCTCACTTCTATTACCATCACAAGACCACACCATATCCTTCACCTCCTCCTCCAAAAACAATTTTTCAAGCCAATCCATATCGTGCTCCTTTAATGACTTAAACGCAATCCCTTCCAGAACTGGTCTTGAATCATTACTCTCTTTAAAGAAGGTTTCAAAATAGGATTTAACCTCCTCCTTAATCTCATTAAATCCCTCCACTCTTCCATACTCACCTTCCAAAGAAGTGATATCATTCCTTCTATTTCCGTCCTTAATCAAATTATGGTAGAAACGAGTATTCTTATCTCCATCCTTCAACCAAAGTTGTCTCGATTTCAATCTAAGCATACAACCTTTCAAATTTAAAGTGTTCCAAAAACCTCTCGTTTCTTTGGACCTCTCATTAACCATCTCCTCAATATCTTCTCCTTGGAGGTACACCAGCATACTATCCAAATCATTGATGTTTTTAACTTGATCATTAACTTTCAAGTCGATCCACCCGAAAATAGAACGATTCCACTCTCTAATGCGGTTCTTTAGCTGTTTAAGCTTTTCATACAAAACAAATTCACGTCTCCCTTCCACCTTGATCTTTTCCCCCTCTTCTTTTAAAAACGGCTTAAAACCCTCATGCTTAAACCAAGCATTATTAAATCTAAAGGGCTTGGGACCCCAATCGATCTTACCCGAATTCAAACAAATCAGACAATGGTCGGAGATGTCTCTACTACCACTATAAAAAAGCTCTCATTTGCGACATGAAATTCACGTCACAACGTGAAAAATCACGTCACAACTCCTTATTTGCAACGTGAACCATCATGTGGCTAGGGAGCGGGTGGCAATTTTTTTTTGCGACGTGATTTTCATGTCACAAAGTTGTGACGTGAAAACAATGTCGCAACATGCTTGCATATAAATTCTACCTTTACAGGAGAAGCAGGCGCAACAGTTGAGAAGTCAGAAAAAGTACTTTATTTGCCACATGATTTTCACGTCACAAAATAGTGACGTGAAAATCACGTTACTAATTAATGACATATAACGCCTACTCTTCCATCCAACTTTTGTTTAAAAAAAAAGTTGCGACGTAATTTTCACGTCACTAAATTGTGACATGTAAATCACGTCACTAATCTTTTTTTTTTTATAAATTTAATTGCTAAAAGTTGTTTTTCTTTTATAATTAATTAAATTAATAAACTAAATTAATAAATTTAATATATAATAAATTTAATATATTAAATTTAATATAATAAAATTAATAAACTAAAATTATAAATTTAAGCATTCTTAATTTAATATATTAAATAAGTTTTAATTAGTATGTTACACAAATTAAAATTTGAAAGTAAAATAACTAAATTAATTCTACAGGTCATCTTGGTTGGTATAATTGTCAATGTCAAAATTATCTTCGTTTCTGTCATCCTCTGGCTCTTGACCATGAAAGTTTTGATTTCCACCAAACCCTTGCATAAATTGTCTTATTTGTTGTTCCATATTGTTATACCCCAAAATTTGCCCTCCCATATTCCTCAAGAAATTGCCAAGCCAAGTCACAAAATTCCCTAAGGGTTGTGCAGGTCAACTGTCTCCCATACAGTCAAAATTAGGGTTTTGAGTCTGATCAAGAAAAGGAAGTTTTCAAAGGCCCAATCAAGTCTCACATGCCTACAAAGATGGTCAAGTATCCTCATATCAAGTTTCAAGGCATTCAGCTCAAGATTGCACAGTCAAAACCCTAAATTGCACTACAGTCAACTGTAGGGGCAAAATGGTCATTTGGCAGTCAAAAGTTCAAATTTTTGGTCAACATATCATTTTGAAGCCACAAACATCATTTGATCAATGCTTGATCATGATTCTCAAAATTTGGCTCAGAAATCATCAAAGATGCAAAAGTTGCTATATTTGGACAGCTGAAAAAGTCAACTGAAATTGACCAGGGCATAACTTTCACATGGATTATCAGAAAAATTCCATCCAAAGCTCATTTTGAAGAGAAAGACATTTCCTACAACTCATCTTCATACTTCAAGTCCAAGAAATGCTCTCACAAAAAGTTATCAATTTCAACATTATAGGTCATTTTCAAAAGTCAACAAAAAGGGACTTTAAGTCAAAGGCCATAACTTGAGATTGGTAAATCAAAATGACATGGGACCAAAGGCATTGGTTAAAGGACTCAAAGACCTTTCCAAAATGTCCAAGAACATGTGAAAAGCTTAAAAATTGAGCAAGTTATGCCTTGTAGAAGTTGGGAAATTTTGGTGAAATGGCAAAAGTCAACTATCTTTGAAAATCCAATTTTTGACAAAAGGGCCCCATTTTTTCCACTTGGTTCATCCTTGTCATGCCACACACGTGTCCCATGGTTAATTTCAAGACCAAATATTGATTTTTTATTTTATTTAATTTTTGATGATTTAATTCATTTTAATTCTTTGAAAATTCAAATAAAATTTAAAAACCAATGGAATAGTGTCATGTGAACTTGGACAATTTCTATGTATCATGAACCAACTCAAGAAATCAGGCTAGGGTTCATTTGCACACTAGGTCTAGGTTTGGGCTAAAAAGAAGGAAACTTGGTTAATGGAAGAAACCCTAAGACCAATTCTCTCACAAGCATGAATTAAGGCAAAAGAGCAAGCCAATTCCATTCCATGATCATCACTGAGTCAAACCCTAGGCCTAACACATCATAAGATGCGCCCAAACAAGCTTTGGCAATTGGAAATTTGGACATAAAAAGACAAATCTGATTTCAAAGTTGGGGGATCTTTCAAGCCTTAATTCTTGGTCCATTAGCATCCTGAGGCAATTCTGAACACATCCCAACCCCTAACTTCAATCAAAACGCGAAGAAGCAGTCACGACAACTCAAACTGTACAGAACATTTTTTGAAATCGTGTTTTCAATTCTAAGCATGATCATTGCATTTTAATTACATATTTGTGTTCCTTACAAAGTTTCCAAGCTAACACTTATATTCAATTTGATTTTTGCATCACGTATGGGATTTCACCATGACCAAAAGCTAGGGTTACAGTTTTCTTGAATTGGGGCTTTGGCACAAAGGAAAAATTAGGACTTAAGAGTACCATGGTTGGATTCAGTGTACCAAGACGAAGGAATTGACCTACTCGCGATGAATTTATATAAGCCATAGCGCTAGTCGCTATTTTCTGGTAGCTAGCCTAATGCTACGTTTCAAAAACCGTGGCCTTCTTTGTTTGTGTTTCAGGAAAATGGAAGGGATGATGGCGTGGCACAAGCGGATTGGAGGAATTTGAATTGCGCGCGTTTTGATGATTATGCATTGGTTTTGTTTTTTATTGTTTGTTGGCCATAATATATTAAATGAAGCACAAATGGCTCAGTGGCCAGGGATACGCGCATGTGGCCTTCAAGACCTGGGTTCAAGTCCCAGGTCTGGCAAAATTCCATATTATTTTTCAAAATGAAATTCTATGCTTTGCTAATGTCCAGGTACACCATGCACACTCAAAAATCAACCTCCACGCGTCCATTAGAAGCAATCCAAGGGCCATGACCAAAGGTGTATCATAGACTCCAGTCAATGTGCAGCACTCTATCCAGGAAAGTCAACCAATTCAATGCAAATGGGCCAGAATTTCTAGGCCTGCACCTCACAATTTTGGGGTCTACCCCCCTGGTTTGCCTTATTAATTTTTATTCTTTCTTTAACTTTTCTTTTTTTATTTCTTTTATTTGCTATTTATTTAATTAATTATTTTTACATAAATATAATAAAAACATCATAAAAATCAAAAAATGCCAAAATATATAATTTATATTATAATTATTTTCATAAATAATAACATGTAAATATTTAGTTTTAATTAGGTTTTCAACTTTAATTCCTTTTAATAAAAATCAAAACAAAAACATAGAATTAGGTTAATGACTTTTTCCTTTTAACTTTCCTTGTTTTTTGCCATAGTATTAGTGTTTTTCATAATTAAACTAGGGTTGCATTTTAGGTTAGATTTTAATTCTTTTAATAACTAAAATCCAAAAAAATAGAGTTTAGGTTTAATAACTTTTTATTTTCTTTTTTTAATTTTCCTTTTTTCAGAATAATAATATTATTTATTTATTTTCATAAATTTAAAAATGCACATAAATTAATTTAGAATTAAATTAGGTTAAAAGTCAATATTTTCATAATAAACTTAAAAGACATTAGAACTAGGATTTTAATTTTAATTAATTTTTCTTTTTTCTTTTAAATCTAAAAAACACAAAAATACCATTTTTCATTTAATTTTAATTTTAGATAACTTAATTATTTTAATTCCTTTAAAGGGTTCAACGCCCTCGCATTTGATTATTTTCTTTTTCGCGCGTTTCATTTATTTCTTTTGTGAATATAATGTACTTGTACCAAAGCCGTGTAATAGCTATTAGACATTTCTTTTCTGCAATTTATTTTAAAACGGGTCTGGATTAATTTGGCGTTGTAGACCCTCGCCCTTTGTAATAGCGTAGGACTTTTATCTTTTCCGCACTTTAAATTCCCGCACCTTTAATTGTTAAACAATAACATGAAAGAATGAATGCCCAAAAAATAAAATCGAATCGTTAGATCACCAATGCATGACAAGACAAACAATAAACTGAAAATGACACACAATTCGCACACACCACCCCTAGGGTACGCCTCACTGTTGCCTTTCGAAAGGTGATCATCGAATAGAGGATATTTTAGTAAGTCCTTGTGTCCATTGATCAAGTTGCCTAAAACAAAGTTGCCTCGAATAAGTTGCCTCGGAATAAAAGATCAATGGCATAAGGGTAGCTTCTAAGGTGTCTTCCCATTGCTCTGGTGATCACCACGTCCCTAAACCTCGAATTGACCCGAACACCTCCGACGGTGGTGCTACCTACCTCTCAATGGTGGGATGGCACTACTTTAAAGGACATCTACACAGACGAATTCCTTAGGGTAGGTAGGTTCTCAAGGATACTTGCTCTAATTTCAAACAAATCAAAACATCTTTTCACCAACACACTTTCAAAAACTTTCAAAACAAACTTTTCAAACACTCTGACGTACGAGTTGAACTGAAACTTTTCAAAGAATATTTTTGAAACCCACATTGAAAAGCAAGCAAACATTTTGAAAACACATTGAGCAAGTATCTAAGAGCCCATGGATAACCATGGATAGAAAGGGTGCTAACACCTTCCCTTTCTATAACCTACCTCCCGAACCGAGAGCAATCTCTTTAAGGAATTTTTCTGTGCTTTTGTCCTTTCCATTTGGAGAAAATAAAAGACGGTGGCGACTCTTGCTTACCGCGACATTTCGCGAACCAGCTTTAAAACAGTCAGTTCCAGATCCACCGATCACACATATCAACTTGTCTCTTCGCCATGGCCTCCATTTATCGTTGTTACTCTTACCTCATTGCCTCCATTTAGGCTTTCATTGCCGCCTCACATTGCGCTGACTCACGTCTCGCCTGATTTAACGCCAACTGTCTTACTGTTTCAAGTTGTTCTGGTATCAAATTTGGTGGACGTGACCCTCCTTCCCCATCTCTAACTCTTTGAAATAGATTTCTATCCCTACTTCTCAAAGTGCCTGCCAAATTTGCACCATAAAAAAAACAACCGTTAGGCCCGTTTCCGCCATTGACTTAATCCCAAATATAAACATCCACATCAGGATGAAGCCACTCTCCCTCTCTGGAGTATATTGAGGATTATGACTCAGAAAATTTGCAAGTAATGTCTGATAATCCTCCTGCACATTCAATAAAAAAATTAAGTCAAATATATATATATTAAATTATATTAAATTAAATTAAATTATATTTGTTGTACCCCAAAATTTGCCCTCTCATTTCTCAAGATTTTTCTCACAAAATTCCTACTGGGTCAAGGATGCACAAGTACAATTGAATCGTATTGGATTTTCAAGCATCAAGTCAAAGAGGAAAATATTGAAAGATCAAAGCAGATAAATTTGATTTTTTGACAAAATTGAAGAAACGTAAGCTTGCTTCGATTCATACTAGCTTCGATTGGGAATTACTTCGACTCATGCTAGCTTCGACTAAACTCTTTCCTTCATGCTAGCTTCGACTGGGAAGTGTCTCCCTTTGAAACAGTTTGCTTCGATCCAGAAGTTTCGATTGGGAATTAGACTTCTTTTGAGCAAGCTTGATTCATACTTCGATTGGGAATTTAATTTCTTTTGGGCAAGCTTGATTCCTTCTTCGATTGGGCATTGGATTTCTTTTGAGCAAGCTTGATTCCTGCTTCGTTTGAACATTTATTTTCTTTGTGCATGATTGATATAAATCCTTCGTTTGGCCATGTGACCTCTTGCAGGCAAGTTTCGATTGGATAATGGCTCCTAATGCAAGATTTCGTTTGAGCAAAGGACTCTTGCATGCTTGCTTGGAGTCACAAAGTAGTGACCTCCTGCAGGAAAGCTTCGATTGCACCATTGGCCCCTTTACATGTTTGCCTTTGATTCACAAAACCAGGACTTCCTTCATGCCATCAGGCACAAGGCAATGGCCTCCTGCAACTTTCCTTCGATTTAGAAGGTAATGGCCTTCTGAAGGATTTCCTTCGATCCACGAAGCAGGGACCTCCCGCATGCAAGCCTCGTTTGGGCATTTAGGCCCCCTACATGCAGCTTTTGATTGGACATTGGCTCTTCATGCAAACCTTTGTTAGAGAAATGGCCTCTTGCATGCTTGCTTGGAGTCACAAAGCAGTGACCGCCTACATGCAGCTTTCGATTGGGCATTGGCTCTTCATTCAAACCTTCGTTTGAGCAATGGCCTCTTGTATGCTTGCTTGGAGTCACAAAGCAGTGACCTTCTGCATTTAGCTTTCTATTGGACATTGGCTCTTCATGCAAACCTTCGTTTGAGCAATGGCCTATTGTATGCTTGCTTGGAGTCACAAAGCAGTGACCTCCTACATGCAAGCTTCAAATGGATAAGGATTGACTTCTCATAAAGCTTCGATTGGAGTTTGGGTTTCCTTCGAAGAAACATACTTCAAATCCAACTCTGAATCCTTCGAGCAAGCTTAGCTGAAGAAATTTGATCAAATCTTATAGCGTTAAATCAGGCGAGACGTGAGTCAGCGCAATGTGAGGCGGCAATGAAAGCCTAAATGGAGGCAATGAGGTAAGAGTAACAACGATAAATGGAGGCCATGGCGAAGAGACAAGTTGATATGTGTGATCGGTGGATCTGGAACTGACTGTTTAACGCTGGTTCGCGAAATGTCGCGGAAGCAAGAGTCGCCACCGTCTTTTATTTTCTCCAAATGGAAAGGATAAAAGCACAGAAAAATTCCTTAAATAGATTGCTCTCGGTTCGGGAGGTAGATTATAGAAAGGGAAGGTGTTAGCACCCTTTCTATCCATGGTTATCCATGGGCTCTTAGATACTTGCTCATTTGTGTTTTCAAAAATGGTTTGTTTGCTTTTCAATGTGGGTTTTAAAAAGTTTCTTTGAAAATTCCAGTTCGACTCTTGTATCAGTCCTCAAGAGTGTTTGAAAAATTGCTTTCGAAAGCTTTTTGAAAATGTGTTGGTGTGAAAAGTATTTTGTTTTGTTTTGAAATTTAGAGCAAGTATCTAGAGTCGTCTACCTACCCTAAGGAATTTGTCTGTGTAAATGTCCTTTAAAGTAGTGCCATCCCACCATTGAGAGGTAGGTAGCACCACCGTTGGAGGTGTTCGGGTCAATTCGAGGTTCGGGACATGGTGATCACCAGAGCAATGGGAAGAAACCTTAGAAGCTACCCTCATGCCAGGTTCCCGGATCATGAGGACTTACTAAGACATCCTCTACTCGACGATCACCTTTCGAGGAAAGGCAACAGTGAGGCGTACCCTAGGGGTGGTGTGTGAATTCGTGTGTCAGATTCATTTGCATTTATCTTGTCATGTTATTGGTGTTCTACGCTTGTTTTTATTTTTGTCCATACATTCTTTCATGCCTCGATTTAACAGTTAAAATATTGCGAGAAAGTAAAAGATTCTAAGCTATTACAAATGGCGCGGATCCACATCGCCAAAATTTCTCGAACCCGATTTGACAGAAAAAATAAAGAAAGTAAAGAAAAGTGCGAGAAAATTAAAAGGTTACATGGCCTTGGGAGAGATACATAAATATTATAAAGAAATAAAATAAATATGCGCATAAGAATTAAATCGAAACGAGGGCGTTGGACCCTTTTTGCAAAAATTAAAATTACATGGAATTAATTAATTAAAAAGAAAAGGAGATGTTTTTGGTATTTTTTAGTATTTTAGGATTTAATATGAAAAAAAGAATCAATTGAAATTAAATGCTAACCCTAATTCTATTTGTTTTTAATTTATTAAGAAAAGAAGATTAAAACCTAATATTAGCCCTAATTAATTTACATGCAAATTTAATTATAAAAATAAATATCTAATATTTTAATTATTGTGGAGTAAAAAATAAAAAAAGATGAAAATTAACTAAACCCTAGTTCTATGTTTTTTTGGATTTTTATTAAAAGAATTAAAATTAAAACCTAATTTAAAACTAAGTTTAATTATATACAATTTAATTACAAAAAATACTAAAATAAAAATATTTATTATATTTTTCCTCTTTTCTGATTTTTAATGTGTTTTTTATATTTTATGAAAACAATAAATTAATTAAAAAAATAATAATTAAAAGAAAATAGAATTAATAAAAAAACATCATGGCAAACCTAGGGGGGTTGTTGTCCCCAACATGGAGGTTAAAGTTTAGTAATCTGGCCCATTAATCTTGGCCTGTTTGACTTTCTCCAGGGAGCATGCTGGCGCGTTGACTGGGGCTCACCATGTACCTCAGAGCGTGACCTTTGGATTGATGAAATTGGACAGGTGGATGTTGATTTTTGAGGATGTACCATGGACCACAACATTATGCCTGCACATGAATATCATTTGAAAAAAATTATATGGAAAGGGTGGGGACCTGGGGCTCGAACCCAGGTCCTGAATGTCATCCGTTTACTTCCTTGCCAGCTGCGCCACTGGATCAATTTGTTAATTAAATAAACCACAAACATTATAAAATAAAACAAAAGCCAACGCGTATTTCCGCGCGAATTTTCAAATTAACCAATCAGCTTACGCCACGATATCATCTTCTTCTTTGTTCCTGAAACACAAACAGAATAAGCCACGGTTTTCATGTGTTCTTTTAGGCCATCTATGGAAAAATAGCGAATGGCCCTATGATGCTCATAAATTGAGCGCGAGGGTAGCTTCTTCTTCGTCCAGACATGCTCGTGTCAATGGTGGTACTCAGGGGTTCTAATTTTTCCTCATTCAAAAACCCCTAATTCCAAGTCCTGTAAACCCTAGAAAATAATAATGGCATCTTGGCATACAGTGCGTAAAACTTCAATCAAAGCACATGATTAGCTTGCAAACATCATTATAAACACAAAAATAACAACAAAATATGTTAACAATGCATGTATGATAGAAACCGATTCAGAAATTTTCTTTACCAACTTCAATGGTGATCTTGGGTTTTCTTGAGTATGGGGCTTGGGGAATGATTGGAATATGTCCTATAATCCTCCAAGAAGCTAATGGAACAAGTTTGGAGGCTTGAATCAACCTGCAAGTGAGTTTTCAGAATTGAGTTTTTTTGGAAAAATTTGCAAGTTTGTGCAAGGGTTTTCTGAGCAGCTGCGTGGTTTTTCAGGCATTAGGTTTTCGTTCTATGCTTATGTAGGAATGAATTAGGTTAAGAAATTTGATCCAAATCTTTGAATTGATGGTTTATGAGATTTGATTTTCAATCATATTTTTTCCAATCTTTTTCATGCAATTTTGCACCAATCATGATCCAATCAATCCAATTCCTTTCAAATCTGATCATGCACGAATCATTGAGCCTATTACATGTACAAAAAGATTTGATAAGTTAGGTTAAGTATTTTTCATATATTTAATTGATTTAAATGAATTATTATTAATAAAAATTCAAATAAATAAATAAAAAATGAATAAAACTTCCCTTTGGGCCAAGTAGTCGTTCACATGCTTGGGATGATGAATTGTGGAAGAAAAATGGGCCCATTAGCAATTTTAGGTCTTTTGAAGCAATGTTGACTTTTCAAAATATCCAAAAATTTCCCAACTTCCACAAGGCATATCTTGCTCAATTTTTAAGCTTTGCTCATGTTCTTGGACATTTCGGAAAGGTATTTGAGTCCTCTAACCAATGTCTTTGGTCCCATGTCATTTTGATTTACCAATATCAAGTTATGGCCTTTGACTTAAAGTCCCTTTTTGTTGACTTTTGAAAATGACCTATAATGTTGAAATTGATAACTTTTTGTGAGAGCATTTCTTGGACTTGAAGTATGAAGATGAGTTGTAGGAAATGTCTTTCTCTTCAAAATGAGCTTTGGATGGAATTTTTCTGATAATCCATGTGAAAGTTATGCTCTGGTCAATTTACAGTTGACTTTTTCAACTGTCCAAATAAGGAAACTTTTGCATCTTGATGATTTTTGAGCCAAGCTTTGAGAATCATGATCAAGCATTGATCAAATGATGTTTGTGGCTTCAAAATGAGATGTTGATCAAAAATTTGAACTTTTGACTGTCAAATGACCATTTTGCCCCTACAGTTGACTGTAGTGCAATTAGGGTTTTGACTGTGCAATTTTGTGCTGAAACTCTTGAAACTTGATATGAGGATGCTTGACCATATTTGTAGGCATGTGAGACTTGATTGGACCTTTGAAAACTTCATTTTCTTGATCAGAACCAAAACCCTAATTTTGACTGCTTAGGAGACCCTTGCACTGTGCAACCCTTGAGGAATTTTGAAGCATGACTTGGCAAATCTTTGAAGAATATGGGAGGGAAAATTTTGGGGTACAACACACGCTCTTCATACTCGTACCATGAAGAGAAGAGGGGTTCTTATATGCTGAATGCCATTTGTGATCGATGGATCTGGAACTGACTGTTTAACGCTGGTTCGCGAAATGTCGCGGAAGCAAGAGTCGCCACCGTCTTTTATTTCCTCCAAATGGAAAGGACAAAAGCACAGAAAAATTCCTTATAGAGATTGCTCTCGGTTCGGGAGGTAGATTATAGAAAGGGAAGGTGTTAGCACCCTTTCTATCCATGGTTATCCATGGGCTCTTAGATACTTGCTCACTTGTGTTTTCAAAAATGGTTTGTTTGCTTTTCAATGTGGGTTTTAAAAAGTTTCTTTGAAAATTCCAGTTCGACTCTTGTATCAGTCCTCAAGAGTGTTTGAAAAATTGCTTTCGAAAGCTTTTTGAAAATGTGTTGGTGTGAAAAGTATTTTGTTTTGTTTTGAAATTTAGAGCAAGTATCTAGAGTCGTCTACCTACCCTAAGGAATTTGTCTGTGTAAATGTCCTTTAAAGTAGTGCCATCCCACCATTGAGAGGTAGGTAGCACCACCGTTGGAGGTGTTCGGGTCAATTCGAGGTTCGGGACATGGTGATCACCAGAGCAATGGGAAGACACCTTAGAAGCTACCCTCATGCCAGGTTCCCGGATCATGAGGACTTACTAAGACATCCTCTACTCGACGATCACCTTTCGAGGAAAGGCAACAGTGAGGCGTACCCTAGGGGTGGTGTGTGAATTCGTGTGTCAGATTCATTTGCATTTATCTTGTCATGTTATTGGTGTTCTACGCTTGTTTTTATTTTTGTCCATACATTCTTTCATGCCTCGATTTAACAGTTAAAATATTGCGAGAAAGTAAAAGATTCTAAGCTATTACAAATGGCGCGGATCCACATCGCCAAAATTTCTCGAACCCGATTTGACAGAAAAAATAAAGAAAGTAAAGAAAAGTGCGAGAAAATTAAAAGGTTACATGGCCTTGGGAGAGATACATAAATATTATAAAGAAATAAAATAAATATGCGCATAAGAATTAAATCGAAACGAGGGCGTTGGACCCTTTTTGCAAAAATTAAAATTACATGGAATTAATTAATTAAAAAGAAAAGGAGATGTTTTTGGTATTTTTTAGTATTTTAGGATTTAATATGAAAAAAAGAATCAATTGAAATTAAATGCTAACCCTAATTCTATTTGTTTTTAATTTATTAAGAAAAGAAGATTAAAACCTAATATTAGCCCTAATTAATTTACATGCAAATTTAATTATAAAAATAAATATCTAATATTTTAATTATTGTGGAGTAAAAAATAAAAAAAGATGAAAATTAACTAAACCCTAGTTCTATGTTTTTTTGGATTTTTATTAAAAGAATTAAAATTAAAACCTAATTTAAAACTAAGTTTAATTATATACAATTTAATTACAAAAAATACTAAAATAAAAATATTTATTATATTTTTCCTCTTTTCTGATTTTTAATGTGTTTTTTATATTTTATGAAAACAATAAATTAATTAAAAAAATAATAATTAAAAGAAAATAGAATTAATAAAAAAACATCATGGCAAACCTAGGGGGGTTGTAGTCCCCAACATGGAGGTTAAAGTTTAGTAATCTGGCCCATTAATCTTGGCCTGTTTGACTTTCTCCAGGGAGCATGCTGGCGCGTTGACTGGGGCTCACCATGTACCTCAGAGCGTGACCTTTGGATTGATGAAATTGGACAGGTGGATGTTGATTTTTGAGGATGTACCATGGACCACAACATTATGCCTGCACATGAATATCATTTGAAAAAAATTATATGGAAAGGGTGGGGACCTGGGGCTCGAACCCAGGTCCTGAATGTCATCCGTTTACTTCCTTGCCAGCTGCGCCACTGAATCAATTTGTTAATTAAATAAACCACAAACATTATAAAATAAAACAAAAGCCAACGCGTATTTCCGCGCGAATTTTCAAATTAACCAATCAGCTTACGCCACGATATCATCTTCTTCTTTGTTCCTGAAACACAAACAGAATAAGCCACGGTTTTCATGTGTTCTTTTAGGCCATCTATGGAAAAATAGCGAATGGCCCTATGATGCTCATAAATTGAGCGCGAGGGTAGCTTCTTCTTCGTCCAGACATGCTCGTGTCAATGGTGGTACTCAGGGGTTCTAATTTTTCCTCATTCAAAAACCCCTAATTCCAAGTCCTGTAAACCCTAGAAAATAATAATGGCATCTTGGCATACAGTGCGTAAAACTTCAATCAAAGCACATGATTAGCTTGCAAACATCATTATAAACACAAAAATAACAACAAAATATGTTAACAATGCATGTATGATAGAAACCGATTCAGAAATTTTCTTTACCAACTTCAATGGTGATCTTGGGTTTTCTTGAGTATGGGGCTTGGGGAATGATTGGAATATGTCCTATAATCCTCCAAGAAGCTAATGGAACAAGTTTGGAGGCTTGAATCAACCTGCAAGTGAGTTTTCAGAATTGAGTTTTTTTGGAAAAATTTGCAAGTTTGTGCAAGGGTTTTCTGAGCAGCTGCGTGGTTTTTCAGGCATTAGGTTTTCGTTCTATGCTTATGTAGGAATGAATTAGGTTAAGAAATTTGATCCAAATCTTTGAATTGATGGTTTATGAGATTTGATTTTCAATCATATTTTTTCCAATCTTTTTCATGCAATTTTGCACCAATCATGATCCAATCAATCCAATTCCTTTCAAATCTGATCATGCACGAATCATTGAGCCTATTACATGTACAAAAAGATTTGATAAGTTAGGTTAAGTATTTTTCATATATTTAATTGATTTAAATGAATTATTATTAATAAAAATTCAAATAAATAAATAAAAAATGAATAAAACTTCCCTTTGGGCCAAGTAGTCGTTCACATGCTTGGGATGATGAATTGTGGAAGAAAAATGGGCCCATTAGCAATTTTAGGTCTTTTGAAGCAATGTTGACTTTTCAAAATATCCAAAAATTTCCCAACTTCCACAAGGCATATCTTGCTCAATTTTTAAGCTTTGCTCATGTTCTTGGACATTTTGGAAAGGTATTTGAGTCCTCTAACCAATGTCTTTGGTCCCATGTCATTTTGATTTACCAATATCAAGTTATGGCCTTTGACTTAAAGTCCCTTTTTGTTGACTTTTGAAAATGACCTATAATGTTGAAATTGATAACTTTTTGTGAGAGCATTTCTTGGACTTGAAGTATGAAGATGAGTTGTAGGAAATGTCTTTCTCTTCAAAATGAGCTTTGGATGGAATTTTTCTGATAATCCATGTGAAAGTTATGCTCTGGTCAATTTACAGTTGACTTTTTCAGCTGTCCAAATAAGGAAACTTTTGCATCTTGATGATTTTTGAGCCAAGCTTTGAGAATCATGATCAAGCATTGATCAAATGATGTTTGTGGCTTCAAAATGAGATGTTGATAAAAAATTTGAACTTTTGACTGTCAAATGACCATTTTGCCCCTACAGTTGACTGTAGTGCAATTAGGGTTTTGACTGTGCAATTTTATGCTGAAACTCTTGAAACTTGATATGAGGATGCTTGACCATATTTGTAGGCATGTGAGACTTGATTGGACCTTTGAAAACTTCATTTTCTTGATCAGAACCAAAACCCTAATTTTGACTGCTTAGGAGACCCTTGCACTGTGCAACCCTTGAGGAATTTTGAAGCATGACTTGGCAAATCTTTGAAGAATATGGGAGGGCAAATTTTGGGGTACAACACACGCTCTTCATACTCGTACCATGAAGAGAAGAGGGGTTCTTATATGCTGAATGCCATTTGTGATCGATGGATCTGGAACTGACTGTTTAACGCTGGTTCGCGAAATGTCGCGGAAGCAAGAGTCGCCACCGTCTTTTATTTCCTCCAAATGGAAAGGACAAAAGCACAGAAAAATTCCTTATAGAGATTGCTCTCGGTTCGGGAGGTAGATTATAGAAAGGGAAGGTGTTAGCACCCTTTCTATCCATGGTTATCCATGGGCTCTTAGATACTTGCTCACTTGTGTTTTCAAAAATGGTTTGTTTGCTTTTCAATGTGGGTTTTAAAAAGTTTCTTTGAAAATTTCAGTTCGACTCTTGTATCAGTCCTCAAGAGTGTTTGAAAAAATGCTTTCGAAAGCTTTTTGAAAATGTGTTGGTGTGAAAAGTATTTTTGAATTTGTTTTGAATTTAGAGCAAGTATCTAGAGTCGTCTACCTACCCTAAGGAATTCGTCTGTGTAAATGTCCTTTAAAGTAGTGCCATCCCACCATTGAGAGGTAGGTAGCACCACCGTTGGAGGTGTTCGGGTCAATTCGAAGGTTCGGGACATGGTGATCACCAGAGCAATAGGAAGATAGCTTAGAAGCTACCCTCATGCCAGGTTCCCGGATCATGAGGACTTACTAAGACATCCTCTACTCGACGATCACCTTCCGAGGCAAGGCAACCGTGAGGCGTACCCTAGGGGTGGTGTGTGATTTGTGTGTCGTTTTCATTTATTTTTGTATTGTCATGTCATGGGTGTTCTACGCTTGTTTTTATTTTAGTCATTCATTCTTGCATGTCATTATTAACAGTTAAAAAAATGCAAGAAAGGTAAAGTTCCTAAACTATTACAAAGGCGCGGGTCCACATCGCCAAAATTTCCAAAACCCGATTTGACAGGAAAATAAAGAATTAAAAAATGCGAAAAATAAATATTACATGGCCTTGGGAGAGATACATAAATATTATAAAGAATAGAAAATAAATATGCGAATTGGAATTAAAGTTGAAACGAGGGCGTTGGACCCTTTTTAATTAAATTAAATTAAACGATTATTAAATTAATAAAGTTAAAATGAAAAGAAATTGTCTTTTTTTTGGTATTTTTGTATTTTGTGATTTTTTATGAAAAAAAAGAATTAATTAAAATAAAATGCTAACCCTAATTCTAATTTTTTATTTGTTAAGAAAGTATTAAACTTTAACCTAAAATTAAACCTAATTATTTTACATGCAATTTTAATTTATAAAAGTAAATAATATTAAATATTTAATTATTATGAAAGAAAATAAAAAGGGATAAAAAATTAATTAAACCCTAATTCTACCAATTTTAGATTTTTATTATGAAAATATTACAATTAAACCTAATTTAATAACTAAAATTAATTAATGCAATTTATTTACAAAAATACTAAAATAAAATATTTATTATTTTTTTTCATCTTTTCTGATTTTTTATGTGTTTTTTATATATTATGAAAATATTAAATTAATTAATAAAACAATAATTAAAAGAAAGTAAAAATAATGAAAAATAAAGAAAGTAAAAAAAATTTGCAAACCTAGGGGGGGTCTGCCCCTAATTGTGAGGTGAAGCCCAGCAATTTAGGGCCCAATTGTCCTTAAGCCTCGTTGACTTTGACACTAGCATATGGCACCTTTGACTGAGGCACACCCTAGTCTTCAGATCCTGACCTTTGATGGAGTATGATGAGACGCGTGGACGCTTGATACTGTGGGTGCATGATACGCTCCCTGTATTGAAATTGTATGGGAATACGTTTAAAGGAAAAATATAAGGAAAGGGGTGAGGACCTGGGGCTCGAACCCAGGTCCTGAACATTACCAACCAACGCGCTTGCCAACCATGCTGCCTTGTTTATTTGTAAATAATATAATCAATAAATATAATAAGACAAACAAACATCAATGCTTCTTTTTTCGCGCGAGATTTTGAACGGACCAACCAATGCCCTACACATCATCGTCTTCCTCCTTGGCTTTATTTTTCCCTGAAACATGAAAACTATTAGCAACGGTTTTACACCGTTCTCATAGGCACCTTTCTGAAAAATAACGAATAGCCCCTGGGGCCTCATAAATTAGGCGCGAGGGTGCCATTGTTTTCGTCCAAACACACTGATTCCAACGGTCCAGGTCTCGAGTCTCAATTTTTCTTTGAATGTAAAGCCCCAAATTTCCAAGTTTGAAACCCTAAAATATGACAATGGTGGTTTTGCATACAGTGCATAAAAATCCAATCAAAGTATATGGTTAGCTTTAAAACACATCACTTAGCATGAATCTATAAATAAAATGCCATGAATATGCATAAATTGTAAAATACGATTATGAGAAAAAGTGAAAAAAGTTTGACTTTTGTACAATGATTCAAAGGGTTAGGGACTGTGTTCTTGATCCAGGTACGTTGCTTGATGTCCCAGGGATGCAGTGGAATCAGTATTGTGGCTTGAAACGACCTACAAGTGTATTTTCAGTTTTGAATTTTCAAGCCAAAATTTCAAGTTCTTTCTTCAGGTTCTTGCGCAGCTTAGAGTCTGTGAGCACGAGGGTTTTGATCAAGCTTATGTATGGAATGATTAGGTCAAAGAAAATTGGTCCAAAATCCATGAATTGATGAATATGATATTTGATTTTTAAACCATGATTTTCAAATCTTTTTTCATGCAAACTTCTACCAAATCATGACCAATTCAATTGATTCTTTCTATATTTGGTTAGACACGAAATCTTGAGTATATATTATGCATAAAAAGATTTAAAACCTAGGTTTAGTATTTTTCATGTATTTATTTTAATTTAAATGAATTATTAATAATAAAAATCCAAATAAATAAATAAAAATGAAGAAAAACTTCCATTTGGGCCAAGTGGTCGTGCACATGCCTTGGATAATGAATTGTGGAAGAAAAAGAGGCCCATTAGCAATTTTAGGTCATTTGAATCAATGTTGACTTTTCAAAATATCCAAACATTTCCCAACTTCCACAAGGCATAACTTGCTCAATTTTTAAGCTTTGCTCATGTTCTTGGACATTTTGGAAAGTTCTTTGAGTCCTCTAACCAATGTCTTTGGTCCCATGTCATTTTTATTTACCAATCTCAAGTTATGGCCTTTGACCTAAAGTCCCTTTTTGTTGACTTTTGAAAATGACCTATAATGTTGAAATTGATAACTTTTTGTGAGAGCATTTCTTGGATTTGGAGTATGAAGAGGAGTTGTAGGAAATGTCTTTATCTTCAAAATGAGCTTTGGATGGAATTTTTCTGATAATCCATGTGAAAGTTATGCCCTGGTCAATTTACAGTTGACTTTTTTCAACTGTCCAAATAAGGAAACTTTTGCATCTTGATGATTTTTGAGCCTAGATTTGAGAATCATGATCAAGCATTGATCAAATGATGTTTGTGGCTTCAAAATGAGATGTTGACCAAAAATTTGAACTTTTGACTGCCAAATGACCATTTTGCCCCTACAGTTGACTGTAGTGCAATTAGGGTTTTGACTGTGCAATTTTGTACTGAAAGTCTTGAAACTTGGTATGAGGATGCTTGACCATATTTATAGGCATGTGGGACTTGATTGGACCCTTGGAAACTTCATTTTCTTGATCAGAACCAAAACCCTAATTTTGACTGCTTAGGAGGCCCTTGAACTGTGCAACCTTTGGGGAGATTTTGAAGCTTGACTTTGCAATTCTTGAAGAATATGGGAGGGCAAATTTTGGGGTACAACAGTTGCCCCTGTTCAATCTTCTTAGACCTGAGGATGCAGATTGGCTGACGTGCCTTTCGTAATCCGAGGGTAGAAGATGATTGAACACTAGAGTGCCCAGAAATTTGCGCTCACATAGTAGCAGTGTGATGCTGGGAAAGGGCTTATAGATGCCATTTGGAGATTGATGGATAGGATGATGGGCTTATAGATGCCATGCTAAGAGGTGATGGAAGGTGGACGGGCTTATAGACGCCATCTGGATGTTGATCGCATAAGAGATTCCTTAGCGAGAACTTGCATACCTGCAAAAAAGAAAATGATTACCTGACCTGTTACGGGGCTGGTCTTCAAACTCTTTGTATAGATGTGTCCTGACTGGTTACAGGAGTTGGATCTGGAGCTTCAAAAGATGATGAATGAACCAGGGGTGGTTACTACCTCAGCAGGAACGGTGAGAGAACCTTGGATGACCTTAACCTCAACAGCAATCGTTGAGAAAATCTTGGATAACTTCACTTCAACAACAATCATTGAGCGAAATCTTGGTGAGAATTACCATCTCCGCAGTATCGGGGAGAGAACCATAGGCGATTACAACCTCAATAGCAATTATTGGGAAAACCTTGGGTGGAATTATCGTCTCCGCAGTATCGGGGAGAGAACCATAGGCGTTTACAATCTCAATAGCAATCATTGAGAAAACCTGGAATGGAATTATCATCTCCGCAGGATCGGGGAGAGAACCATAGGCAATTACAGTCTCAATAGCAATCATTGAGAAAACCTGGAATGGAATTATCATCTCCGCAGGATCGGGGAGAGAACCATAGGCGATTACAATCTCAATAGCAATCATTGAGAAAAACCTGGAATGGAATTATCATCTCTGCAGGATCGGGGAGAGAACCATAGGCAATTACAGTCTCAATAGCAATCATTGAGAAAACCTGGAATGGAATTATCATCTCCGCAGGATCGGGGAGAGAACCATAGGCAATTACAGTCTCAATAGCAATCATTGAGAAAACCTTGGATAACTTCTACTGAGTCTTCATCAGAAAAATCTGTTTGGGGTCGATTTACCTGGACTAGAGAAGGCCTTGGACTGGATAAGAAATCTTTGGATTCGATTAACTGAACCGGTCTAGGTCTTGGAATGTCTTCAACTGGGTCTTTATCAGAAAAATCTGTTTGGGGTCGATTTAACTGGACCAGAGAAGGCCTTTGATTGGATAATAACCAGAGAAATCTTTGGAGTCGATTTAACTGAACCAGATAAGGTCTTAGAGTCTTGAAATATGATTGAGAATTTAGCTGAATCTTTCCTGAAAGGTAAAGGTCAGTCATATGCAATGCATGATATGGACCAAGCAATGATGTTCTCAACATAAATGAGATTTGTAAGATATGATGCGTCTATGCATGTTATAATGATGTATGGAAGTGCGATATTTATGAATATATTTTTTTTTTGTCTAGGAAAGTAAATCCTTGACGGGTGCCGGGAAGTCACTCCTGGGCTGATGTTGGAGAATAGATTTTGCTTCCGCTGGGGATGCTAGTTGCAAGAATACCGGTAGGAGAAGATGACTCCGTTGGGAAATAAACTTGGCGAATGGATAACTCTGCGGGGAGAAAGGTACTCTAACGATCTTGCTGGAAAGCAATAATCTGTGGGGAGAGAGATATCTTGCTGAATTGTTGATAGTAACTTGCTGGGGATACCCTTGTTGTATCGGAAGTGTTAATAGACTTCGCTGGGGATAAGAAGACTTCGTCGAGGACGCTCTTTCCGTGGCTTTTGGCTGAGGATAACCCAGTTATATCCTGGTAGGGAAATAACTCTTTGAGTAAAGCCGGACGACGCGTTCGTGTTCTGCGAGGATAAGCTTCCAGAATCTACTGGGGATAAGCTTACTGCTTGGGGAGATAAATTCCAACTTTCCTGGGGAACTGGATTGGACTCTCCTGGGGAAGTTTTGAACTGCGGGGGAAGTGATTCCTTTGAATGTTGATATGCCGCCGGGGAACAATATTTAGACCAAGACTGCCGGGGATGCTTGTTAAGAATATATATGCTGTCGGGGAATGTTGAGATCTGCTGGAGGATACCCAACTTCCTTAAGATTTGATAACTTTGCTTGGAGAAGAGTGCCTTGACTTGCTGGCTCACTCTCTGGGGAATTAAGATGTACTGGTTATGTTTTTTTAGCTGAACCTACCTTGGTACCTTGGAGGACAGAACAATTAGATTGCTCAGACAACTCTTTATTGCCCCTGTTTCTAATGTTACCTGTAATTAATCCTTTGTTTCGTATGCAAATATTCATGAGTTAGCAAATTATTGTCGATGCATATATCACAAATTGAACCTTGGACGTTCTTCGCAAAACAAAACAGAAAAAGAAAAACAATTGGCACTTTTAAAATATATTTGTATTGATTTTGAATGGCCTGAAAATAGGCGTTTTGTGTACAAGAGGCTGGCGTCCTAGTAAGAGAACGCCGCCGAGCAAAGGCGTTTATACAAATTTTGTACAAGATAAAATAAAACAGCTGTGTGAGATGAATGATCTACTGGGTTTCAACTCTGCTATTGCCTTTATAACTCCGAGCGTCTCATCACTTGATGACCTAAACGAGGGTGAAGCTGACTGATCGATGCCGTCTGAACTTGGTGTAGATACCGGATTCTGGATGCAAGGTGATCCAATGAGACATAATATTACGCTTTATCCCTAATTTTTGCTTGGACCGCCCTTTCGGGTTTTCAGTCCACCGGGATACCCATTTTTGCCCAAGCCGCCTTTTCAGGTTTTCGACTTGCCGGGTGTACATATTTTTTCATTTTCATCCCTTCATTTTGCCCGAACCCTTTTGGTTCGCCGGGAAGCCCTAATTTTTGCCTAGGCATGTCAGCCTAGCGGGTCTTTTTCATGCGTAGTATCTTTTTACTATGTCTGCATTAGCGGGGTGAGGAAGGTCGTCACCATCCATGTTGGTCAATATCATTGCTCCTCCTGAGAACACATGCTTAACCACAAATGGCCCTTCGTACGTAGGGGTCCATTTGCCCCTTGGATCACTCTGCGGAAGGATGATTCGCTTGATTACCAGATCCCAAACTTGATATTCCTGTGGTCTGACCTTTTTATTAAATGCCCTGATCATCCGTTTCTGATACGTCTGACCATGACAGATAGCAGCAAGTCTCTTTTCATCAATGAGGTTGAGCTGATCAAGTCGTGTCTGGATCCAATCATCCTCGTTCAGATTTGCATCCTTCATTATCTGGAGAGAGGGTATTTGCACTTCGATCGGTAAGACTGCCTCCATACCATAAACCAAAGAGAAAGGAGTTGCCCTGGTTGACGTCCTAGCTGAGGTACGGTACCCATGTAGAGCGAACGGTAACATCTCGTGCCAATCTTTATAAGTCACTGTCATCTTCTGCACGATTTTCTTAATGTTTTTATTGGCTGCTTCTACAGCCCCATTCATCTTCGGTCTGTAAGGAGAAGAATTGTGGTGCTGTATTTTGAACTGCTCGCAGAGCTCAGTGATCATCTTATTATTCAGATTGGTACCGTTGTTTGTAATAATTCTTTCTGGGACGCCGTACCGACAGATCAGACTATGCCGAATGAACCGTGCCACAACAGTCTTGGTTACCGTAGCGTAGGAAGCTGCTTCAACCCACTTTGTAAAATAATCAATCGCCACTAGGATGAAGCGATGCCCATTAGATTCCGTAGGTTTAATCTCACCGATCATGTCTACGCCCCACATTGCAAACGGCCAAGGTGCAGTCAGCACATTCAGAGGAACTGGAGGAACATGCACCTTGTCTGCATAAATCTGGCACTTATGGCATGTCCTAGAATGTTGGTAGCAGTCAGCTTCCATTGTGGACCAGTAATACCCTGCCCGAAGGATGTTCTTTGCCATTGTATGTCCACTGGAATGTGTACCGAAGGTCCCTTCATGTAGCTCTTCCATGATCCTTTCTGCTTCAGTCTTATCCACACAATGCAGTAAGGTTGAATCATGGTTTCGCTTGTACAAGATGCCGTTGCTAAGGAAGAACTTTGCCGCGAACCTTCTCAGGAACTTCTTATCATTGACAGATGCACCTTCAGGGTATTCCTGAGCTTTCAAATATCTCTTCACCTCATGGTACCAAGGCTTCTCAGTCACCAATTCAGTCTCGAGATCGCAACAGTATGCCGGTTCGTCCAGTTTCCAGATGATGATCCGGGGAGCCTCATTATCCCATTTAACTTTGAACATAGAAGACATTGTAGCTAACGCGTCCGCCAACTGATTCTCTTCTCTCGGGAAGTGTTCAAAGGTTATCTTCGTGAAGTGGGGGATCAAGGTCAACACACATTCTCTGTAAGGAATAAGGTTCGGGTGTTTCGTATCCCACTCTCCTTTGATCTGATTGATCACAAGAGCGGAATCTCCGAAGACACTCAGAAACTTGATCCTTAGGTCGATCGCAGCTTGAAGACCCATGATGCACGCCTCATACTCGGCCATGTTGTTGGTACAGTTGAAACATAGCCGGGCAGTGAGTGGAGTATGAGTGCCTTGAGGTGATATGATTATAGCGCCGATACCGTTACCCAAAGCATTGGAGGCTCCGTCAAAGTGCATAGACCATCGGGATCCTTCCTCAGGTCCTTCATCTGGTCCAGGTACTTCACAATCAGTTACTATCATGATGTTTTCATCCGGAAACTAGAAGTTCATTGACTGATAATCATTGACTGCCTGATGTGCCAAGTGGTCTGCCAATACACTTCCCTTGATGGCTTTCTGGGTCGTGTACTGAATGTAGTATTCCGTCAAGATCATTTGCCATCTTGCTATTCTCCCAGACAGAGCGGGCTTTTCGAATATGTACTTTATAGGATCCATTTTTGAGATCAACAAGGTAGTGTGAGTCAGCATATACTATCTCAGCCGGCGAGCAGCCCATACCAAAGCGCAGCAAGTTTTCTCAAGCAGTGAGTATCGGGTCTCACAGTCGGTAAACTTTTTGCTAAGGTAATAAATGGCATGCTCTTTTCGGCCAGACTCGTCATGCTGCCCCAGCACACACCCCATTGAGTTGTCAAGCACTGTTAGATATAGTATCAGAGGTCTCCCTTCAACCGGTGGCATAAGGATAGGTGGTTCTTGGAGATACTCTTTGATTCTGTCGAAAGAAGCCTGACATTCATCGTTCCAACGTACTACCTGATCTTTCTTCAGCAGCTTGAAGATTGGTTCACAGGTAGCAGTTAGGTGTGAGATGAAGCGAGCAATGTAATTCAGGCGTCCTAAAAAGCCTCTAACTTCCTTCTCTGTCCTAGGAACTGGCATCTCTTCAATAGCTTTAACCTTGGCAGGGTCCACTTGAATACCCTTATCACTTACCACGAAGCCTAGCAACTTCCCAGATCTTACCCCGAAGGTGCACTTGTTCGGGTTCAACCTCAGCTTGTATAGTTTCAACTGGTCAAACAACTTCTGCAGATGATCTAGGTGCTCTTCCTCAGTCTGGGACCTTGCGATCATGTCGTCAACATACACTTCTATCTCATGATGGATCATGTCATGAAATAAAGCAACCATGGCACGCTGGTAGGTTGCCCCAGCATTCTTCAGTCCAAAAGGCATGACCTTGTAGCAGAAGGTGCCCCACTGAGTAACAAAGGTAGTCTTCTCCATGTCTTCAGGTGCCATCTTGATCTGATTATATCCTGAAAATCCATCCATGAAAGAGAACACCTTGTGCTGAGCTGTATTGTCAACAAGGACGTCAATGTGAGGTAGAGGGAAGTCATCTTTGGGGCTGGCCCTGTTCAGATCCCTATAATCGACACACATTCTGACCTTTCCATCCTTCTTTGGTACCGGCACCACATTAGCAACCCACTGAGGGTAAGACGTCACTGCAAGGAACCCAGCATCAAACTGTTTCATAACCTCGGCTTTAATCTTTTCAGACATCTCTGGACGCATCCGACGGACCTTTTGCTTAACCGGAGGGCAATCTTCCTTAGTTGGCAAGTGATGGACCACAATATCGGTATCCAACCCGGGCATGTCTTCGTAGGACCAGGCAAAGATCTCCATATAATCATGCAGCATCTGAGTCAACCGTTGCTTCACGCTGAGCTCTAGGTTGGCACCAATCTTTACCTCTTTCCTGTCTGCCTCAGTACCCAGGTTTATTGTCTCCACTGGCTCTTCGTGTGGTTGAATTACCCTCTCTTCCTGAAGCAACAGTCTTGCAAGCTCGCCAGGCACTTCGCAATCATCTTCACCTTCGTCTTCGGCTAAGTTGATCGGATTTTCGAAGTCATAACGGGCGGTAGTAGAGTCGTTATCAGTGAGATCCAGAGTGGATTGAAACCTGTAGGAGTGAGTGTGTGTGTAAATACAGCTGTTTTGAAATATATGTAAAGGAAAGAAAGACAGAAAAGGAGCATAAGATTTGTAATGCGAGAAAACGTCCAAGATTTTCATTCATGATATATGAAATGACAATTTATATGCCCTCACAAATAGAACCACGGTGCCTCGGGTAAGACACCGGGCCATAGAGTTTATTATTGTTTATTACAAAATAACAAAACAAGGAAGTTTATTACTGTGTAACAAAAGTAACAGGAGTATGGTCCTTAGCAATCCAATTGGTCAATCCGCCTTCGGTCGTCGGATAGATCCAGCTATTGAATTCTGCTTCATCCACTTCATTGTCTTCCCCAACAGCATTCACTCCTGGATTTGTAATGAGCACAGGAGGTCTTCTGGTCTTCGCCTTCCGCATAGCTTTCTGACCCTCTGCAGTAAAACCCAGTCCAAATTTGTCAGTTTTCTGTGTAAAGTCAGGAAGCCTGCCCCAGTTAGCACATTCACCTTTCTGAACCACAGCCCGGGCATCCTTCAGGGAAGCCATCTTCAAAGGAACATTCTCTTCTACTGCTGTTTCTGCTGCCGCTGAAATTGGAAGCACCTCCTCGAAATGCTGAAAGGGGGTTTCAATAAACTCCCCGTCCATCTCAATGTATCTGAAGGAATTCAAGTGGCTTACCATATACTCCTCCTCTCCTTGCACAGTGACGATCTTCCCTCTGACGGGGTACTTCAGCTTCTGGTGCAAGGTAGAGGTCACTGCCCCAGCTTTATGGATCCAAGGTCGACCCAGTAGACAAGAGTACGATGGACGGATATCCATCACATAAAAAGTAGAGTCAAACACCTGAGAGCCCACACGAATAGGAATGTCAACCTCTCCATGAACCATCCTTTTTGAACCGTCAAAGGCCCTGACGATGATATTGCTGGGTTTCAGTTCCAGGCCTTCACAATCTAAACGGTCTAAAGCCTTCTTGGGTAGCACATTCAAGGACGAACCAGTATCCAGCAATACATGTGCCAGAGTAGTGCCCCTGCATTCGATAGAGACATGCAGGGAATCATTATGGTCTCTTCCTTTTGCATTCAGGTCAGCATCTGAGAAACCTAAGCCATTGTCCGCTGTCAGATTTGCTACGCAATCAGTGAACTGGACTGCAGATGTCTCCTGTGGCACATGGGCCGTCTTGAGGAACGAGATTAAGGCCTTAGCATGGGCCTCGGAGCACAGCAATAAAGAGAGCATGGAGATTTTGGAGGGCGTATGCCCCAGCTGTTCGACGACGTTGAAGTCGCTCTTCTTTATTATTTTTAAAATCTCCTCCATTTCTTGTTGGGAGGCCTCAGCATTTATCGGTATCGGTGCCTCCATCCGGGCAGGCTCAACTTCAATCCTTTTGCCCCGAGCATTGGATGACTCGGCAGCAGGGGAAACAACTTGATCAGCAACAGGAACAAGTACACTTGTAGGTTTTATGAGGAGGGGTCTTCGAGTAGCGGGCGGTGCAATGTCAGGCGAGAAGAGCCTGCCACTGCGGGTAACCTTGGCTGGGCCAGTGATATCACAGATACTGGCGCCAGTGTTGAACTCTTGTTTGATTCCGTTCACATACACATCTGCCCCATAGTGCCAGGGGACAGCTTTATCAGATATGTAGGGAAGAGGTCCCGGAATAGTGATAACCACAGGTGCAACAGTCATGATTGGGACAGGCCTCTTCGGGAGAGCCTTGATTGGATTATTGAAGATGGTAACCACATAAACTTCTTCTACCGGAACCAACTGAACAACAGACTTCTTAAACAGAATCTCCTTGCTATCCATTAGGCTTTGGATGCCTGACTTCAGCAAGGGACAACCAGATAGGGAAATAGTACAGAACAGGCAACCCTCACTGCAACCCGGAAATAAACCGGCCAGCAGTAGGTTCTTCTTGACAGTCTTCAGAGGAGTGGCTAGATCATCCACAGAGACAGCGTACACTTCTTCATCAACAACATTTACCCCATGCTGAGGCATAGGAGCAGTAACCACATTCGGCCTCTCAGGCGCTTCGAACTGTATCTCTTTTGCGTCAATAAGGTCTTGCACCTTATTCCTTAATGCCCAACAGTCATCAGTAGAATGCCCCGGGCTATCAGAATGGTACGCACAGCGGGCATTCGGGTTGTACTTGGGGGAGGCAGTGTTTACACCTTTGGGTGCCTCTCTAACAGTCACTAGGTTGGTGGACAGCAATTGTGGCAAGATCTGCGATAAAGTCATGCTCAAACGGGTAAACTCTCTCCGGGGTCTTTCAGCCCTTTGAGGATTGGTTGGCCGAGGAGCGGCAGCAGGCTTAGCAATCATTACCGCACTGACAGATTGGCGGCGCTCAGATCTCTCTGGTCTCTTGGAACCATATACAGCACTAGCCTCCTTCTTGAAGGGTTTCTTCTCAGAACTAGACGATGTACCCTTCGGAATCTTTCCAGACTTCAACCCCGCCTCAATTCTCTCTCCAGTCAGAATCAGATCAGTGAACCCTGCAGACGAATTCCTGATAAGATGGTTGAAAAATGGCCCAGATAGGGTCCCCAAGAACATGTCTACCAATTCCCGATCAGTCAATGGTGGCTGCACCCTGCCAGCCAGGTCTCTCCACTTCTGAGCGTACTCTTTAAAACCTTCACTTGAACCTAACGACATACCCTGGAGTTGGGTACGTGTAGGGGCAAGGTCGGCATTATATTGATACTGCTTATAGAAAGCAGTAACCAACTCCTCCCAGTTACGAACCTTGGTCCCATCCAGCTGATAGAACCATTCGAGATGAGTCCCTGAAAGACTCTCCTGGAAGAAGTGGATCCACAAATTCTTATCCGCTGAGTACGGTTGGACTTTCCGAACATAGGACCTGAGATGTAGCTTGGGACAAGACGCCCCGTCATATTTAGTGAAAGATGGTGCTTTGAACTTCCGAGGAATGATCACACCAGTAGACAAACCCAGATCTCCAAAATCCAGCCCAGGTACCTGTTGTATTTCCATAGCATTCAGCCTGTCTTCCAGCTGCTTGTAACGGTCTTCTGCCGGAGGATATTGCTCTTCATCAAAATCAGTCTCGTTGTCAGAGACTACCGGACTAGGACCCTTTTCTGCTTGAGGAGTACTCTTGCCAATAGAAGAACCAGCCTCTTCATTCTGCAGAGTATTGCCAAACCTTCGGCCCGAGCTGAACAGAACAGTCCTTCTCTTCTTCTTCTTTTCCTTCTTCAAGAGCAGAGCCTTCAGCTCTTCTTGGCCTTGAGCCAAACCCATGATTAGTTCCTGAAATTGCGCATTCTGCGCCTGAAGAGCCTTGATGGACATCTCAGTTGATGAAGAGTCAGGATTCATGATGCTGAAATAAATAGCGAAGAACGGTAAGCAACCTGAAAAGAGGAAAACCTGCTATGCACATGATGAATGATATGTGTTTATGCAATGCATTCAAGGGTTCGAAAGTTCAAATTTATTGTAGACAAAAAGGAACACACGTTATCATTAAGGAAATAACTGTTCAGTACATCAAAGCCTCATGGGCATAAATTACAAAAGTAAATCAATCCCAAAATACACTGCGCATCCTCTTTGGAGCTATGTAAGTGTTGAGATTCCTCTCCTCATGCAACAGGCGGGTGAGCTCTAAGACCTTCTTTTCACTAGCATGTAAACTGGTCTCAAGAGAATTCCGTTCTTCCTTAAGCTGGATCCAGCTCTTCTGCATCTCTTCCCAGGATGTGGGCATATCCGGGTGCTGAATAGTGTAGGACACTTCTCCTTCCAAGACCGGTTCTTTGATTACTGGGAGCATGTGAGGATAGGGCATCACTAACTTCTGGGAGCGGGCGCGTACCCACTTGAGATAAGGTTCCAACGGGATGGAGTTCCTGTGCCCCAATGTCTTGCTGTCTATCCTACTTGGCATTCTCTAGGCTCTGATAAATCTCTGGCGAAGTCCTTGAGTATCGTTGTCGAAGTCAAAAACTATGTCAAGAATTAACATGTCATGAGGGCCATCCCTCAGAGCATAACCAAACTGTCTCCAAGCCAGGCACGGGCTGTAAGTAATACCTCCTCTGATTCCAAGTAAAGGAACATTAGGGTACTCCCCGCAACGATCAATGATAGTGACATCTTCTCTAGACCTAGGGCACCAATGTATATCTGCATGTGTGAGAGTCATCAACCGTTGTGACCATCTCAAACCCCGCTCATTCTTCAAAACCGATTGTGGAAGGTGCGAAATAAACCACCTTCCCAGGAGAGGAGTGCAACACATAAGGACACCTCTTTTTCTCATGGTTCGAGTGTAACATGAGTGAAGGATGTCCCCCAACAACGTAGGCATAGGATTCTTGGACATAAAGATCTGGACAGCACTGATATCTATAAGCTGATCTGGGTTAGGGAACAACACCAAACCATAGACAAGGAGGGCCACAACTTCTTCAAAAGCTTGCAAGTCAAGGGAGTTCCAACATTCATGGGCTTGTTCAAACAGAAACCTGGCTAAGAACCCTTTGATACCACTTCTAACTTCCCAATGTCCCTTGAGGTCAGACGACTGTAGGTGCAAGGCTTTAGCAATCTCTTCAAGCTTGGGTTCCTTTTCCGTACCGTTGAAGGGTAGCTGATCAAAGATAGGGATCTTCAGGAGCCGGGAGTACTCCTCCAATGTAGGTACCAGCTGATAGTCCAAAAAGGTGAAACAGTGATGCAGAGGGTCAAAGAATTGGAACAGGACCTTTATCATGTCTTCCTCAATGTTGGTGTTGACCAAGTTGATGAGGCCTCCATGTCTTTCACTGAATGAAGAGTTCTCGGGAATCCTGGATATAAGCTCCTTAAGCTGAGGAGGGACCCTTACAAGACTGATATGAATTGTCTTTCTACGAACAGTTTCCATGTCCTACAAAACAAGAACAAAGATGAAGATTCGAACCCCTGAAATGATTAGTCAATGCATATGATGCTGGATGATGTCATGATGCTATGATTAAACACACCACTGATATTTACAAAGACAAACATGTAAGGCACACAAGGCACACAAGACAAGCCCTTAGGGTTTAAGGCCAGCATGGGGTCTGGGTAGTACCCTCTTGAAGTTGGTGGGTTCATCCTGTCCTATTAGAAGTAACCGGGTTCTAAGGGTCCCAATATCACTGGATTGCTTTCATTGTTCATCGTTTCGATTTAGCCACTGAACTGGCGACCGAAATATTCCAGGAAAGCAACCCTCAATTGAGTGTAGTATCGAGTATCAACCAACCTCGGACTGCACCAAAGTCAGTTATCTCACTACCCTAAAGAGGCCAAGATAGTTCAATTAAGGTTCCTAAGGTCTGTTGATGCTTCACGACACCACGCGGAGGCCCCGTACTCTCCTTGACTGAACTCAAGGGTTACCGGTACACACCAAAGTGCCTCATCAACGTAGCAGACTGTTTCAACCATGTCGGTATACCCCGCACAGTTCCCTCACAACCTTGTTGCTACTTTCTAAGAAGGTATCCCCCAGATCGGGTTAGGATCTATAGAACTCCCGAGACAGTACCCACAATTTAAAGCAACCAAAGAAAGCAATTGAAAACACAGTGATCTTAGTCCTAAGGTACACCTCACTTTAAGAAGTCCCCAGCAGAGTCGCCAGTTCTGTGATCGGTGGATCTGGAACTAACTATTTAACGCTGGTTCGCGAAATGTCGCGGAAGCAAGAGTCGCCACCGTCTTTTATTTTCTCCAAATGGAAAGGACAAAAGCACAGAAAAATTCCTTATAGAGATTGCTCTCGGTTCGGGAGGTAGATTATAGAAAGGGAAGGTGTTAGCACCCTTTCTATCCATGGTTATCCATGGGCTCTTAGATACTTGCTCACTTGTGTTTTCAAAAATGGTTTGTTTGCTTTTCAATGTGGGTTTTAAAAAGTTTCTTTGAAAATTTCAGTTCGACTCTTGTATCAGTCCTCAAGAGTGTTTAAAAAAATGCTTTCGAAAGCTTTTTGAAAATGTGTTGGTGTGAAAAGTATTTTTGAATTTGTTTTGAATTTAGAGCAAGTATCTAGAGTCGTCTACCTACCCTAAGGAATTCGTCTGTGTAAATGTCCTTTAAAGTAGTGCCATCCCACCATTGAGAGGTAGGTAGCACCACCGTTGGAGGTGTTCGGGTCAATTCGAAGGTTCGGGACATGGTGATCACCAGAGCAATAGGAAGATAGCTTAGAAGCTACCCTCATGCCAGGTTCCCGGATCATGAGGACTTACTAAGACATCCTCTACTCGACGATCACCTTCCGAGGCAAGGCAACAGTGAGGCGTACCCTAGGGGTGGTGTGTGATTTGTGTGTCGTTTTCATTTATTTTTGTATTGTCATGTCATGGGTGTTCTACGCTTGTTTTTATTTTAGTCATTCATTCTTGCATGTCATTATTAACAGTTAAAAAAATGCAAGAAAGGTAAAGTTCCTAAACTATTACAAAGGCGCGGGTCCACATCGCCAAAATTTCCAGAACCCGATTTGACAGGAAAATAAAGAATTAAAAAATGCGAAAAGTAAATATTACATGGCCTTGGGAGAGATACATAAATATTATAAAGAATAGAAAATAAATATGCGAATTGGAATTAAAGTTGAAACGAGGGCGTTGGACCCTTTTTAATTAAATTAAATTAAACGATTATTAAATTAATAAAGTTAAAATGAAAAGAAATTGTCTTTTTTTTGGTATTTTTGTATTATGTGATTTTTTATGAAAAAAAAGAATTAATTAAAATAAAATGCTAACCCTAATTCTAATTTTTTTATTTGTTAAGAAAGTATTAAACTTTAACCTAAAATTAAACCTAATTATTTTACATGCAATTTTAATTTATAAAAGTAAATAATATTAAATATTTAATTATTATGAAAGAAAATAAAAAGGGATAAAAAATTAATTAAACCCTAATTCTACCAATTTTAGATTTTTATTATGAAAATATTACAATTAAACCTAATTTAATAACTAAAATTAATTAATGCAATTTATTTACAAAAATACTAAAATAAAATATTTATTATTTTTTTTCATCTTTTCTGATTTTTTATGTGTTTTTTATATATTATGAAAATATTAAATTAATTAATAAAACAATAATTAAAAGAAAGTAAAAATAATGAAAAATAAAGAAAGTAAAAAAAATTTGCAAACCTAGGGGGGGTCTGCCCCTAATTGTGAGGTGAAGCCCATCAATTTAGGGCCCAATTGTCCTTAAGCCTCGTTGACTTTGACACTAGCATAAGGCACCTTTGACTGAGGCACACCCTAGTCTTCAGATCCTGACCTTTGATGGAGTATGATGAGACGCGTGGACGCTTGATACTGTGGGTGCATGATACGCTCCCTGTATTGAAATTGTATGGGAATACGTTTAAAGGAAAAATATAAGGAAAGGGGTGAGGACCTGGGGCTCGAACCCAGGTCCTGAACATTACCAACCAACGCGCTTACCAACCATGCTGCCTTATTTATCTGTAAATAATATAATCAATAAATATAATAAGACAAACAAACATCAATGCTTCTTTTTTCGCGCGAGATTTTGAACGGACCAACCAATGCCCTACACATCATCGTCTTCCTCCTTGGCTTTATTTTTCCCTGAAACATGAAAACTATTAGCAACGGTTTTACACCGTTCTCATAGGCACCTTTCTGAAAAATAACGAATAGCCCCTGGGGCCTCATAAATTAGGCGCGAGGGTGCCATTGTTTTCGTCCAAACACACTGATTCCAACGGTCCAGGTCTCGAGTCTCAATTTTTCTTTGAATGTAAAGCCCCAAATTTCCAAGTTTGAAACCCTAAAATATGACAATGGTGGTTTTGCATACAGTGCATAAAAATCCAATCAAAGTATATGGTTAGCTTTAAAACACATCACTTAGCATGAATCTATAAATAAAATGCCATGAATATGCATAAATTGTAAAATACGATTATGAGAAAAAGTGAAAAAAGTTTGACTTCTGTACAATGATTCAAAGGGTTAGGGACTGTGTTCTTGATCCAGGTACGTTGCTTGATGTCCCAGGGATGCAGTGGAATCAGTATTGTGGCTTAAAACGACCTACAAGTGTATTTTCAGTTTTGAATTTTCAAGCCAAAATTTCAAGTTCTTTCTTCAGGTTCTTGTGCAGCTTAGAGTCTGTGAGCACGAGGGTTTTGATCAAGCTTATGTATGGAATGATTAGGTCAAATAAAATTGGTCCAAAATCCATGAATTGATGAATATGATATTTGATTTTTAAACCATGATTTTCAAATCTTTTTTCATGCAAACTTCTACCAAATCATGACCAATTCAATTGATTCTTTCTATATTTGGTTAGACACGAAATCTTGAGTATATATTATGCATAAAAAGATTTAAAACCTAGGTTTAGTATTTTTCATGTATTTATTTTAATTTAAATGAATTATTAATAATAAAAATCCAAATAAATAAATAAAAATGAAGAAAAACTTCCCTTTGGGCCAAGTGGTCGTGCACATGCCTTGGATAATGAATTGTGGAAGAAAAAGAGGCCCATTAGCAATTTTAGGTCATTTGAATCAATGTTGACTTTTCAAAATATCCAAAAATTTCCCAACTTCCACAAGGCATAACTTGCTCAATTTTTAAGCTTTGCTCATGTTCTTGGACATTTTGGAAATTTCTTTGAGTCCTCTAACCAATGTCTTTGGTCCCATGTCATTTGTATTTACCAATCTCAAGTTATGGCCTTTGACCTAAAGTCCCTTTTTGTTGACTTTTGAAAATGACCTATAATGTTGAAATTGATAACTTTTTGTGAGAGCATTTCTTGGACTTGGAGTATGAAGAGGAGTTGTAGGAAATGTCTTTCTCTTCAAAATGAGCTTTGGATGGAATTTTTCTGATAATCCATGTGAAAGTTATGCCCTGGTCAATTTACAGTTGACTTTTTTCAACTGTCCAAATAAGGAAACTTTTGCATCTTGATGATTTTTGAGCCTAGCTTTGAGAATCATGATCAAGCATTGATCAAATGATGTTTGTGGCTTCAAAATGAGATGTTGACCAAAAATTTGAACTTTTGACTGCCAAATGACCATTTTGCCCCTACAGTTGACTGTAGTGCAATTAGGGTTTTGACTGTGCAATTTTGTGCTGAAAGTCTTGAAACTTGGTATGAGGATGCTTGACCATATTTGTAGGCATGCGGGACTTGATTGGACCCTTGGAAACTTCATTTTCTTGATCAGAACCAAAACCCTAATTTTGACTGCTTAGGAGGCCCTTGAACAGTGCAACCTTTGGGGAGATTTTGAAGCTTGACTTTGCAATTCTTGAAGAATATGGGAGGGAAAATTTTGGGGTACAACACCATTGCTATTGAGGTGGTTCATTTATCACCTCCCTAAGTCCGTACTGAAGAATAAAGAAGGTTTGGGTTGGTCGCAAAGGATAATATCGCTCGCTCACACGAATATTCTCTGGTGTTCCCAAGCTATGGAAAACACTTCTATTATTAATCGTTGTGGGGAGTACCCTAACGTCCCATTACTTGGCATCAGAGGGGGCATAACCTACAATCCTTGTTTAGCTCTGCGACAATTTGGTTACGCTCGAAGGGATGGTCCCCATGAGTTACTTATCAAGGGCATTGTATTCAACTATGAGGATGATGTCAAGGGGTATCGCCAGAGGTTCATACGAGCTTGGAGCATGGTAAACAGATCTGGCGCCAAGGCTTTAGGGCCAAAGGCTTCCATTCCTATGGAACCTTATCTCCAATGGGTACGAGCTCGCACCCAGAAACTTATGATGCCCTATATGGCCGTTCTGCCAGTGATTGTGGAACCCACTACTAAAGGGGGGTATTCCTTACACGATTCTCCATCCTGATATGCCCACTGATCTTGGAGAACTATATAGGTCATGGATTTAGTTGAAGAAAGAGCGGGATACCTACAGGGATCAGTTTTATGCCCAGGAGAGGAAGGTCTTAGAACTCACAAAGCAGCTCCATGAGGAAAGAAGACTTAATGTCTATCTCGGCACAAAGAGGAAGCATCCATGGGAATTTTGATTTTTTTTTCTTCTAGTTTTTAGATTTGTTTTTAATTGTAACGCCTAAAAGGCATTTGAACTTTGAATTCAACTAATAAAATTTTTGTTTCATTTTGGTTCACAAATTTAAATTTCCCAAAGTCTTTGAAATCATTGCATATACATACCATACATATCATCACATAACAAGATTCATAACAGGTTTCTCATCTCCTCAGCTGTTTATTTCAGCAATGGCTCTTGAACAAACTGTGAAAGATCTTTAGACTCAGAACACCCAATTCCAGCAAATGATTGTGGCTCTGGCCAAAGGACAGGAAGAGCTTAAGGCTCTAATTGTTAAGAAGAACAAGAAGACCAAGAAGACAGCCGGTGTGGCACATCTGAGAAGAAGGTTCAGAGGGCCGCCAAGATGTGTTATTGAGTTAGCTTCTTCTTCTAAAGAGGGAGAGAACCAAGAGGTTGAAGCCAGAGAAGAGGACCCTAGTCCTAAAGAGTCTGACAACTTTCGTTATGCAATGGGGCACCTTTTGCTACAAGGTCATGCAATTTGGATTGAAGAATGCATGGGCAACGTATCAAAGGGCTATGGTAGCTTTGTTTCATGACATGATTCATCATGAAATAGAGGTATATGTGGATGATATGATTTCCAGATCACAAACTGAAGAGGAACATCTCGATCACTTGTACAAACTATTCGAAAGGCTGAAAAAGTACAAGTTGAGGTTAAACCCTAACAAGTGCACGTTTGGGGTACGATCTGTAAAGCTTCTAGGTTTTATTGTTAGCAATAAAGGCATTGAAGTTGATCCTACCAAGGTAAAGGCCATCCAAGAAATTCCAGTCCCTCATTCTAAAAAGGAAGTTAGAGGATTCTTGGGTCGTCTCAATTACATTGCCCGTTTCATATCTCACTTGACTGCTACTTGTGAGCCAATCTTCAAACTCTTGAAGAAAGATCAGGTAGTCAGATGGAATGATGAATGCCAAGATGCCTCCGACAAAATCAAAGAATATCTATAAGAGCCTCCTATTCTCATGCCTCCAGTTGAAGGAAGACCCTTGATCATGTACTTGACAGTACTAGAGAACTCTATGGGGTGTGTTTTGGGCCAACATGACGAGTCTGGCCGAAAAGAGCATGCTATTTATTACCTGAGCAAAAAGTTTACCGACTGTGAAACTAGATATTCACTGCTCGAGAAAACTTGTTGGGCTCTGGCATAGGCTGCTCTTCGGCTAAGACAATATATGTTGACTCATACAACTCTAATGATTTCTAAGATGGACCCAATCAAGTACATCTTCGAGAAACCCGCTCTTTCCGGACGGATAGCCAGATGACAAATGATCTTGACGAAGTACGACATTAAATACACAATGCAAAAAGCCATCAAAGGAAGCGTACTAGCTGATGATTTGGCCCATCAAGCTGTGGATGATTATCAGTCTATGAACTTCGACTTCCCTGATGAGAAAATCATACTGGTAACCGATTGCGTGAAACCTGGACCGTATGATGGACCTGAACAAGGATCCCAATGGACTATGGTCTTCGATGGGGCTTCCAGCGCCTTGGGGAACGTAATTGGTGTTGTGATCATATCTCCTAAAGGTTGCCACACTCCTTTCACTGCAAGATTATGCTTCGATTGCACAAACAACATGGCTGAGTATGAAGCATGCATCTTGGGTTTGAAAGCTACCATTGACTTGAGGATTAAGCATTTGAATGTGTTTGGGGATTCTTCTCTAGTGATCAGCCAAGTAAAAGGAGATTTGGACACTAAGCACGCTAATCTCATCCCTTACAAGGAAATTGTGCTAACCCTGATTCCCTACTTTGAAGAGATCACCTTTGAGCACTTCCCTCAGGAAGAAAATCAGCTAGCTGACGCCTTGGCAACCATGTCTTTGATGTTCAAGGTCAGATGGGACAAAGAAGCCCCCTATGGTTACAATTGAAAAAATCGACGAACCTACACACTGCCGTGAGCTTGGCACTGACGCGGAAAAGCCATGGTACCATGAGGTGATGAGATACCTTGAAGCACAAGAGTACCCTGAGGGAGCATCCATCAATGACAGAAAGTTCTTACGAAGATTTTCAGCCAAATTCTTCCTAAGTAACGAAATATTGTACAAGCACAACCATGATTCTACTCTACTCTGATGTGTAGACAAGACATACTTGTAGCGGTAAAAATCGGAGATCAAGCTATTAATTAACTTGACTCACAAAAGCAAGAGTCACCACCGCGCTTTATTATTTCCAAGGGAAAAGGGAAAAGAGCGAAATAAAACCCTAAAATATGCAATGTAAAGTAATATTTAAAAGTAATGAAAATACAATGCGTTTTTAAAAGAGATCGAGAGTTTGGGGGTTGGTTATACAATGGGAAGGTATTAGCACCCAATGCATCTGCGGTACTCCGCAGGAACCTTTTGAAATATCTGTTTTTGGTTAAAATTGTTTATTTAGTTAAATGGGTATGGATGAGGTTTTGAAGATACGACGACCTAGTGTTGAAGTTTTGACTTAAAAGGGGTGTGAGTTTAAAAATTGATTTGTAGGAGATTTGTCTTAAGATTAACAAAACTAAAAAAAAGTATGAAGGGATTTCACATAATCGTATTAAATACTCGATGACATGAAGTCAACAAATTAATTCTTTCCCTTGGATTTAAAACCACAGACAGATAAATAAGCTAAGAGTATATCAAACCTCAGGTGAAAATAAATCACAAGCCGATAGCATCAAAAAAACCTGATGTAAGATAATATTCCAAGCATCAGATAAAGCGCATCAAGTGAAAATAAATCACATACGAAAAAAGCGTGTCAGGAGAGGAATCAGATAAAGCGCAAAGGGCGGTGAATAAAGCTCACGATATCAGATAAGAATCCCTGCATCACAAGAGATATACCAACAAATCTAACAACACGGGAAACTTATGTACGTCCGCACAATTTCCAGAAGTTAGTTGGAATTAAAAATAAAATCACAATGCGATGAAAATAATATTTTCAAAAACCTGAATTTATTTACAAGTGAAGTGAATATACAGTCAAAATATTATGTACAAGTATATATTTACAGTACCAAATATTAAATCAAGATAGTAAGGTAAAAAGGGAATAAAGAAAAAGTATAAATGCGCTATGCGAGAATGAACGCTTGAAACAATTCTCGGAAATCTTCACAATAAACAAACTTGTTAGTAGCATAAGCGGTACAAAAATGAAAATGAATGAAATTGCAACAATTAAAATCTATGTTAGAAATCACAAATTAAAGAATTGAAATGAAATTGTATGAATGGACATGAATATTTACACAAATAAGAACCAAGATAAATTGAATCAAAAGTCACAAATTTAACACAAAACAACACACATTTAAACAAACTATCAAGAAGAGGAAAGTTCACAAGAAATAATTCTAAACAAAAATTATTAAAAAATAAACACTACAAAAATTAAAAAAAGAAAGATTAACTATTAATTTGAAGTTATTTTTTTATTTTAAAAATGGTTATCTAATCAAAATTTTACCAAAAAATCTATGAAACTACTTGATTGATATTGTTTTTTTTCTTTCAAAAACTAAACAAAACAGTAAAATAAACATTAATAAAACAAATATAAATTTAGAATTATAAAACAAACAAAAGAGTCTAAAAGAAAATAAGGATGAAATAAAATAATAAAAAAAACTTAAAATAAAAAAAGAAAGAGATAACAATTTTCTCTATGTGACAGTAACCAAGTTTTTCACTACCACCACTTCATGTTCTTCATTATATTCCTAAAGTTTTAAATTCAATATCAAGATTCCAATTAGAATCAATAATCATCATCATGTCATTATTCAAATTAGCAACCTAGAACTAACATTACCAATTCAATAATCATAAACAAAATAATTTAATCAAAAACAAAACAAACATATCATCTAAAATTGAATTTAGCAGCACAACAACATCCTCTCATTATTCAAACCAAACAAGTTGTTAACCACTTCAAATTGCAGAGAAAAAAAAAAGAGAAGAAAGTACCGAACCGTTTGCGAAATGTCAAAGTTGTTGATGGCGGATTGGAGAAGGAGAGCGGAAGTTGGGGATGACTGAGTGAGTTGTTGGTTGGGTGGTGATGGAATTATTAGTTACTGTTTTTGTGAAGATGAATGGGGTTTTAGATGTGGCTAAGAAATTATGCTGTGCGTGGAAAATTGAAGGAAGGAAAGGGTGATTAAATGGAGAGTAAAGAGAGGAAGAGGGGTAGTATGCATGGAAGTGAGTTACTGCTAGTTGAATAAAGGAGAATAGAAAATTAGAAAGAGTAGCCTGGAGAGAAAGAGTTTACTGTGTTGGTTTTTGGTTTTGTGGTGTGTTTTACAAAAGAGAAATAGTTCTCTTTAAATAGCAAAAGTGAAGAAGAAAATTGATTTCAATAATTAATCTCATCCGTTCAAAATAAACTCAATCTGTATTAATCCACAACTATTGCTATCAACCAATAAAAAAAAAGCAAAGTGTAATTAATAATTGTTATGACAAAAACGCCCTTAAATGATAAAAATGAAATAAAAAACTGAAAGTATTTAAATTAAATCAATTTAAAATATTTTTTTTGAATTTTTTCAGAATAAAAAATAAAGACCCAAAATGACTGAAAACGATAAAGACAGATAAAAATTTATTCGAAAAAAATAAAATGAACATATTAAAATAAACTACATGTCACAAAGATTAAAGAAAAAATGTTCAAAAAGTCAAAATCGAAATAAAATGATAATAAAAATATCAGGCTAAACAGACACTTACGGTTAAAAATGAGGCTTCAAACTGTACCGAAAAAATAAAGCGAGCATACCGTCATAATCTATGCGAAACGCAGATTCATAAAATGATCGGTAAAAGGTGAAAACTTGAAATATTTTACTCGCTAATCTTCCGCACAGTGTCGAATCGCTTTTAACAATCTGTCTATAAAACCGAAATATTTTTATTATCGACATATAGACAATTTGGAGCAATGCAGGAAATGAGTAAATTGATAAAAATGCATGAAGTGAAATGCCGGGTATTTTTCAACTACAAAATGATATAAATGTCGATTTAAACTGACTTTTGGTCAACTTAAACACGATTAAATGATGCAAATGTAATGAATGAAGCTATTTATTAATGATTGTGACCAAATGACAAAATATGGTATGAATGTGTGACTGAAAAAATTAGGGGCGAAATTTAGGGTGCAACGGTGTGCCTTGATGAATTAGTCTTCGAGAATCCACAATCAACCGTACTTCTGGCTTGGGAGACTCAAAACCTTAATTGAGGCGCGACACCTGATGCTCTTGATTCAGACCTGTCTCTGCACATGAAACAAAAGAAAACATGAACATACACCTTTGTATGCGATTAGAAATTAGTGATACATAGGCTAAAAATGTTCAAAACACTTGACAATCTTCACATAGTCAAAGCTCGAAGGTGAGAGGTTAAAACCGACCGTATTTAGTGACCTTGACTTTTGTATAAAAAATGCAAAAATGCAAGTGGGATCTTAGGTCAAAAATTGGGGTATGACAGCTGCCCCTATTTAAGTTTCTTCTATCTGACGAGATTGAAGGGACCTAAATATAGAATACACAATTTTTGGCCTTAAGATACCGCAATTATGTTTATGATATGATATGAATGTGATGTTTTGAATTTTATGGGGAATGACGCCATATGAGACAAACTATGCTGGAGAAACCAAGCATATTATAGTAATCCTACAGGGGAACAGATTATAACACCACTGGGGAAACAAAGTCATAGACTTCAAATGAGAGACTCTTGAATGATTTACATCAGTATTGAGACTGGAAAAGGTAATGATTTACATCAGTACTGTGACTGGAAAAGCATATGATTGACATCAGTACTGTGACTGGAAAAGGAAATGATGGACATCAGTACTGAGACTGGAAAATGATTGACATCAGCACTGTGGCTGGAAAACAAAATGATTGACATCAGCACTGTGGCTGGAAAACAAAATGATTGACATCAGCACTGTGGCTGGAAAACAAAATGATTGACATCAGCAATGTGGCTGGAAAACAAAATGATTGACATCAGCACTGTGGCTGGAAAACAAAATGATTGACATCAACACTGTGGCTGGAAAACAAAATGATTGACATCAGCACTGTGGCTGGAAAACAAAATGATTGACATCAGCACTGTGGCTGGAGATAAACATCTCTGATTTCTGAATTTTACCAAGAACGGTAACATATTTCTTCTCTAACCAAGATATCGCTTGAAAAGGATAAAATAACAAACTTCCCCACGGGACTTTTCCGAAGGGATGCCATTTGCTGAGTAGACATTATTGTTGGGGATACACAAGCTGCTCAAATAAAGAGGCCGCCACTTGCTTCCTTTCAAAGGTGTCAATAACATACAAGCTGCTCATGAAGAGACCGCCACTTGCTGTCTTTAAAGAATATTAAAGCACACAAGCTGCTCATGAAGAGTCTGCCACTTGTTGCCAAAACCCACAAGCTGCTCATAAAGAAGCTGCCACTTGCTGTCTTCAAAGAATATCAAAGCATACAAGCTGCTCATGAAGAGTCTACCACTTGTTGCCAATAACCCACAAGCTGCTCATAAAGAAGCTGCCACTTGCCGTTTTCAAGGGAACAATAACACACAAGTTGCTCAAATAGATAAGCTGCCACTTGCTATCTTCCAAAAATACTAACGTACAAGATGCTCATGAAGAAGCTGCCACTTGCCGTTTTCCGTACAAGCTGCTCATGAAGAGACCGCCACTTGCCGTTTTCAAAAAGTGTTGATAACATACAAGTTGTCCATGAAGAGACTGTCGCTTTCTGTTTTTTCCAAAAGTAATAATAACATACAAGTTGCTCATGAAGAGACTGCCGCTTGCTGTTTTTCAAGAGAACAATAACATACAAGTTGCTCATGAAGAGACCACCGCTTGCTGTTTTTTCAAAGGTAACGATAACACACAAGTTGCTCATGAAGAGACCGCCGCTTGCTGTTTTTCAAGAGAACAATAACACACAAGTTGCTCATGAAGAGACCGCTGCTTGCTGTTTTTCAAGAGAACAATAACACACAAGTTGCTCATGAAGAGACCGCTGCTTGCTGTTTTTCAAGAGAACAATAACACACAAGTTGCTCATGAAGAGACCGCTGCTTGCTATTTTTCAAGAGAACAATAACACACAAGTTGCTCATGAAGAGACCGCCGCTTGCTGTTTTCTCAAAGGTATCAACAAAATATCGTGAAGATATTGCTGGAGGTGAGAATCAATAATTTCATCGGGGATGGACAAATTGCTCATGAAGAGACCGCCATTTGTCGTAGAGAAATCAGAAATAATCAAATTGCTCAAATAAAGAGTCAGTCGCTTGTTGTCATGTCGATATTCCAGAAGAAGGTTGTGATAACACTGCTGGGGAATAAAGTTCATCTTCAATGGGGAACCATGAATAAATCCTTCTTGAGGAGACCAAGTATTTACGTTGCAAAATAAATGCACTCTCCATCTAGGTTTCACAGCCTAGAGAGATCCACAGGGTATCGTTCACAAGAGACAAAGCTCAATCCAGGAATAAACTGGAGAGAAAATAGTCAAACAAGACTCCACCCAATGGGGAAACAACTCAAATGGGGATTTATCCTATCCAGAGATGGAAAAGGAAAGCTAAAGCAAGATTCTTCCACGAGAGTTAACTCAGTGGGGAATTAGAAAAGAGGCGCACTTTCTGCTTAAGTTGACACTCTATTTGGAAAGATCAAATATGCTATTTGAATAGACATAACCAAGGTATACGAACTCAAAGATATCAACAAATACAAATGTGCGTGCATGATGTAAGTATGAACGAATGAATGAATGTTATGTATATGTTGACAAAACAGACAGGGGAGATAGACAGAAGATGATAAGACGTCCCAGTACAACCCGACGCTCAGCTAATCTCAACAAAAGGGGAACATTACTGGAGATAAAAACAAAAGCCATCATTGGAGCAAAGTCCTTTTACAAGGCTTAAATCTCTTTGGAGAGGAAGATATTTTTGGGTAGAAAACCCCAAAGTCCAGTCTTTTATCGTCAACAATCCATTGAAAGGATAACAACATAAACAATGTTTCAGCTGAAAAAAGTCCTGCTTAGTTGGAGATACTGGGAACACCACCCTCTGATAATGTGTGCAAAACATATCACATATCTTGACAAATCTGGATCGCCCCTGGGATTAATTTTGGATGCCCCAAGTTTATTGTTGATAAGTTGCATGTTGCACAACGATTCTTGCGAATAGCTTCACTTCTAAAAATGCCCCTAAGCTATATGGTTGATGAGGAGAATTCGTCTCAAGAGGATTTTACAAAAGACCCGGCATTTATCATGCTCTGGTGTCTTCAAACTCTTAGAGAGATTCATCAAATCTCGACGTGATTGCCCCAGATTGACTGTAGTTGGCACGACAAAGTCTTCAAATTTTGCCCAAAATAGTAAACAAGTTGGGAAAGAATTAACTGGGAGAAGCAACATGTTCGTGCTTAAGGTCTTCAGGTGACATGCCCCTGGATATGATTTTTCTTGGCATGATTCGCCCATTACTCAACATAGTTTCAGGCCTTGAAAGAATAAGCTCATCACTGGTGCTTATGTGAGCTTCCTTGATATCAAACAAATGTTTAGCAGTTAGAAAAAGTTTATTATGAGAATGAAAGTTCTAATGCAACAGTTATGTAAGTCTTGAAGATTTTGAAAAGATATCGCACAAACTTTGCGAGTTAGAGCAACATTTATTTTTGTGTAGCAAAACATATGATACCAACATAACTATGTAACATACATTCATGGGAGTCAGGAAAACTATCATTGAAGTATGCTTTCAAAATAACCTTGCTTCAATTAGGACTTTTGAAGGTTGTAATGTGGTTTAGTTCACGGTTTTTAGAAAAAAGATTTTAAGGCTCAAAGTATTTGGTGCCCACCCCCTTCATGATGTTCTCCAATCCTATGTTCAGTTAATTCAACATGAGTGTTCATCTCTCAAAAGGATTTTGTGACGATTAAGGAAACAACGAGGTTTTCGGAGTAGAAACCACCCTTATGTCTTCGTGTTTGTAGTCACCAATTTGTTCTTTGCTGAGGACTTTTCTTTGTAGTCTTTTCTTTGCAATTTTTGTTTTCCCTAATTTTTTCCTGAACTAATTCTTTTAAATTGATAGTCCACCGGGATGCCTTAATTTTGCCTAAGTCACACGTTTTCATGTTTTTTGACTTAGCAGGCTTTTTCTTTTTTCTTGATTTTTGACTTTTTGAACAAAATGTGTGACATTAGCTTGTATTTGCTTGTTGAGTGGATTGTGACTTCCTCGTTTCTTGATGGATGAGGGATAACATTATGGTTCCACATCTTCTGGCTTCATTATACATGAAGGATGTCCCTCGTAGTTTCTCTTTAAAAACATCTTCCTTATGAATTTTGAACACTCAATCAGATTAACTGAAAACTACCCTGCCTCAGGTTAAAATTTGAGGGTTTTTCGTATGGAAAAGAAACTCCTACTTCAAGGCTCAAAGGGGTTATCAAGGGATTATCTTCCTTATATCTCCGGTGTTTAGGGATTTGAAACAATGCATGTACATCATCAGCAAGATTTTATCCAAAAGCATACCAGAGATTTTGTGTTTTTCAGATCATCATCCTCCCTTCAATCTCTGCCGAGGCAAGAGAATGAGCAACAAGTTGGTATCATAATGCAAAAGCAATTTAAAATTTTAAAACAAATATGAGTGAAACGAATGAATTTCTTCAAGACAAACATACTCATTGTATTAAGATAATCATTCAGATGCAAACAAGTTCTTACATGCAAACAATGTTTTGATAAACAAGAAAAATTACAAAAAGTAGAAATAAGTTAATAATCTGGGAAGGCTTTCCATCTGGACTTGAATCACCGAAAACATTCTTTCAAAACTCAAAGTGACCATCAATCGTGTTTACTCTTCGGCACATGCTTGATTTGAACTTCAAAACCAACGTCCTTGAATGACAACCAGTGAATACTTTTATCATCGCTTCCTCCTTCTTAGAAGGATTGACTTGGGCAGCAATCAAATTTTCAACCAAAACAGTTGAGTGATCCATACTAGCTTTCAAATTAGTCATCTCTCTACGAAGTTCAAAAACCTCTTGCTTGATATTCTCCATTGTTCTCTTAGCGCGAGTGTTGTACTGGTGAGACCAAAGGAAAAATAAGACTTGGAAATGACCTTTGAAAGTGAAACAAAGAATGATGCATGATATGCAAAAGAGAGTTTTTATTTGATTTTCAAGGAACTCAAGATATTAAGTTGTAAACATCAAAGTATGAAGATAGAAGATGAATTTTAAATTGGCTCCAAACATTGATCAAGTTATCATCAAGATCAATCATCCATTTTGGTGGATTAGGGTTTTCGCCCTATCAACACCCAAGATCCATTGAGCTTGACGAAACTTGTGATGTTTACAAAGAAAGACCTCCAAATTCCTTCAAAGTCAAGTGAAAAGGGTTTTATGGATGCATGAATGCATGGCTATGCAACAACCACAAGCAAGGTCACAAATAAAGTCGAAAGGCTCAACGTCACGAGCATGGAGTCAAGGTAAGGAACACCCCCAAGGTATGTACTAACGGTTTAATCACACCTGTATAACAAGGTTCTAAGAGTTCCCGGAGTCTACACTCCTCCTTCGGATATTACCAACGTCTTGATTACTCAATAATCAGTAATATTCTCAAGAGAAACTCATCCGAGCGTAGCATCGCGTAACAATTACTTCCGGATTACTCCGTTATAATCTCCGCGCTACACCTAAAAGGCCAAGATGGGTTAGGGTTCTACGGTTCCCAGCTTCTCTGGCTCCCAGGTCGAAAATAATAATGTCTTCCCGATTACTCGGTAAACAAATATTACGTTCAAAAGGGCCTTCCACTGAGTGGGGGATCTCATGCCTCCTTCTTCGGGATTACTCCCTCAAAGTTAACATGACTATACCGCCCGTCCTATTCCTAAGTGTAACTTAGTCCGGGTATAGGACTTGTCCTTTGTAAATATTATCAACACCCAAATAATCATAATATATACATATAATCAAACAATCAAATAATGATAAAACAGATAAAACAAATTAGGCTTAACCCACTTAGGGATGGACCAGCAAGAGGTCAATCTTTCCCCAGCAGAGTCGCCAATTCTGTAGAGGTAAAAATCGGAGATCAAGCTATTAATTAACTTGACTCACAAAAGCAAGAGTCGCCACCGCGCTTTATTATTTCCAAGGGAAAAGGGAAAAGAGCGAAATAAAACCCTAAAATATGCAATGTAAAGTAATATTTAAAAGTAATGAAAATACAATGCGTTTTTAAAAGAGATAGAGAGTTCGGGGGTTGGTTATACAATGGGAAGGTATTAGCACCCAATGCATCCGCGGTACTCCGCATGAACCTTTTGAAATATCTGTTTTTGGTTAAAATTGTTTATTTAGTTAAATGGGTATGGATGAGGTTTTGAAGATACGACAACCTAGTGTTGAAGTTTTGACTTAAAAGGGGTGTAAGTTTAAAAATTGATTTGTAGGAGATTTGTCTTAAGATTAACAAAACTAAAAAAAAGTATGAAGGGATTTCACATAATCGTATTAAATACTCGATGACATGAAGTCAACAAATTAATTCTTTCCCTTGGATTTAAAACCACAGACAGATAAATAAGCTAAGAGTATATCAAACCTCAGGTGAAAATAAATCACAAGCCGATAGCATCAAAAAAACCTGATGTAAGATAATATTCCAAGCATCAGATAAAGCGCATCAAGTGAAAATAAATCACATACGAGAAAAGCGTGTCAGGAGAGGAATCAGATAAAGCGCAAAGGGCGATGAATAAAGCTCACGATATCAGATAAGAATCCCTGCATCACAAGCGATATACCAACAAATCTAACAACACGGGAAACTTATGTGCGTCCGCACAATTTCCAGAAGTTAGTTGGAATTAAAAATAAAATCACAATGCGATGAAAATAATATTTTCAAAAACCTGAATTTATTTACAAGTGAAGTGAATATACAGTCAAAATATTATGTACAAGTATATATTTACAGTACCAAATATTAAATAAAGATAGTAAGGTAAAAAGGGAATAAAGAAAAAGTATAAATGCGCTATGCGAGAATGAACGCTTGAAACAATTCTCGGAAATCTTCACAATAGACAAACTTGTTAGTAGCATAAGCGGTACAGAAATGAAAATGAATGAAATTGCAACAATTAAAATCTATGTTAGAAATCACAAATTAAAGAATTGAAATGAAATTGTATGAATGGACATGAATATTTACACAAATAAGAACCAAGATGAATTGAATCAAAAGTCACAAATTTAACACAAAACAACACACATTTAAACAAACTATCAAGAAGAGGAAAGTTCACAAGAAATAATTCTAAACAAAAATTATTAAAAAATAAACACTACAAAAATTAAACAAAGAAAGATTAACTATTAATTTGAAGTTATTTTTTTATTTTAAAAATGGTTATCTAATCAAAATTTTACCAAAAAATCTATGAAACTACTTGATTGATATTGTTTTTTTTCTTTCAAAAACTAAACAAAACAGTAAAATAAACATTAATAAAACAAATATAAATTTAGAATTATAAAACAAACAAAAGAGTCTAAAAGAAAATAAGGATGAAATAAAATAATAAAAAAAACTTAAAATAAAAAAAGAAAGAGATAACAATTTTCTCTATGTGACAGTAACCAAGTTTTTCACTACCACCACTTCATGTTCTTCATTATATTCCTAAAGTTTTAAATTCAATATCAAGATTCCAATTAGAATCAATAATCATCATCATGTCATTATTCAAATTAGCAACCTAGAACTAACATTACCAATTCAATAATCATAAACAAAATAATTTAATCAAAAACAAAACAAACATATCATCTAAAATTGAATTTAGCAGCACAACAACATCCTCTCATTATTCAAACCAAACAAGTTGTTAACCACTTCAAATTGCAGAGAAAAAAAAGAGAGAAGAAAGTACCGAACCGTTTGCGGAATTTCAAAGTTGTTGATGGCGGATTGGAGAAGGAGAGCGGAAGTTGGGGATGACTGAGTGAGTTGTTGGTTGGGTGGTGATGGAATTATTAGTTACTGTTTTTGTGAAGATGAATGGGGTTTTAGATGTGGCTAAGAAATTATGCTGTGCGTGGAAAATTGAAGGAAGGAAAGGGTGATTAAATGGAGAGTAAAGAGAGGAAGAGGGGTAGTATGCATGGAAGTGAGTTACTGCTAGTTGAATAAAGGAGAATAGAAAATTAGAAAGAGTAGCCTGGAGAGAAAGAGTTTACTGTGTTGGTTTTTGGTTTTGTGGTGTGTTTTACAAAAGAGAAATAGTTCTCTTTAAATAGCAAAAGTGAAGAAGAAAATTGATTTCAATAATTAATCTCATCCGTTCAAAATAAACTCAATCTGTATTAATCCACAACTATTGCTATCAACCAATAAGAAAAAAGCAAAGTGTAATTAATAATTGTTATGACAAAAACACCCTTAAATGATAAAAATGAAATAAAAAACTGAAAGTATTTAAATTAAATCAATTTAAAATATTTTTTTTGAATTTTTTCAGAATAAAAAATAAAGACCCAAAATGACTGAAAACGATAAAGACAGATAAAAATTTATTCGAAAAAAATAAAATGAACATATTAAAATAAACTACATGTCACAAAGATTAAAGAAAAAATGTTCAAAAAGTCAAAATCGAAATAAAATGATAATAAAAATATCAGGCTAAACAGACGCTTACGGTTAAAAATGAGGCTTCAAACTGTACCGAAAAAATAAAGCGAGCATACCGTCATAATCTATGCGAAACGCAGATTCATAAAATGATCGGTAAAAGGTGAAAACTTGAAATATTTTACTCGCTAATCTTCCGCACAGTGTCGAATCGCTTTTAACAATCTGTCTATAAAACCGAAATATTTTTATTATCGACATATAGACAATTTGGAGCAATGCAGGAAATGAGTAAATTGATAAAAATGCATGAAGTGAAATGCCGGGTATTTTTCAACTACAAAATGATATAAATGTCGATTTAAACTGACTTTTGGTCAACTTAAACACGATTAAATGATGCAAATGTAATGAATGAAGCTATTTATTAATGATTGTGACCAAATGACAAAATATGGTATGAATGTGCGACTGAAAAAATTAGGGGCGAAATTAAGGGTGCAACGGTGTGCCTTGATGAATTAGTCTTCGAGAATCCACAATCAACCGTACTTCTGGCTTGGGAGACTCAAAACCTTAATTGAGGCGCGACACCTGATGCTCTTGATTCAGACCTGTCTCTGCACATGAAACAAAAGAAAACATGAACATACACCTTTGTATGCGATTAGAAATTAGTGATACATAGGCTAAAAATGTTCAAAACACTTGACAATCTTCACATAGTCAAAGCTCGAAGGTGAGAGGTTAAAATCGACCGTATTTAGTGACCTTGACTTTTGTATAAAAAATGCAAAAATGCAAGTGGGATCTTAGGTCAAAAATTGGGGTATGACAGCTGCCCCTATTTAAGTTTCTTCTATCTGACGAGATTGAAGGGACTTAAATATAGAATACACAATTTTTGGCCTTAAGATACCGCAATTATGTTTATGATATGATATGAATGTGATGTTTTGAATTTTATGGGGAATGACGCCATATGAGACAAACTATGCTGGAGAAACCAAGCATATTATAGTAATCCTACAGGGGAACAGATTATAACACCACTGGGGAAACAAAGTCATAGACTTCAAATGAGAGACTCTTGAATGATTTACATCAGTATTGAGACTGGAAAAGGTAATGATTTACATCAGTACTGTGACTGGAAAAGCATATGATTGACATCAGTACTGTGACTGGAAAAGGAAATGATGGACATCAGTACTGAGACTGGAAAATGTTTGACATCAGCACTGTGGCTGGAAAACAAAATGATTGACATCAGCACTGTGGCTGGAAAACAAAATGATTGACATCAGCACTGTGGCTGGAAAACAAAATGATTGATATCAGCAATGTGGCTGGAAAACAAAATGATTGACATCAGCACTGTGGCTGGAAAACAAAATGATTGACATCAGCACTGTGGCTGGAAAACAAAATGATTGACATCAGCACTGTGGCTGGAAAACAAAATGATTGACATCAGCACTGTGGCTGGAGATAAACATCTCTGATTTCTGAATTTTACCAAGAACATATTTCTTCTCTAACCAAGATATCGCTTGAAAAGGATAAAATAACAAACTTCCCCACGGGACTTTTCCGAAGGGATGCCATTTGCTGAGTAGACATTATTGTTGGGGATACACAAGCTGCTCAAATAAAGAGGCCGCCACTTGCTTCCTTTCAAAGGTGTCAATAACATACAAGCTGCTCATGAAGAGACCGCCACTTGCTGTCTTTAAAGAATATTAAAGCACACAAGCTGCTCATGAAGAGTCCGCCACTTGTTGCCAAAACCCACAAGCTGCTCATAAAGAAGTTGCCACTTGCTGTCTTCAAAGAATATCAAAGCATACAAGCTGCTCATGAAGAGTCTGCCACTTGTTGCCAATAACCCACAAGCTGCTCATAAAGAAGCTGCCACTTGCCGTTTTCAAGGGAACAATAACACACAAGTTGCTCAAATAGATAAGCTGCCACTTGCTATCTTCCAAAAATACTAACGTACAAGATGCTCATGAAGAAGCTGCCACTTGCCGTTTTCCGTACAAGCTGCTCATGAAGAGACCGCCACTTGCCATTTTCAAAAAGTGTTGATAACATACAAGTTGTCCATGAAGAGACTGTCGCTTGCTGTTTTTTCCAAAAGTAATAATAACATACAAGTTGCTCATGAAGAGATTGCCACTTGCTGTTTTTCAAGAGAATAATAACATACAAGTTGCTCATGAAGAGACCACCGCTTGCTGTTTTTTCAAAGGTAACGATAACACACAAGTTGCTCATGAAGAGACCGCCGCTTGCTATTTTTCAAGAGAACAATAACACACAAGTTGCTCATGAAGAGACCGCTGCTTGCTGTTTTTCAAGAGAACAATAACACACAAGTTGCTCATGAAGAGACCGCTGCTTGCTGTTTTTCAAGAGAACAATAACACACAAGTTGCTCATGAAGAGACCGCTGCTTGCTGTTTTTCAAGAGAACAATAACACACAAGTTGCTCATGAAGAGACCGCCGCTTGCTGTTTTCTCAAAGGTATCAACAAAATATCGTGAAGATATTGCTGGAGGTGAGAATCAATAATTTCATTGGGGATGGACAAATTGCTCATGAAGAGACCGCCATTTGTCGTAGAGAAATCAGAAATAATCAAATTGCTCAAATAAAGAGTCAGTCGCTTGTTGTCATTTCGATATTCCAAAAGAAGGTTGTGATAACACTGCTGGGGAATAAAGTTCATCTTCAATGGGGAACCATGAATAAATCCTTCTTGAGGAGACCAAGTATTTACGTTGCAAAATAAATGCACTCTCCATCTAGGTTTCACAGCCTAGAGAGATCCACAGGGTATCGTTCACAAGAGACAAAGCTCAATCCAGGAATAAACTGGAGAGAAAATAGTCAAACAAGACTCCACCCAATGGGGAAACAACTCAAATGGGGATTTATCCTATCCAGAGATGGAAAAGGAAAGCTAAAGCAAGATTCTTCCACGAGAGTTAACTCAGTGGGGAATTAGAAAAGAGGCACACTTTCTGCTTAAGTTGACACTCTATTTGGAAAGATCAAATATGCTATTTGAATAGACATAACCAAGGTATACGAACTCAAAGATATCAACAAATACAAATGTGCGTGCATGATGTAAGTATGAACGAATGAATGAATGTTATGTATATGTTGACAAAACAGACAGGGGAGATAGACAGAAGATGATAAGACGTCCCAGTACAACCCGACGCTCAGCTAATCTCAACAAAAGGGGAACATTACTGAGATAAAAACAAAAGCCATCATTGGAGAAAAGTCCTTTTACAAGGCTTAAATCTCTTTGGAGAGGAAGATATTTTTGGGTAGAAAACCCCAAAGTCAAGTCTTTTATCGTCAACAATCCATTGAAAGGATAACAACATAAACAATGTTTCAGCTGAAAAAAGTCCTGCTTAGTTGGAGATACTGGGAACACCACCCTCTGATAATGTGTGCAAAACATATCACATATCTTGACAAATCTGGATCGCCCCTGGGATTAATTTTGGATGCCCCAAGTTTATTGTTGATAAGTTGCATGTTGCACAACGATTCTTGCGAATAGATTCACTTCTAAAAATGCCCCCAAGCTATATGGTTGATGAGGAGAATTCGTCTCAAGAGGATTTTACAAAAGACCCGGCATTTATCATGCTCTGGTGTCTTCAAACTCTTAGAGAGATTCATCAAATCTCGACGTGATTGCCCCAGATTGACTGTAGTTGGCACGACAAAGTCTTCAAATTTTGCCCAAAATAGTAAACAAGTTGGGAAAGAATTAACTGGGAGAAGAAACATGTTCGTGCTTAAGGTCTTCAGGTGACATGCCCCTGGATATGATTTTTCTTGGCATGATTCGCCCATTACTCAACATAGTTTCAGGCCTTGAAAGAATAAGCTCATCACTGGTGCTTATGTGAGCTTCCTTGATATCAAACAAATGTTTAGCAGTTAGAAAAAGTTTATTATGAGAATGAAAGTTCTAATGCAACAGTTATGTAAGTCTTGAAGATTTTGAAAAGATATCGCACAAACTTTGCGAGTTAGAGCAACATTTATTTTTGTGTAGCAAAACATATGATACCAACATAACTATGTAACATACATTCATGGGAGTCAGGAACACTATCATTGAAGTATGCTTTCAAAATAACCTTGCTTCAATTAGGACTTTCGAAGGTTGTAATGTGGTTTAGTTCACGGTTTTTAGAAAAAAGATTTTAAGGCTCAAAGTATTTGGTGCCCACCCCCTTCATGATGTTCTCCAATCCTATGTTCAGTTAATTCAACATGAGTGTTCATCTCTCAAAAGGATTTTGTGACGATTAAGGAAACGACGAGGTTTTCGGAGTAGAAACCACCCTTATGTCTTCGTGTTTGTAGTCACCAATTTGTTCTTTGCTGAGGACTTTTCTTTGTAGTCTTTTCTTTGCAATTTTTGTTTTCCCTAATTTTTTCCTGAACTAATTCTTTTAAATTGATAGTCCACCGGGATGCCTTAATTTTGCCTAAGTCACACGTTTTCATGTTTTTTGACTTAGCAGGCTTTTTCTTTTTTCTTGATTTTTGACTTTTTGAACAAAATGTGTGACATTAGCTTGTATTTGCTTGTTGAGTGGATTGTGACTTCCTCGTTTCTTGATGGATGAGGGATAACATTATGGTTCCACATATTCTGGCTTCATTATACATGAAGGATGTCCCTCGTAGTTTCTCTTTAAAAACATCTTCCTTATGAATTTTGAACACTCAATCAGATTAACTGAAAACTACCCTGCCCCAGGTTAAAATTTGAGGGTTTTTCGTATAGAAAAGAAACTCCTACTTCAAGGCTCAAAGGGGTTATCAAGGGATTATCTTCCTTATATCTCCGGTGTTTAGGGATTTGAAACAATGCCTGTACATCATCAGCAAAATTTTATCCAAAAGCATACCAGAGATTTTGTGTTTTTCAGATCATCATCCTCCCTTCAATCTCTGCCTAGGCAAGAGAATGAGCAACAAGTTGGTATCATAATGCAAAAGCAATTTAAAATTTTAAAACAAATATGAGTGAAACGAATGAATTTCTTCAAGACAAACATACTCATTGTATTAAGATAATCATTCAGATGCAAACAAGTTCTTACATGCAAACAATGTTTTGATAAACAAGAAAAATTACAAAAAGTAGAAATAAGTTAATAATCTGGGAAGGCTTTCCATCTGGACTTGAATCACCGAAAACATTCTTTCAAAACTCAAAGTGACCATCAATCGTGTTTACTCTTCGGCACATGCTTGATTTGAACTTCAAAACCAACATCCTTGAATGACAACCAGTGAATACTTTTATCATCGCTTCCTCCTTCTTAGAAGGATTGACTTGGGCAGCAACCAAATTTTCAACCAAAACAGTTGAGTGATCCATACTAGCTTTCAAATTAGTCATCTCTCTACGAAGTTCAAAAACCTCTTGCTTGATATTCTCCATTGTTCTCTTAGCGCGAGTGTTGTACTGGTGAGACCAAAGGAAAAATAAGACTTGGAAATGACCTTTGAAAGTGAAACAAAGAATGATGCATGATATGCAAAAGAGAGTTTTTATTTGATTTTCAAGGAACTCAAGATATTAAGTTGTAAACATCAAAGTATGAAGATAGAAGATGAATTTTAAATTGGCTCCAAACATTGATCAAGTTATCATCAAGATCAATCATCCATTTTGGTGGATTAGGGTTTTCGCCCTATCAACACCCAAGATCCATTGAGCTTGACGAAACTTGTGATGTTTACAAAGAAAGACCTCCAAATTCCTTCAAAGTCAAGTGAAAAGGGTTTTATGGATGCATGAATGCATGGCTATGCAACAACCACAAGCAAGGTCACAAATAAAGTCGAAAGGCTCAACGTCACGAGCATGGAGTCAAGGTAAGGAACACCCCCAAGGTATGTACTAATGGTTTAATCACACCTGTAGAACAAGTTTCTAAGAGTTCTCGGAGTCTACATTCCTCCTTCAGATATTACCAACGTCTTGATTACTCAATAATCAGCAATATTCTCAAGAGAAACTCATCTGAGCGTAGCATCGCGTAACAATTACTTTCGGATTACTCCGTTATAATCTCCGCGCTACACCTAAAAGGCCAAGATGGGTTAGGGTTCTACGGTTCCCAGCTTCTCTGGCTCCCAGGTCGAAAATAATAATGTCTTCCCGATTACTCGGTAAACGAATATTACGTTCAAAAGGGCCTTCCACTGAGTGGGGGATCTCATGCCTCCTTCTTCGGGATTACTCCCTCAAAGTTAACATGACTATACCGCCCGTCCTATTCCTAAGTGTAACTTAGTCCGGGTATAGGACTTGTCCTTTGTAAATATTATCAACACCCAAATAATCATAATATATACATATAATTAAATAATCAAATAATGATAAAACAGATAAAACAAATTAGGCTTAACCCACTTAGGGATGGACCAGCAAGAGGTCAATCTTTCCCCAGCAGAGTCGCCAATTCTGTAGAGGTAAAAATCGAAGATCAAGCTATTAATTAACTTGACTCACAAAAGCAAGAGTCGCCACCGCGCTTTATTATTTCCAAGGGAAAAGGGAAAAGAGCGAAATAAAACTCTAAAATATGCAATGTAAAGTAATATTTAAAAGTAATGAAAATACAATGCGTTTTTAAAAGAGATAGAGAGTTCGGGGGTTGGTTATACAATGGAAGGTATTAGCACCCAATGCATCTGCGGTACTCCGCAGGAACCTTTTGAAATATCTGTTTTTGGTTAAAATTGTTTGTTTAGTTAAATGGGTATGGATGAGGTTTTGAAGATACGACGACCTAGTGTTGAAGTTTTGACTTAAAAGGGGTGTGAGTTTAAAAATTGATTTGTAGGAGATTTGTCTTAAGATTAACAAAACTAAAAAAAAGTATGAAGGGATTTCACATAATCGTATTAAATACTCGATGACATGAAGTCAACAAATTAATTCTTTCCCTTGGATTTAAAACCACAGACAGATAAATAAGCTAAGAGTATATCAAACCTCAGGTGAAAATAAATCACAAGCCGATAACATCAAAAAAACCTGATGTAAGATAATATTCCAAGCATAAGATAAAGCGCATCAAGTGAAAATAAATCACATACGAGAAAAGCGTGTCAGGAGAGGAATCAGATAAAGCGCAAAGGGCGATGAATAAAGCTCACGATATCAGATAAGAATCCCTGCATCACAAGCGATATACCAACAAATCTAACAACACGGGAAACTTATGTGCGTCCGCACAATTTCCAGAAGTTAGTTGGAATTAAAAATAAAATCACAATGCGATGAAAATAATATTTTCAAAAACCTGAATTTATTTACAAGTGAAGTGAATATACAGTCAAAATATTATGTACAAGTATATATTTACAGTACCAAATATTAAATAAAGATAGTAAGGTAAAAAGGGAATAAAGAAAAAGTATAAATGCGCTATGCGAGAATGAACGCTTGAAACAATTCTCGGAAATCTTCACAATAGACAAACTTGTTAGTAGCATAAGCGGTACAGAAATGAAAATGAATGAAATTGCAACAATTAAAATCTATGTTAGAAATCACAAATTAAAGAATTGAAATGAAATTGTATGAATGGACATGAATATTTACACAAATAAGAACCAAGATGAATTGAATCAAAAGTCACAAATTTAACACAAAACAACACACATTTAAACAAACTATCAAGAAGAGGAAAGTTCACAAGAAATAATTCTAAACAAAAATTATTAAAAAATAAACACTACAAAAATTAAACAAAGAAAGATTAACTATTAATTTGAAGTTATTTTTTTATTTTAAAAATGGTTATCTAATCAAAATTTTACCAAAAAATCTATGAAACTACTTGATTGATATTGTTTTTTTTTCTTTCAAAAACTAAACAAAACAGTAAAATAAACATTAATAAAACAAATATAAATTTAGAATTATAAAACAAACAAAAGAGTCTAAAAGAAAATAAGGATGAAATAAAATAATAAAAAAAACTTAAAATAAAAAAAGAAAGAGATAACAATTTTCTCTATGTGACAGTAACCAAGTTTTTCACTACCACCACTTCATGTTCTTCATTATATTCCTAAAGTTTTAAATTCAATATCAAGATTCCAATTAGAATCAATAATCATCATCATGTCATTATTCAAATTAGCAACCTAGAACTAACATTACCAATTCAATAATCATAAACAAAATAATTTAATCAAAAACAAAACAAACATATCATCTAAAATTGAATTTAGCAGCACAACAACATCCTCTCATTATTCAAACCAAACAAGTTGTTAACCACTTCAAATTGCAGAGAAAAAAAAGAGAGAAGAAAGTACCGAACCGTTTGCGGAATGTCAAAGTTGTTGATGGCGGATTGGAGAAGGAGAGCGGAAGTTGGGGATGACTGAGTGAGTTGTTGGTTGGGTGGTGATGGAATTATTAGTTACTGTTTTTGTGAAGATGAATGGGGTTTTAGATGTGGCTAAGAAATTATGCTGTGCGTGGAAAATTGAAGGAAGGAAAGGGTGATTAAATGGAGAGTAAAGAGAGGAAGAGGGGTAGTATGCATGGAAGTGAGTTACTGCTAGTTGAATAAAGGAGAATAGAAAATTAGAAACAGTAGCCTGGAGAGAAAGAGTTTACTGTGTTGGTTTTTGGTTTTGTGGTGTGTTTTACAAAAGAGAAATAGTTCTCTTTAAATAGCAAAAGTGAAGAAGAAAATTGATTTCAATAATTAATCTCATCCGTTCAAAATAAACTCAATCTGTATTAATCCACAACTATTGCTATCAACCAATAAGAAAAAAGCAAAGTGTAATTAATAATTTTTATGACAAAAACGCCCTTAAATGATAAAAATGAAATAAAAAACTGAAAGTATTTAAATTAAATCAATTTAAAATATTTTTTTTGAATTTTTTCAGAATAAAAAATAAAGACCCAAAATGACTGAAAACGATAAAGACAGATAAAAATTTATTCGAAAAAAATAAAATGAACATATTAAAATAAACTACATGTCACAAAGATTAAAGAAAAAATATTCAAAAAGTCAAAATCGAAATAAAATGATAATAAAAATATCAGGCTAAACAGACGCTTACGTTTAAAAATGAGGCTTCAAACTGTACCGAAAAAATAAAGCGAGCATACCGTCATAATCTATGCGAAACGCAGATTCATAAAATGATCGGTAAAAGGTGAAAACTTGAATTATTTTACTCGCTAATCTTCCGCACAGTGTCGAATCGCTTTTAACAGTCTTTCTATAAAACCGAAATATTTTTATTATCGACATATAGACAATTTGGAGCAATGCAGGAAATGAGTAAATTGATAAAAATGCATGAAGTGAAATGCCGGGTATTTTTCAACTACAAAATGATATAAATGTCGATTTAAACTGACTTTTGGTCAACTTAAACACGATTAAATGATGCAAATGTAATGAATGAAGCTATTTATTAATGATTGTGACCAATTGACAAAATATGGTATGAATGTGCGACTGAAAAAATTAGGGGCGAAATTAAGGGTGCAACGGTGTGCCTTGATGAATCAGTCTTCGAGAATCCACAATCAACCGTACTTCTGGCTTGGGAGACTCAAAACCTTAATTGAGGCGCGACACCTGATGCTCTTGATTCAGACCTGTCTCTGCACATGAAACAAAAGAAAACATGAACATACACCTTTGTATGCGATTAGAAATTAGTGATACATAGGCTAAAAATGTTCAAAACACTTGACAATCTTCACATAGTCAAAGCTCGAAGGTGAGAGGTTAAAACCGACCGTATTTAGTGACCTTGACTTTTGTATAAAAAATGCAAAAATACAAGTGGGATCTTAGGTCAAAAATTGGGGTATGACAATACTCATATTCCATCTTTAAGGATTATGAATGAAGCAGACTTAGGCGAAGACGAGTGGATTCAAACGAGATTGGATCAGCTGAACTTGATCGATGAGAAGCGACTAGATGCTGTTTTTCATGGTCAGACGTACCAAAAACTGATGATCAAGGCTTTCAACAAAAAGATCAAGCCTCGAGTATATCAAGCCGGTGACTTGGTGATAAAGCACATTATTCTGCCACAAGGTGACCCCATAGGAAAATGGAATCCCACCTACGAAGGGCCATTTGTTGTCAAGAGAGTGTTCTCTAGAGGTGCCATGATGCTGACTACCATGGATGGTGAAGACTTCCCACATCCTATAAACGTGGACATAGTTAAAAAATACTACGCATAAGAGACCCGCTAGGTTGACACACCTATGAAAAATAAGGGAATCCCGACAAACCAAAAGGTTTGGGCAAAAATTAGGGATATATGCAAAAGATTGTATACCCGGAAATTTAAAAACCAAAAAGGGTGACTTGGGCAAAAATGGGTATCCTGGTGGGCTAAAAACCCGAATGGGCAGTCCAGGAAAAAGTTAAGGATTGAAAGCATATGACTATGTCCTTTGAAATCACCACTGTCAATTTTATCACCAATGTCTGAGTTCAAACGGTCCAAGATCAATCCAATCAACTTTTGTCAATGGCAAGGGGAATTCGAAGACATTGGGGCAGTAATAGAGTTGGAAGGAAATGAGATCATGTCACATGGCTATTTGTTTTGTTTTCAATTTTTTTTCCTTTCGACGATTTCCTCTTACTAGGATCTCCGTCTCTTTGTACAAAAACGCCTATTCATGGGAAAAATATCAATACAAATATACTTTGAAGTGCAAACTTTCTGTCTTTGTTTTAAATGAAAATTTGTCCAATGACTAAAATTGAATGAACATATGCATATGACTATAATTAAAACTGTTTGGCACATATTACCTAAGCAGTAACAAGTACCTATTCAATGTATATGGAATATCCCCACAGAGTTATTTCAATAACATCATCCTCAACAAAGTTACTCACAAAGTCTCTTTGAATAGGATAATCTCCAACCAGAGTATCAATCTCTTGGAAGTTCTCTCCCCATCTAAGTGGATCCTACAAGTAGAATCCTTGTGGATCTCTTCCTGAAAGAACTCTCCCCGTCAACAGTTCATCAGGTATTCATCAACAGGGTTTATTTCCCCAACAAGGTTTATTTCTCTAACAAACAACGAGTAGCATGACTCTCCAGCCAAGTACAAAATTCCCCAGCTTAGTCTATCTTCCCCAGCTAAGCCTGTTATCCCCAGCTGAGTGTATCCTCCCAAAGCTTAGTCTGTCCTCCCTAGATGAGTCTACATTCTCCAGTTTGAGTTCGCCTTTCAGACTATTGCAAATCTCAGGGCCACAATCCCTAATCCACAGTAAAGTCCTCAACAAAACCTTTACTATCTCCAAAAGATACTATGAAGTCTGGACCCGACCAGATATTAGTACAACTTTAAGATACTATGAAGCCTGGCCCCGACCAGATAATAGCATACTTTAAAAAACTATGAAACCTAGACCCGACCAGATAATAGTTTAACTCTTTAAAGAACATAGACTCAACCAGGAAAGGTTTTTAACTTCTTTTCCCCAGTAGTGTTTGCCTCTACCCCAACAAGTTATTGTGAAGCCTGACTCCGACCAGATAGCAATTCCCTTCAGAAATTCATTGTGAAACCTGGAATCCGACCAGATAACAACTTAATCCCCAAGAAGTTTATTATGAAGCCTGGAGCCCGACCAAAAAACAACTAGCTACAATGTCAACAAGACACTATGAAGCCTGGAACCGACCATATAGTAGTATAACTTTTCCAGAACCATGAAGCCTGGACCCGACCAGATAGTAGTTACCATTCCAAGTTACTATAAAGCTTGAACCCGACCAGATGTCAGTTCAACTTCAAGAAGTTACTGCAAAGCCTGGAACCCGACCAGATAACAGTTAAACTTCCTTATCCCCAACAAGTTATTATGAAGCCTGGATCCGACCAGATAATAATTTAACTTCAAGAAATCGTCTGTGAATCCTGGAATCCGACCAGATAGCAGTTAATTTATTTCTTCCCCGATAAGTTACCGTGAAGCCTGGATCCGACCAGATAGCAGTTGACTTCCTCATCCTCAGCAATTGTGAAGCCTAGATCCGACCAGATAACAACTGACATTCAAGAGATATTCCCCAACAGAAGCATCCTTTCAGCAAAGTTTAAAGATATGTATACGTTTCATCCCCAACAGCGATCCAGGATTCAACTCCCCAGGATTTCCTCAGCAGTAGTCAGGGATTTATTTTCCCAGACAAAAACATGCATCTCACATTCATACATCATGACATACACATACAAAATGCATTTAGCATGATCTCATTCATCTTGTGAACATCATGCATACATCTGCGTTTTACTAACTCTTTTTCCCTCAGGTAAAACATCAAGTTTTAGTATAAATCGAACAAAGATTTGTGTTGATACTTCTTCCAGTGTTTACCAACATTCCTCCAAATTGTATCTATAAGCCCATTGACAATCCATCTTCGAGTGCAAATTTCTGGGGACTCTAGTGTTCAATCATCTTCCACCTTCAAGTCACGAATGACGGATCTGCCAATATAACTCTTCAGGTTTAAGAAGATTGAACATGGGCAGCTATTGTACCCCAAAATTTTCCTCTCATTTATCAAGTAATCTCTCACAAGATCTCCTTTGGTTCAAGACTGCAGTATGGTTGATCAGCTTAAGGCACCTCCTCAAGCACTGATGATTGAAAATTAGGATTTGAGATTGCACAAGGACAATTGGAATTTTAATGCTTCCTATGACTTTCATGGATCATTTTGGACCCTCAAGATTTCTCATGTCAAGTTTCAAGTCTTGGATCACATTTTTGCTCAGTCAATTGAATATTTGACCTAAAAATCAACTGTATTGGCGAAAAAGTCAACTGTGGTCAATTTGCATTCAAACTTCATAATTTTTTATCCATATCAACATCATGAACCTATATATGTCATTTTATCAAGTTTGGATCATAATTCCTCAAGAAATTTGATCAGATCATCAAAAGGGCAAAATGGTCAAAATTAGGATTTTGACTAAGAAGGTGCAATTTCTGATTTTTGATCTAGTAAATGACTTATTGGTTTGATACATGATCTCAAGGATTCAAATGAATATTTTTGACCTAATGGCATGGCTCAAAACTTTTCTCAACATCATTTGGTTGATAGTTGATTTTCAGTCAACTAATCAAAAGTCAACTGTCTGCTGAAGAGTCAAACTTTGACTTTTAGGTCAAAATCAAGTGTCAAAGATTACAATTCTTCAAAACATGTCAAAATATGAAACTTTTTCATCAAGAAATAAAAAATGCAAAATTTCATTTTGAAAAGTCAAAATTTCTAAACTTAGAAATTTTTCTAAGTGTTGGAAAATTCATATTTTTTCACAACTTTGAGCCAATTTTTCACCATGATACAAGATGATTCAAAGGAAACTTCCAACATGAAAGTTGTAGATATTAATGAGATATAGAACATTGTAGAACACAACTTCTCCTAGAAATTCATATATTTCAAGTTATGATTTTGTAAATCCATGTTCATGAAACTTGGAAACTTAGTGAAATTTTGCCCTAGTTTAGGCAGGATTTTGACCTAATTTCATGGAAAATTTTCACATGGTTCCAAGATGAATTTTAAAAAATTTACACCATAGAGGTTGTATAGGATGTTACAAGATTTCCAAAATATCCAAGAACTCATTGAGATCATGCTTGAGCTAAGAGAATCGAAGACAAGAATTTAGGGTTTTCAAACTTGAATTACAAGTCATTTTTGATGAACACATGAACCAAATCCATGCTAGGCTGCATAATCTTTTCTTTGCAGGCCTCAAACTTGTTTTTCACTCCATAATTAATGTTTTGCATAACTGCCTAGAAGCTTTAGTCCAAGCATTCAATGCATTGCCCATTCATAATACCATTTTAGGAAGAAAGGCAACATTATCGTTTTGGAAAAGTGGCTTTATGCATAAAGTACACTCTTCTTGAGCCTCTAACTTGTTTGTTCAGCACACACTCAACGTACAAATTCAGATAAACATGTTTAAAGTTTGTAACCCCTCTAGACATCCTTGTACTATGCATTGGGACAATGTGTATCAAGCTTGCTTCAAAAACAAGAAAAAGAGCCATAACATGTGATTTTTGAATTTTGATCAAGGAAAAGCCTCCAAACTTGTTGCTTATAAATAGCGTCACTATTTGTGAGCTAGAACACGAGCTTGAACACCTTGAAACACTCCCAAACTCCCTCAAATCAGAAATTTCCCAAAAACTCCATTGTTGCACAGTTTCTGACTTTGAACTTCAAACTTCCATTTCCCTCGTGCGTTCTTTGACCTTTTAGTTCCTAAAGCTTCCTCACATCAAATACAAACCATCCTTGTCCCTGTTACACGACTGTAACTCCATTTTCATCATCCTCCATAAACAAAAACAGATCATTGCAGTTGGACTTCTCTAGACCATTCCAGCCACTCTCAAATCAAGCTAAGCATTGCATTAGCTTCCTAGAGACTCAAAGAAGCTAACCTGATCATTGCAGCACCTTAAATCAAGCTCAAACTCATTTCACGATTTCCAGTTTTGAGGTATTTTTCTGGAACTTCAATTTAATTATTTAGGCATTGTTAGGCTTGCATTTGTGAAGATAAAATATAGACATCATTGCCCTGAAACTATACATGTTCATAGATTTCATTTATGTTGCTTGAGTAGGGAGAATTTTGAGTTTGAACCTCTGAAAATATTTAGGTCAGAATTTGGTACTGTTAGAAATTCATGCTCATCTTTGAGAATTAGATTAAGTTATTTACATATTCAGAATCAATGGTAACATCTCATGCCAGTCTTTATATGTCACCGTCATCTTTTGGATGATCTTCTTAATGTTCTTATTAGCAGCCTCTACAGAGCCATTCATCTTCGGCCGGTAAGGAGAAGAGTTATGATGTTGGATCTTGAATTGCTTATAGTGTTCGATGATCAAAATGTTGTTGAGATTTGTACCGTTATATGTAATGATTCTTTCGGGGATACCATACCGAAAAATAAGGTTATGCTTGATGAACCGTGCCACAACATTTTTGGTAACAGTAGAAAAAGAAGTAGCCTCAACCCACTTTGTGAAGTAATCAATGGAAACAAGGATGAAGCGATTCGTTGGAAGTCGTAGGTCTGATTTCTCCGATCATGTCAATACCCCACATTGCAAAGGGTAAAGAAGCAGTCAAGACGTTTAGAGGAACCAGAGATATGTGCACTTTATCAGCATAAATCTGGCACCTGTGACAAGTCCGCGAATGTTGATAACAGTCTGCTTCCATAGTGGACCAATAGTATCCTGCCCGTATGATCTTTTTAGCCATGGTGTGTCCACTATAATGGATGCCAAAGGTACCTTCATGTAAATCAGCCATAATCTTCTCCGCTTCATTCTTGTCTACACACTGAAGCAAAGTATAGTCGTGGTTGTGCTTGTAGAGGATCATGTTACTGAGAAAGAATTTGGCAGAGAACCTTCTTAGGAACTTCTTATCATTGACTGAAGATCCTTCAGGATACTCTTGGCCTTCGAGATATATTTTGACTTCATGGAACCAAGGTTTGTCCACCACTTCTTTAGTATCAATCTCGTGACAGTATGCTGGTTCATCCATTCTCTCAATAGTGATCCGAGGAGCCTCATTATCCCACTTGACCTTGAGCATGTATGACATAATGGCTAGTGCGTCCGCTAATTGATTTTCCTCTCGTGGAAAATGCTCAAAAGTAATTTCTTCAAAGTATGGGATTAATGTCAACACATGCTCTTTGTACGGGATGAGATTAGGATGCTTCATGTCCCATTCTCCTTTGATCTGGCTCATTACCAAAGTCGAGTCTCTGAACACACTTAAGAACTTGATCCTTAGACCAATCGCAACTTTGAGACCCATGATACATGCTTCATACTCAGCCATATTGTTGGTACAATTGAAACATAGTCGATCAGTGAAAGGAGTATGACAACCTTCAAGAGAGATGATTACGGAACCGATGCCATTGCCAAGTGCATTGGAAGCTCCGTCAAAAACCATAGTCCAACGAGACCCGTTTTCAGGTCCTTCATCCGGTCCAGGTTCTACATAATCAGTTACTAACATGATGTTCTCGTCCGGGAACTCAAAATTCATGGATTGGTAATCGTCCACAGCCTGATGAGCCAAATGATCAGCTAGTACACTTCCCTTACTTGCTTTCTGGGTTGTGTATTGAATGTCGTATTCGGTCTGGATGATTTTCCATCTCACTATTCTTCCGGAGAGAGCGGGCTTCTCGAAGATATACTTGATAGGCTCCATTTTAGAGATCAACAAGGTAGTGTGAGTCAACATATACTGTCTTAGTCGGCGAGTAGCCCATGCCAAAGTGCAACACGTTTTCTCAATCAGTGAGTATTTTGTTTCATAGTCGGTAAACTTTTTGCTAAGGTAGTAGATTGCATGCTCTTTTCGACTAGACTCGTCATGCTGCCCCAACACACACCCCATTGAGTTCTCTAATACCATTAAGTACATAATCAAAGGTCTTACTTCAAATGGCGGCATTAAAATTGGAGGCTCTTGAATATATTCTTTGATTCTGTCAAAGGTAGTATGGCATTCATCATTCCACTTTAACACTTGATCTTTCTTCAGGAGTTTGAAGATTGGCTCACAAGTAGCAGTTAGATGGGAAATGAACCTGGAAATGTAATTTAAACGTCCCAAGAAACCCCTAACTTCCTTCTGAGTGCAAGGAGCCGACATCTCTTGTATAGTTTTAACCTTTGCAGGGTCTACCTGAATACCCTTGTCACTAACAATGAAACCTAGGAGTTTACCAGACCTTACCCCAAAGGTGCACTTATTCGGATTTAGCCTCAACTTGTATGTCTTCGGTCTATCAAACAGCTTTTGCAAGTGATCAAGGTGCTCTTCTTCATTTTGAGACCTGGCTATTATATCATTGACATAGACCTCTATCTCGTGATGGATCATGTCATGAAACAGATCTACCATGGCGCGCTGATAGGTTACTCTAGCATTCTTCAACCCAAATGGCATAACCTTTTAGCAGAAAGTGCCCCACTGTGTGACGAAGATTGTCTTCTCCATGTCCTCAGGTGCCATTTTGATCTGATTATACCCTGAGAAGCCATCCATGAAGGAGAATACCTTATGTTGTGCAGTGTTGTCAACTAGAACGTCAATGTGGGGAAGCAGAAAGTCATCCTTGGGGCTTTCCTTGTTCAAGTCTCTGTAATCCATGCACATACGTACCTTATCGTCCTTCTTAGGTACCGACACTACATTGGCAACCCATTGTCGATAGGATGTGATGGCTAAGAACCCAGCGTTGAACTGCTTCATAACTTTGGCTTTGATCTTCTCTGACATTTCAGGGCGCATACGACGAACCTTCTGTTTTACTGGAGGGCATTCCTCTCTTGTCGGCAGACGATGAACCACAATATCAGTGTCAAGTCCTGGCATGTCTTCATATGACCAGGCAAAGATCTCTACATAATCATGCAACATCTGAATCAATCACTGTTTGACACTAAGCTCCAAATTTGTACCTATCTTGACTTCTTTTCTATCCTCTTCTGTACCCAGGTTCACTGTCTCAACTGGCTCTTCATGAGGCTGTATAGCCCTTCACTCCTGTTGTAACAGTCTATCAAGTTCTCCTGGTACCTCACAATCTTCCTCACCTTCGTCCTCGACTTGGTTGATCGGATATTCAAAGTCATAATTGGAAATAGCAAAACCTTTATCAATGGGATCCAGAGTGGATGTGGATCTGCAGTTTGATATATGAGTGTGTGTAAGAGCCCAGCTGTATTGATAAAGTAAAAAGCAGAAAAGAAACACAAAGAGCATAAAATTTTGTATGCAAAACGTCCAATACTTTATTAACGACATATCAGATTGAAAATGATAACTCTCACAAATAAACTATTGTGCCTCGAGTAAGACACAAAGCCATATAGTTTATATTATTTATTTATTACATATCCAAAAACAAGAAAGACAATTACTCATGAATAAAAGTAATCGGCACACAGTCCTTAGCCGTCTAATTACTAGGTCCACCATTGGTAGTAGGGAAGATCCAACTATCCATGTCACAGTCACCATCATTGTCTTCTAAAGTGTTGATCCTCTGGTTGTTGATGCGTAGGGGAGGTCCTCTGGCACGAGCACGACGAACAACCCTTTGAGCCCCTGAAGTGAAACCCAAACCAAACTTATCAAAATTGTATGGAATGTTAGAGAGTTAGCCCTAAATGGTACACCCACCTTCTTCAATTACTGCTTTGGCGTCCTTGAGAGAAGCCATCTTCAATGGAGGTCTGGTGACCTTTGGCACACTGGTATCAGTCTCGGTTGTAGCCATGGTCTGAGGCACCTGTTCAAAGTTCTGACAAGGGGTCTCGATGAACTCACCGTCCATTTCAATGTACCGTGATAATCTTTTCCTTCACTGGGTACTTTAACATCTGATGCAGAGTGGAAGTAACAACTCCAGCCCCATAGATCCAAGGGCATCCCAACAAACAGGAATAAGATGGTCTGATATCCACCCCGTATAAGGTGGATTCAAAGGTTTGGGAACCAAATTTGATAGGAATGTCCACCTCCCCATGTACCATTCTTTTTGAACCATCGAAAGCCCTCACCATAATGTTACTGGGTTTCAGAGTCAAACCTTCACAATCTAATCTGTCAAGAGCCTTCTTGGGAAGAACATTCAGCGATGAACCGAAGCCTTGAGGAATTTTACCAAAGCCTTTGCATGGGCTTCGGAGTATAAAAATAGGGCCAGCATTGAGATCTTAGAAGGAGTCTTCCCCAGTTATTCAACCACATTATAGTCGATCTTTTTAATTATTTTCAAGATTTCTTCCATTTCCTTCTTAGAAACCTCCGAAATTGATTCCGAATGAACCTTCGTCTAGACAGGCTCAACCAATATCTTTTTACCCTGAGTCTCGGTTGACTCGGTGACAGGGGTGGAAACAACGCTAATCACAGGAGTAGTAATGGGAGTATTAGCAGGAGCAGCAGCATGAATGATCACATGAGTAGTAACAGTTTTAGGAGGAGAGATCTCGGGAGAGGACACTCTTCCGCTTCTTGTTATTTAACTGGTCCCAACGATATTGTCAACGTCAGGATCAGTACTTTCAGTAAATTTGTCTTCAACAACCAACAGGTCTTGCTTGACACCGTGGTAATAGACGCCAACCCCATAATTCCAGGGAATAGATTTATTCGAGGAATATGGTATTGGGCCTAGCATAGTAATGTTCAGGGGAGCCAACTTTGGAAGAGATGTAATCCTGACGGGTCTTTTAGTGGAGACCTTGGGAGGATTGGCGGAAGTGGTTATAACAGAAATGTCTTTACATGAAACACTTGTGACTAGAGTCTTCTCAAATAAAATTTCTTTATCATCTATCAGGCGCTGAACACTTTCTTTCAACAAATGGCAACTAGTTGGTAGAGATAAACATAAGTGGTAACCTTCACCACAGCTCGGAAATAAACTGGCTTGCAACATACTCCTTTTAATAGTTATGATAGGAGCAACAAGTTCCCCAACAGAAGCAACAAACATATCATCATCAACAGCGTTAACACCATGGTCGTGCTTGGGCATGGGGGCAGTTATAACATTAGGAGTCTCTGGCGCATCAAATTCAATCTCCTTTGCCTCGATCAGATCATGCACCTTGTTCTTCAAATCTCAGCAATCGTTTGTATCATGGCCTAGACTTTCAGAATGGTAGGCACACCGAGCCTTTGGATTATAGTGAGGAGATGCATTGTTGGGATTTTTGGGAGATACCCTCAAAGTTACCAGATTGGATTTCAGTAAGTGTGGTAAAACTTGAGACAAGGTCATATTGATCAGGGTAAACAGTCTCATAGGCCTTTCTGCTCTGGGTTGATTGTTCTGCTGTTGAGTAGCTACAGACTTGGATATCATCACAGCCCCTACCTTTGGACGGAGCTCAGCTCTGCCCTGATTTCTTTGACTGTAAGCAGCATTGACCTCTTTCTTTCCCATGAAAGGTTTCTTTCCTGCACTTGAAGAGGCATCCCTTTGAATCTTGCCACATCTAATACTAGCTTCCACTCTTTCTCCAGTTAATATCATCTCAGTAAAACCAGCTGATGAGCTTCCAATTTGGTGGTTGAAAAAATGACCAGACAGAGTACCCAAAAACATGTCCACCAACTCTTTATCAGACAGAGGAGGCTGGACTTTTCCTGCTAAGTCTCTCCACTTCTAGGCGTAGTCTTTAAAGCCCTCGCTAGAACCCATGGACATACTTTGGAGTTGTGTACGGGTCGGATCAAGGTCAACATTATATTGGTACTGCTTATAGAAAGCAGAAGCCAGGTCTTCCTAGTTACGAATATTGGTTCCCTCCAGCTGATAGAACCACTCTAGCTGAGTCCCAGATAGACTGTCTTAGAAGAAGTGGACCCACAAATCCCTGTCAACGGTGTGAGGTTGAATATTCCTCACATAAGATCGGAGATGCATCTTGGGACATGAGACCCCATCATACTTAGCAAACACTGGAACCTTAAACTTCAGCGGGATGACAACCCCAGAAACCAAACCCAACTCTTCAAAATTCAGCCCAGGTACCCTATAGATTTCCATTGCATTCAGACGATCCTCCAACTGTTTGTATTTATCATTAGAAGGAGGATACTGATCCTCATTATATTCAGATTCATTATCAGATTCCTTCGGGCTGAGGTCTTCCTCTCTTGTATCCCCTTCCCGAGTGTCCCCTTCTTTTGACGAAGTTGCTAGTTCTGAAGCTCACCGCACTGGTCCTCTGATCCTTCTTCCCAAATTCACTACACCAGTTGGTTTCTTCGGCCTCTTGGTCTTCTCTTTGACAATCAAGGCCTTCAGTTCCTCTTGCCCCTTGGCCAGGGCCATGATCATTTGTTGGAACTGAGCATTCTGAGCTTGAAGGTCCTTCACTGTTTGTTCGAGAGCCATTTCTTTTGCACTGGAATAAAGTGCGGAGAGAAATAAGAAACATGTACTGAATATCTTCTTATGCAATGAAATGTATGATATGCTTATGCAATGCTTTCAAGGACCTTATTGGATTTAAGCTCTTTTAAACAAAACAGGAAACAAAACTCTTTATTAGTAAGTTTTTAAGGGAACAAAAGATTACACAAGAATAAACATTGAAAGGAAATCCTAAACTCGTAAGTCTCCCATGGGCGCTTCCTCTTGGTGTTGAGGTAGGTATTGAGATTCTTCTCTTTGTGAAGCTGCTTTGTTAATTCCAGCATTTTCTTCTCACTTGCATAGAATTGAGTCTCAAAAGTATCACGTTCTTCCTTGAGCTGGGTCCAACTCTTCGAAGTTGGTTGGCATATCAAGACAGAGAATAATGTGGGACTCACCCCCTTGAACAACAGGTTCCAAGATAACCGGTAATATGGCATCATATGGCATCGTAAAACTTTGGGCTCGAGCTCGTACCCATTTGAGGTAAGGTTCCAAAGGGATAGAGTTCTTGTGCCCCAAATTCTTACTATCAGTCTTCTTGATAATTCCCCAAGCACTGATGAAACTCTGACGATAATTTTGCAGATCATTTGAGTAGTTGAACACAATACTCTGAATGAGAATATCAGGTGTACCATCTCTCTGTGTGTAACCAAACTGACGTAGTGCTAAAGAAGGTTTGTAGGTGATGCCTCCCCTAATGCCCAGGAGTGGCACATTATGAAATTCTCTATAGCGATAAATAAAAGAGATGTCTCCATGAGAGAGAGGACACCAATGGATGTCGGAGTGAGAAAGTGACATTAATCTTTGACTTCACCTTAAGCCTAAATCATTCTGCATTGTTGATAGAGGAAGGTGCGAAATAAACCACCTATATAGCAGAGGGGTGCAACACATGAGAGGTCCTCGCTTCTTCAGAGTACGAGTATGGAGAGAATGTAGGATATCCCAGAGCAATGTAGGAACCGGATTGTGAGAAAGGAAGATGTTGATGGCATTCACATCTATAAATTGATCTGAATTAGGAAACTGGACTAACCCATGGATCAAGAGAGCTAAAACATCTTTGAAGACATGGTAACTCATAGCATCCAGGAAAATCTGAGCTTTCTCCATTAGAAATTTTGCAAGAAGGCCTTTAACTCCGCTTCTTTTTTCCCAATGGGATTCAATATCAGATGGCTTCAAGTGCAAAGCTATACAACATCTTTAGCAGTTGGATCTTGTTTTAACCCAATGAAAGGTACTCTCTCCAATATAGATAAACCAAGTAACTTAGATAATTCTTATGGTGTAGGTACCAGTTGATAATAGGGAAATGTGAAGAAATGGTGCTCGAGATCAAATAATTGGAATAGAACACTCATCAAAACTTCGTCAAATCCGGTGGTAACCAAGCTGAGAAAATGACCATGTCTTTTGTTGAATGATGAGTCCTCGGGAACTTTCAAGACCAATTACTTGAGCTTGGGAGGGATTTATGTGAAGTTAATCCGGATGGTTTTTCTGTGACCTGAATTCATATCCTACAAAATAACAAAGAGGTAAATCCAACAAGTCCTTGAAATGGTTAGTATATATGAATTTCATGATGTTTATGATGTCATGATTATGCTTAAATCACAGATAAGCACAAGCAAATCAAACAATAGACATTAGGTTCAAAGGCTTGCATGAGGTTTAAGGTAAGTAACCTCTTGAATGTTCAGATGGCTCAACCTGTCCTATTAATAGTAACCAGTTTCTAAGGAGTCTCAATATCATTGACCTTCCCATCAGGAATTATTTTAGCCCACACACCGAAGTATTTCAGCCAAAAAATATCGAAAGTCCAGTCTCAATGAGTGTAGCATCGAGTATCAACCAATATTCAGTCAGAACCAAATTCGGTTAACTCACTACTTCCTAATGGCTAGGATGAGTCGATTAAAGGTTCTAAAGGTCAGTTAGCTCTTAGTAACACTATAAGGAAGCCTAATGTTATCCTTGAATTACTCAAGGAACATTAGTATAATCCAAAGAATCGCGCTAACGTAGCCACCACTTCGTCCGTATCGGTCTATGTTGTACATCCTCCATGATTTATTGCTACTTACCTAATAAGGTACCCCAGATCCGGGTGTAGGATATTTACAAGAATACCCCAACAAACCCTCAAACATAAAGGAAGCAAACACACAATAAAGAATTTAAAATGATGAACTAAAACTCTAAGGTGACCCCACTTTATTTCCTTCCCCAACAGAGTCTCCAGTTCTATGATACGGTGGCATAACCGATTGTTATACTGGTTTACATTTTGTATTCGCAAATGTGAGGTAAGCAAGAGTCACCATCGACTTTTCTTTTATCCAATAAAGGAAAGGGTGAAAAGAACAGAAAAAGACCTTTTTTGAGAGTTTCTGAGTAAGGGGGTAGATTATGAAAAGGAAAGGTATTATCACCCTTTCTGTGATACGGTGGGAGAACTGACTTGGTGTTTTGCGTTTGATCGCAAATGTTACGGTTAGCAAGAGTCGCCACCGACTTTTCTTTTATCCAAAAGGAAATATGAAAAAGCATAGGAAAGACCTTTGAGATTATTTCTTGAGTTCGAGGGGGTAAATTATGAAAAGGGAAGGTATTAAAACCCTTTTCATCCATGTTTTTCCATGGGCTCTTAGTTACTTTCTAGATCACCTGCTTTTATTTGAAAATGTGCTTTGTGTGGTTTTTTGAAAATATTTTGTAAAGAGGCCATTGTTTAGGCAAACTTTGTAATGATTCTCGTTCGTAAGAATGTATACAAAGGTATTTATCTTTTGAAAATGTTTTCAAGTTTGAAAGGTGTTTTGAAAGTGTAAGTGTTTGTTGTTGAAAATAGCAAGGATGTTTTGTTTTGAAATTGAGTAAGTAACTAGGAACATTCTACCTACTCAAAAGTCTTTCATGTTCATTTCCTTTTTTCTTTGACATTGTTATCTTAAAATTGATTTGGTAAGTAACCCTATCCTTGGATGTAAAAGGGACGGGCATGGGTCATCGTATAACCATGATTAGCAATGTATCAAGGTATTTTAGCATTTTTCTTTAGGGACTAAGATCATTTTGAAAGGCAACTTTTGATAGCATCATCGAGGGACTATGATCTTGTATTTTGCTTGTCTTTGCTAAGATACCTCACATGCGTAATATGACCATTTTTATAAGGCAACAAAGTGGAATTACCCTAAGGGTGCAAGTGTGCAAGTTTATTGATTTTCATGCTTGTTTTGTCTTTGATTAGGGTTTGCTATTGGTTGGTTTTAGTCTTTCCATACAAAACCCTAATTACTAGCATTTGTATATAAACCGATATATTGCGGAATTTAAAATTACTACGCTATTACATCATTTAGGGGAGGGGGTATACAAATTAAAAATGGGGAATATTGCAAGAACTTAAATCTAAATAAATATTACAACCATGTTGAATTTTGAATAATGTACAAAAATAAAGATAAGAATGCAAGAATGTAAAATGTAAAAAATATGATTTTTGTTTCGTTTTCATGAAAAGAGTTTAACCTAAACCTAATTAAGAAAAATGGTTAGTTAAAATTAATATAAAATTAACTTAAACTAATTGAGAAAATAAATTAAATTAAAAAAGGATTTTTAGGGTTTTTCTATGAAAAGGTTTTTAATTAGAATTAGCAAAAAAATTAATTAATTAAAATAAACCTAAGTTCTAAATTAATTTTAATTTAAAGAAAACAAAATAATATAGTAATTAAACCTAAGCCTAAATATTAATTATTAAGAAAGAAATTAATTTATTAAGAAAATGTTTTTGTTCTTTTAATTTTATTAAAACAAATAAAATAAATAAATGAGTGTAAAAATAATAGAATAAATATTTTTTGGATTTTTATTAGTAATAATAAAAATAATATTAATAATAATAATAATAATAATAATAAAAAGAAAACAAGAAAAATAAAATAAATTGAAAAAAGGTTTGGCCCAGGTGTATGGAAGTAACAACATGGGTTAGTAAAAGCAAAAAAAAGCAAGGCCCATTGATGAGGCCCAGGCGCTGGCTGTATGGAGCAAAAAAGAGAGAAAATGTGAGAAAAATGCACAAAAGGTAGCGCTGAGACTTGAACCCCTGACCCTCAGCATACACGCGCGCTACCTTTGCCACTAGGGTGGCTGTACATTTTGTAACATTGATATAATAATAAATACATAACATAAGTTATGTCCTGAATGTGACTTTATCTTCAACCTCCAGCCTGAACATCTGTAACTTCACCATTTCTCAACAAAAATGAAATATGCAAACATGAAAGTTGCTCCATTTTTCCATACAAATCCAAACATATAAATATCATAAGCTATAAATCAAAGATGAATGAGAATTTCTAAAAGTACCAAATTCTGACCTAAATATTTCAGAAAGTTCAAACTCAAAATACTCTTAGCTCAATCAAAATAAATGAAATCTATGGACATGTATTAGTTTCAGGGCAATGATGTCTACATTTTATCTTCACAAATGCAAGCCTATCAATGCCTAAATATGAAGATAGAAGTTCAAGAAAATACCTCAAAACTAGAAATCGTGAAATGCAAATGGGATTGATTCAAGGTGATACAATGATCAGGTTAGCTTCCTCAAGTTCCCAGGAAGCTAATGCAATGATTAGCTTGAGCAATGGGTGGATGAAATGGTCTGGATAAGTCAACTTGCAGAGCTCTGTTTTTGGTTATGGAGGTTGATGAAGATGGAGTTACAGTTATGAAACAAGGCCAGGGATGGTTTTTATTTGATGTAAGGAAGCTTTAGGAATGAATTTGAGGGAAAACGCACGAGGGAAATGAGAGATACAAGTTTAAGGTCAGAACTGTGTATCAATGGAGTTTTTTGTGCAATTTCTGGCTAGGGGGAGTTTGAGAGTGTTTCAGGGTGCTTGAGATCGTGTCTTAGCTCACAAATAGTGACTATTTATAAGTAACAAGTTTGGAGACTTATTGTTGATCAGAATTCAAAATCACAAGTTTATGCATAACATGTGATTTTTGAGAAATTCAAGTTCCAAAGCCTTATGTACTTGCTAAGATAGAGTGGTTATGATTTAAGCATACTTGCTTCTGACTTTGTGGATGGAGTGTGATCATAGGGAACAAGTTAGAGGCTCTAGAATGGACTTTATGCAAAAAGCTTACTTTATAAGAATGACAATGTTAACTTTGTGCCATTAATAGAAATGCAACTTGGATAATAGCTCAACTACTTGGATCAAAGCTCTAACAGTTGTGTAACCATTTAATTATGGAGTTAGAAACAAGTTTGAGGCCTGCAAAGCAAAGATTATACAGTCTAGCATGGATTTAGTTCACGTGTTCATAAAAAATGACTTGTAATTCAAGTTTGAAAACCCCAACTTCCTCTCTTCGATTCTCCCTGTTCAAGAATGATCTTAAGAAGTTCTTGGAGATTTTGGAAAGCTTGTAATGTTCTATAGAACCACTCTTTGAATCACTTTTGAAAATTTCCCTTGGAACTATATGAAAAAGTTCCATGAAGTTAGGTCAAAATCCTGCCTAAACTAGGGCAAAATTTCACTAAGTGTTTAGTTTCAAGACTATGACTTCATGAATTAATAACTTGAGATAAAATAACTTTTAGAAGAAGTTGTGTAAAGTAATGTTTTATATCTCATGGAGATCTACAACTTTTATGTTTAAAGTTTCTTTTGAATCCTCTTGCATCATGGTGAAAAAATTGCTCAAAGTTGTGAAAAAACATGAAGTTTTAAACACTTAGAAAAATTTCTAAGTTAGAAAACTTCGACTTTTCAAAATGAAATCTTGACTTTTTAATTTCTTGATGAATAATTTTCATATTTTGACATGTTTGGATGAATTGTGATCTTTGACACTTGATTTTGACGAAAAAGTCAAAGTTTGACTTTTCAGTGTATAGTTGACTTTTGATCAGTTAACTGAAAATTCACTAACAATCCAATTGAATCTTTAGCAATGTTTTGGGTCATTAAATTAGGTCAAAATTATGCAATTGTACTCTTGAGATCATGCCTCAAACCAATTAACCCTTTACTAGGTCAAAAAAATTTGAAATTGCCTTTTCTTAGTCAAAACCCGACCATTTTGCCCTTTTGATGATTTGATCAAATTCTTGAGTAATTATGGTCCAAACTTGATCAAATGATACATATGAGTTTATAATGTTGATGTGGATAAAAAATTATGAAGTTTGACTTTAAATTGGCCACAATTGACTTTTTCCTCAATATAGTTGATTTTTAGGCCAACTGCTCAATTGACTGAGCAAAAATGTGATCCATGGCTTGAAACTTGACATGAGCAATCTTGGGGAATCATAATGATCCATGAAAGTCATATGAAGCATTAGAAGTTCAATTATCCTTGTGAAATCTCAAACCCTAATTTGAGTCATCAATGCTTAAGGAGGTGTCTTGAGTTGTTCAACTCTAGTGCAGTCTTGAACCAAGAGAGATCTTTGTGAGAAGATATTTGGTAAGTGAGAGGAAAAATTTTGGGGTACAAAAGCTGCCCCTATTCAATCTTCTTAAACCTGAAGAGTTAGATTGGCAGATTTGTCATTCGTGACTTGGAGGTGGAAGATGATTGGACGCTAGAGTGCGCAGAAATTTGCACTCGAGGATGTGATGGTTGATGGTGTAGGGAATGAGCTTAAAGATTCCATTTGGAGAGATGATGGAAAGTTGTTTGGATATGGGCTTGTAGATGCCATCCAAAAGGATTGTTGATGGGAGTGGAAGAAGTGTCAGAATAAATCTCTGTTTGATTTATATTGAAGTACTGGATGTGTGGGGTTGAGTACCAGAATAATATCCATAAACGGATTGTATTTGACTCATTTCTAAAAGTTGAATTTGAATGAGTAACAGAATGACATCCAAATCTGGATAATATCTGAACTGTATCTGAAAGTTGAATCTGAATGAGTATCAGAATGGCGTCCGTGTCTGGAGCGTATCTGAACTTTATCTGAAAGTTGAATCTGAATGAGTATCAGAATGGCTTTCATGTCTGGAGCGTATATGAACTGTATCTGAAAGCTGAATCTGAATGAGTATCAGAATGGCGTCCATGTCTGGAGCGTATCTGAAAGTTGAATCTGAATGAGTATTAGAATGGCGTCCGTGTCTGGAGCATATCTGAACTGTATCTGAAAGCTGAATCCGAATGAGTATCAGATTGGCGCCCATGTCTAGAGCGTATCTGAACTGTATATGAAAGATGAATCTGAATGAGTATGAGAATGGCATCCGTATTTGGAGCGGATCTGAATTGTATCTGAAAGATGAATCTGAATGAGTATCAGAATGGCGTTCGTGTCTGGAACGTATCTGAACTGTATCTGAAAGCTGAATCTGAATGAGTATCAGAATGGCGTCCGTATCTGGAGCGTATCTGAACTGTATCTGAGAACTGAATCAAAATGAGTATCAGAATGGCATCTGTATCTGGAGCATATCTGAAATGTATCGGAAAGCTGAATGAGAAGAAACTCGTGTAGGATTGCTTCAGTCGGTCGTGTAGATAATGAAAAGAGATCTTTACAATTCAATTTACTTTGGGATTTGTGATGAAACAATGACAACAAGAATGGTGATCCCAAGAATGAACAAACTCCAAATTTTTTAAGAAGATTTACTCCCTTCATGAAGGTTTTCTCAGGTCATTTTGCTGGTATGTGCGCAATCTTTGTGTGTTTCTCAGATAGTTAAAGACGATATCAGTGGGTGCAAGGTACAGTATTGGGTTTGTGGTCCCATTATCCACAGTCAAGTCTTGGTTCGCTTTTGATTTCAGGTTTGCATGGTCAGAAGCCTCCATCCCAGATTCCCCAGCGAAGTTTTCCCTCATATGATGAAAGGTTTTATTCCCTTGGTATGCTGAGATGTCGCTTTTTTTGCAGTATTGGCACTAGTGTTGAATTCTTGAAGCTGCTAATAAGAATATCAAGAGAATTATCCAGAAAATGGTTGTTACTTATAAGGATTGGCATGAAATGCTCCCTTTTGCTCTGCATGGATATCGAACATTTGTTCGCACTTTAACAGGAGAAACCCCGTTCTCCCTAGTGTATAGAATGGAAGTTGTACTCCCTGTCGAGGTAGAGATTCCCTCGTTGCGTGTGATAATGGAAACCAAGTTGATAGAGGCTGAATGGGTCCAGAACAGGTTTGACCAATTGAATTTGATTGAAGAGAAGAGGATGACAGCTTTATGTCATGGGAAGTTATATCAGAAAATAATGAAGAAAGAATTTGATAAAAAGGTCAAACCTCGTGAATTCATAGAAGGCAACCTCGTGCTCAGGAAGATCATGTCTTTCAACACTGATTTTAAGGGAAAGTGGACTCCCAATTTTGAAGGCTCGTATGTTGTCAAGAAAGCATTCTCTGGTGGTGCATTAGTTCTTAAAACTATGGATGGCGAGGAGTTCCCATGTCCCATGAATGCTGACGCAGTCAAGAAATACTTCGCCTAAAGAAATAAAAGAACAACTCACTAAGTTGAAAACCCGAAAGGACGGCTTAGGAAAAAAAGAGCGTCTCAGTAGGCCGAAAACCCGACAGGGCGGTCTAGGCAAAAATTAGAGACATAAACAGAATAAATTTCCTGCTAAGTTGAAAACCCGCAAGGGCAGCTTAGGAAAAAGTTAGGGATTTTTCTTGGCAAGTAACTACGTCAGACAAGACTTGATCGTTGAAGCAACAATCTTCTCAGATTCTCACCATACTTCAACAAAAGCTGCTGCTCAGGATTTCAAAAGTTATTAGGGGGAATAGTGGTCATTGTATCTCAATGTATTGTTTCCATTACACATTACCATTTCCTAAACTTTGTAATCATCCATGGAGTCTCTCCATTCATAGACTGCCATTCTATTAATGAAATTCGAGCTTTTTCCCAATTCTTTGTGTTCTTATTTTTATTTAGCTTGCAAAGACTCCATTTATTACTGATGATAACTGTTAAGCAAAAATATTATAAAAAAAAGCAAAATTGACTTTTCAAAAAAAGAGATCTTTACAATTCAATTTACTTTGGGATTTATGATGAAACAATGACAACAAGAATGGTGATCCCAAGAATGAACAAACTCTGGTTGTTTTAAGAATATTTACTCCCTTCATGAAGGTTTTCTCAAGTCACTTTGTGGTATGTGCGCAATCTTTGTGTGTTTCTCAAATAGTTAAAGACGATATCAGTGGGTGCAAGGTACAATATTGGGTTTGTGGTCCCATTATCCCCAGTCAAGTCTTGGTTCGCTTTTGATTTCGGGTTTGCATGGTCAGAAGCCTCCGTCCCAGATTCCCCAGCGAAGTCTTCCCTCATATGATGAAAGGTTTTATTCCCTTGGTGTGCTGAGATGTCGCTCTTTTTGCAGTATTGGCACTAGCGTTGACTTCTTGATTTCCCGGGAAGGTTATCCCATGGCATCTCTTGTTGGAATGAGTGTTCGTGATGAAAATTTTCAATTCGCAGTTTTTTCTCCAGGGAGGTATGCTTGAATCCCCCAGTGAGGTTTGGTTGTGTCGGTGTCAGTCTGCTTTATTTGAGGCTTGTCTTGCAATCTCCAGTAGGCATGTTGCTTTTGGAAAACTGCTTCTCCGATGAAACCGGAAGAAGGATGTTCTATCCCGATATTTGTTTGATCTGGATACCTCTGAATTATGTTTCTCCTCAGTGAAGTTAAGGCATACAATGGGTTTGATTTCTGCAGTTGCTTTTACCTTTCTTGGATTGATCTTTCTGGTTGAAGTTTAGCCCAATGTTGTTAGTACCTGAGGCGGTTTTGTTTGTTTGTATTGATTATGTATCCTTTTACCAGCATATGCACGATAACACTCATACATTCATACATACATCATGCATGGCTAAAAATCATTGTTCATTGACATTGTGTTGTGACCTTCCTGCAGCGCTCCTTGCTTAGATGGATTTGGTTTTCCTTCTTGAGTTTATTTCCTAGAGGATGTATCTTCATTGGCCGTCTTTTTCTAATTCATTTCTGATTTGGATTTGTGGATTGCATGACAATATTAGTTACTTTGAATTTCTGAAAACTTTGAGTTTTGGGTTGTGCATTTATTTTGCATGGGAAGACTTTATCTCCTCGGCAAGAATATCGTGGCATTTCCCCTGGAAGACATATTTCTATCCCCAGAGAGTCATTTCTCTTTGCAATTCCCCATGACAATGAGTAACAAGTCTCGTTATTTGAGACAACTTATGTTTGATCTTTTCCAGGCAGATTTCCTTGGTTAAAGAAGAAGTTGAGACCCGTTCTAGGTAAAACGCCAGAATTTTGGGATAACTCGTTATATTTTTTCTCTCTACCTTCAGTGAACGTTGGTAGTACATCGACAGTGAACGTCGGTGTTTGTTATCTTTTTGCTATCTTCAGTGAACGTTGATAGTTCATCGTCAGTGAACGACGGTGATATGATATTTTCTCTCTCTACCTTTAGTAAACGTTGGTAGGACATCGGCAGTGAACGTCAATGATTGTTATCTTCCTCTCTGATTCAGTTCTTTTGGTTCACCAGTGATTTATTTTCCTGGTGGGGTTTCTCCCTTGTTTCTTCAGTTTTTTGTGGCATCCCCAATGATACTTTGCTTTTCTTTAGTACTGTTCATATGAATTCATATACATAAGAATTTGCATGGCATCTTAGGGCCAAAAATAGGGTTTGTTTCATATTTAAGTATCTTCGATCATGTCGACACAAAGATTTTTAACCTTCGTATCTCCGGATAGAAGAAACTTAAATAAGGGAAGCTGTTGTACCCCAATTTTTGCCCCTAAGATCCCTTCATCATACCATATTGCTTCAATCACAACAAGATCACATTAGGGCTTTTGGTTCTTCTCCCTATCTTTAGCCTTTCTCTTTTGAGGAGTTACCAAGCACCTTGACTTGTTTTCTTTTGTGATCATGGATATTTTTGCTTTTATTTTCTCTATAATTAATAAAATACAATGTTGGTTTGCCTTACTTGTTAATAATGTAGGTAAAGGCAATGAGGTTTAGAAAGTTTGCTTCATGGGTTCATGAGTTTATTTCCATGCCCTAGTCAATCTTGAGAAATTCAAAACCTCACTATTGGAGTGATTTTGGAAGAAATGGCATGACAAGGCTCATTTTGGTTCAACATATTTCAAAGTTATCAAAATTGATTCAAAAATACAAAGGGTTAAGGGAGGAATTTGTCATGATTGAACAAGGTATTGTTCCTATTGGTCACAACGGCATATTTCTTTTTAATTTCAAGATATGGAAGTGGTTTTGGTGGCTATGAGTCCTCATCATCATCCTCAACAACTTCTATTCACAAAGGAAGAACATTGGCACAAAAAGCTTGTTCAAACTTGGCAAAGTTTCTCAAAGCATTCTCTTGATCTAGAAGATAGGGTTTTGGACTTCAAAGGAGTATATATTGCTCATCTTTTGGTATTTTTGAGTGATTCCAAAAACATCCTTCTCTTTAAAGAGTTACCAATAAATCACTTCAAAAGTTCCAAGGAGTTTTCATGTGGAAGGAACTTGGTGAAGAAGAAATATTACAAGTCACCCAGATGAATCCCCAATTTTCCATATGTGACTTCAAATGGTCATAACTTGGTCAATTTTTATCACCTTGAACCCATTCCTTTTTCATAATGATCTTAAATATATGTACTTCATTCCTTCTTTTATGTGCAAAGTGAGAAAATGGATGGAAGTTGCCTTAAGAATGCAAAAGATTATAGGCCATTTCATGATTTTTGGCCAACTTCAACAAGTCATAACTTGCTCAATTTTTGGAGATTTTGAGTGGTTCAAATTTTAAAATGTCATTCAAGAGATCTACTTCATTCCATATTTTTGGGTCAAGAGCAAATTCTAAGTGGAAGGCCATGTTTGGATACAAAAGATTATATGTCATTTTTAAAGAAGAATTTGAATATTTCTAAGTATGGAAAGTCAACTCTTTTTCTCCAACTTTGACTCCATGTGACTTTCATCTCAAGCATCCATTTGATTCCATACTTTTTCCATTACAAATATTGTAACCTCATCTTTCCAAAGCATCAAGAATTATGCCCTAAGACCCCTTGAGTTGGAAATGCCATGGATTTGAATTTGGTAGTTTGAAACTGAATTTTTCACAAAGTCAGGATTTTGAAATCTTTGTTTTAGCTTCTAATAGCAAGATTTCCACGCATTTTTGTTTCTAATCATGTTTAGCAACTTGCCAGAAGTGATTAGCATCATGAAACACACGATTTGGCTGAGTTTTGAAATATTTCTGTCACACTTTCTTCATGATGCAAACCCACACGAATTCCCTCCAAAACGCATTATTTGCTATTCCTTTTGATCCCATTTGCTTCCCTATAAATAGAGGGTCATTCCCTATTCAATTTCCCAAGCTTAGATAGCAAGAATCACCCTGCCAAACTTGCTTCACAACCCAGAATTCAGAAACTTCGAAATCTATTCTCAAGCCTTTTTCAATCCATATTTTCCATCAATTCACCTTCCTTGATCTTCCCTGAAGCTAACCATATAATTTCATTCAAGAATCGTTCCCTATACTGCTCCATAGAAGTCCAGTTTTAGAGCTCTACAATTCAACTCCAATAGGTAGATTCCTTCATCAATTCTTCAAAACTCTGATATCATTGTGTTGCTCTCATTGCCTTGGTTCTAGTCACAACACTTACATTTCACTGGAAACACGTTTTGACCATGAATTTTCAAATCCCTTTTCAAAACTTTCTTTCCAAGTTGCTTGAGCTACAATTTATATAAATTTGGCGCGAGGGTGTGGTTGTTTTCATCTTAAAGAGACGAAGCGATTGGCATAGGTCTGAGCTTCTGATTTTACAGTTTGAGAGACCTGCAAATCACGTTGGCTGGAGGTTGAAGATGACCTACGTGTCATCTTCCAACCAATGATGGCGTGCCATTTGTGTTTTTCAAAAATCTGATTTATTATTGATTTTGTACATTATTCATTAATGACCATGATATGCACAACGCGCCATATCTCTTGGATTTGATTACTAACACGTTTTGACTCTCATCCAATGGTCCACATCTTTTACTTTTATTTTCTTTTTCTGATTTTTACATTTTAATTGTTTTAAATTTCAAAAAATCATAGAAAATTCTTTTTTAGTCCAAAAAAAATGAAAAAATTATGAAAAATATTTTTGATTATTCTCTTTCTGATTTATATTTTTTCACAATTTAATTTTGTGTTTTGGTATTTTTAAACTTATTTGATTTGTTTAAAATGTTTAAAAAATCTTTTATACATTTTTAAATTCTGAAAAAATTATGGAATGATCCAATGATATTGTGACAAATATTGGTGACCTTATTTTATTTTTGTTTCTGACTTTACTATTTTTTACTATTTTTGTTTATTTTACCCATTTATTTTAATTTTTAAAAAATAGTTTCTGACTTTTAAAAATTACCAAAATTTTTGTAAAATTACTTGGCCTCTTTTCTGATTTTTCTATGTTATTATTTTTCATTTCTTGATTAATTTGAATATGATAGATATTTTCCTCATTATTTTCCATTTTTTAAAAACATTTTTAAACCTTTTAATGCATATATTAAATATGATATTATTTTGTGATATTTTTCTAGCTGTCTTGGGTTGATTTTTTGATCATGGCTTTATTAACATCATTGGATCCATGGTGTTGAGTTTAACTCCACAAAAAATAGATGAATGATTTTAATAATAGTTTGATTAAATATTAATTCAAATGTGGTTTCTCTTTTGCCCTAATCCTCTTCATCTCATCCCCTTCCCATTGCACTAAATGTTGTTGGAGCATGATCTCTATGTCATGTCTCAAAACAAATGGTGCATATATTTCTATTGACCGGCCTCAAAATAGGTGCGACTTCTATATAATTCCACTTACGATTGCTTAACATAGTGCTAAATTTTGTCCCAATTCGATTAAATGATCATTTGCGGCCCAAACCTATGTTTGCAAGCCCAAGTATGTTAATTTGAACTCTTTGATCCAATAACCTTGAGATTCATTGTGTGGAGGCTTTGGTTCTACCAATCCTCTAATGGATCTACAACACCTTTGGTCAACGCGGATTACTTAAACATCATTGATCATTAAATGTTACTTTTGAGGATTCTAAAATGGATGATATACTTGACAAAAAGCAAATGCAACTTGTTGTGTGGAGGCTTTGGTTCTACCAATCCTCTAATGAGTTCCAAATGCAAGTTTCAAGATGGTCATCCAACTAACCATTAATTTCTAACAATTGACTTTACTTTATGCTTTTATTTTTATGCTTTATGTACCTTTTACTTTTAGCATTTTACATTTCATGCTATTTTCATCTTTGCTCACTTGAGCATTTACTTTTATGTCATTTTTACTTTGCTCACTTGAGCTTTTCTTTTCCTTTCTTAAGATACTTAATAACCAACATAAACCCTAAAAAACTTTTAATGGTACTTGGACTATTTGGTTACTATGCTTGGCATTATGGAGCATGAAACTTTTTCTTGGGCTTAGGATTAGAAACCTTGGCCTATCTTGGAGACCTTGTGATCCTATATGATTATTTTGTCTGGAACTCTTAAGGTTTACCTCAAGACATTGGGTTGCTTGTTTGTTTTTGTGTGCATGTTTTTTGTGATTACATCCTTTGTTTGTAATCTGGAATTCACCCGTATACAGCCGTTACTCTGCCCAATTTTTGGGAAGACTTAATACATTTGAAGAGATCTAGTATCTTTGCTTGCTTGGTTTCAATCCAAAGAATGAGAATTCTATCTTGGCTCATAATATCAAGTTTTGGCTTCTTGTTGGTTAGATGGTTCTTATCCTTAGCTTTTACCTTATGCTTTAGGATAGTCTCTTCTTCTCCTCCCATCTTCTTTAATTTCAAAAATCTTCTCCCTCCTTTTGAAAACTCTTCTTGTTTTGAAACTTAAACCACTTTCATAATAAACTTGGAATTAGGTCCATGCATTTTCAAAATATTTTCATAAATAAACTCCAATCAATTTAATAATACCTTGACATTTTTGTGAGAAGACTAAAAGTCAAATAATCTCATTTCAAACTATTTTGCCACTTTGGCTTTTATTTTAAAACTTTTGTTAAAAGATTAGACTCTTGTCAATCCTTGTAGTGATGCAAACAACTATACTTCTACAATATATAGTGAAGTGAGATATTTTCCACTTGGGTATTGAGTGAGGCATTGTTGATTCTAAAATCCAAGCCATATCCTCCACTTTGAGATGATGCAAATTCTCCTTTCTCATGATTATGGGTAGTAAGCATGTTTTCCACACGGACAATGACGATGATATCTTATCTCATAAAATTAACCAACACACTTATTTTTCAAACTTTTAAAAGAGGAACTACGTCTACCCTGATCCCCTATTGCACGAAAGGTGGTACGTAGGCACTAAAGGTTCGCAACCGCGGCGGGTGCAAAAATCATAAAAAACATATATATTTCTTTTCTCACCTCCACCATCTATTTTATATAACACATTTTTATATCCAAAATATACAGATTATACAAAGAGATTCATACGGAGTACCGTAGATGTTTAGGGTGCTAATATCTTCCCTTTGCATAACCAACCCCCTGACCTTGAATCTTTCCCCCTTTTTTAGGTTATTCACTCTTTTCCCATTCCTTCGGAAACAATAAAGCGCGGTGGCGATTTTTATTTTTGATTTGTAAAGTCTAGTAAATCCAATGGCTTAGTCTTGAACATTTCTACCGCTACAGAAAAATGGCGACTTCACTGGGGACAGATTGACCTCTTGCTGGTCCATCCCTAAGTTGGTTGAGCTTATCTTTGTTTATATTTGTATATGTGTTATTGTTGTTTATGTGTTATATTTTCTGTATATGTTTGTTTGGATTTTCCTGGTTTTCAGGGTGCTTGGTGATTACTCATAAGTCCTATACCCGGACTTGGGCAAACTTTAAGATAAGACAGGCGGTATAGTCATGTTAACTTTGAGGGAGTAATCCCAAAAAAGGAGGCATGAGATCCCCCACTCAGTGTAGGCCCCTTTGACTGTAGTGTCGTTTATCGAGTAATCGAGAAGACGTACTGCTTTCGACCTGGGAGCCTGCTGAAACCGAGGACTGTAGAATACCAAACCCATCTTGGCCTTTTAGGTGTAGTGCGAAAGCTATGATAGAGTAATCCGGAAATAGTTGTCACCCGATACTACGCTCGGACGAGTCTCTCTTGAGAATATTACTAATTACCAAGTTAATCAGGAAGTTGGTAATATCTGAAGGAAGGATGTAGACTCTAGGAACCTCTAAAACCTTGTTCGGCAGATGATAACTTTTTAGACCAACACCTTATGGGTAGTACCTTTGACCTCATGCTCGTGACGTTGAACCTATGAACCCTATATGTGAGATTGTTGTACCCCAAAATTTTCCCTCTCATTTGATCAAGATTTCCCCTCACCAGACTCTTTGAACTCCAGACAAGATTAGGGTTTTGCTCTGCTCAAGACATCTCCTTGCACTGATGACCTAAATTAGGGTTTGAGTTTGCACAGAGATTTTTGGACTTTCAATGCTCAAAGTGACTTTCATACTTCATGTTGGACTTACAAGATTACCTCTACAAAGTTTCAAGCCTTGAATCGAATTTTTGCCCAGTCAATTGGACATATGACCTAAAAATCAGCTGTATTGGGGAAAAAGTTAATTATGGCCAATCCACAGTAAAACCTCATAATTTTTGATCCATATCAACATTATAGACTCATATGAACCATTTGATCAAGTTTGAACCACAACTCCTCAAGCAATTTGAGCAGATCATCAAAAGGGTAAAATGGTCATTTTTAGGGTTTTGACTGTACAAGGGCAAATTCTGATTTTTTTCCACCTAGACAATGGAAAATTGGGTTCAAGCATGGACTCAAGGACTCAATGGAATCATCTTGACCCATTCACAAGGTTCAAAAGATCTCAAATGCATTGGATTGACAAATGAATTTTTTCAGTCAACTGATCAAAATTTGACTATACACTGAAAAGTCAAACTTTGACTTTTTGGTCAAAATCAAGTGCCAAGGGTCATTTTTCATCAAGATGTGTCAAAACATGAAACTTTTTCATCAAGAAACCCAATTTTGCAAATTAGGGTTTAAGGTTGAAAATTTTCATAACTTAGAATTTTTCTAAGTTATGAAAATTTCTTAATTTTTCCCAACTTTGCCCAACATTTTCATTATGATGAAATTGGATTCAAACAAAACTTCCAACATGAAAATTGTATTCCTCCACAAAGTCTACAACTGTGATTCACATATTTTTCCCAAAAGAAGCCTGGATCTCAAGTTATGATTTTTGGAACAAGGGTCCATGAAACTTTTAACTTAGTGAAATTTTGCCCTAGTTTAGGCAGGATTTTGACCTATCTTCATGGCCATTTTTCACATAGTTCCACTTGGAATCTCAAATTTCATTTCAAATATGGAATGTAGAGAATGTTGCAAGATTTCCAAAATGTCCAAGAACTCTCCAAACTCATTTGTGGTTAGGGCGAATCGAAGACTTGAAGTTGGCAAAAACTCACTTTTTATCCATGGCATGTTCATATTGATACAAGTTGCAAACTCTAATCAGCTTGCTTTGCACTAGATCACAGGCCTAAAAACCATTCCATACTCAATAATTAAATTCAAATCCATTGGTATAAGGTTTTGTTTTGGTCATTAGAGGTTTGCACATTAGATAATCCAAAAATGGTAAAAGGTACATTACCATTTTTGCCTAAATCTTGCTTTATGTCAAAACTGCATCCTTGAGCATTGAGCCATATCTTATGCAGAAAATAAAATCCACCAACTTGAGGGGCCAAGGGCATAGTGTGCAAGCTGATAGATAGCCTGTACAGGCTTGTCTTCCATCACTTCTCATGTTTTGCTTCATAACCAAGAAATTTGTCCAATATCACATAACTTGAACATCTGAGAAAACCAACTTGGGCAAGCATTTGAAACAAGTTTCTCACATCCCCTTGAGCCAGAAACACGAGCCTTTGAGCCCTCAAATCTTCCATAGCACAAAATCATCTTCATTTGGCAAACTGGTTCAAATACATTCCACATAACCCATCCAAGCTATCCCAACCATTAAACATTGACTGTAATTCCATTTACAAGGTTTGCCATTTTTGATTTCAGCTTGTGCAGGTTGAGTTCTGTAGGCTTGTTCAAGCACATTCAAGGCAATCTAGGCATTGAGGAAGGTCAGAGGAAGTTCAAGCAAGCTCCCAAACACCTCAGGCCTCATTGAAAAGTTCCACATTGTCAAACACGAAGTCAACTGAAACAGGTTTTTATCAACTTCCTATCTCTCTATTTAGGAATAATTAGGCTTAGGTTTATGAATAAGAAATGTAGTATTCATAGCCATGAAGCTGTACATATGCTCAGTTTTCATTTTAGTTAAGCATGCTAAGAGAATTTGGTCCATGAACATCCTGAAAAAAATAGGTTAAGATTTAGGGCCAGAGAAATTCTCTCTGGTCTTTGAGAGTTAGGACAAGTTTCTTATATGGTTGAATTCGTCTTGAAAAATGCTACAACTTTGATGTTATGTGTTTTTGCATTATAGCACGTATGTATGATCTGGCATTTGTGTACAGGGCACGCGCGTTTGTGAACAAAGGTTTAAGATGAAGTCTGGCTTTGGGCTGAGCTTTGGCTTTTTGATTTTGACACCCCCCTTTTTGCTGAATGCACCCCCTGGCCCAATTTCTTTATACTTTTATATTTTTTTTATTTATTTTCATTTTCTGATTTTATTTTATATTTTCCAAACATAAAAGTACCCAAAAATATTTTCATAAATTTTCACATTTATTTTTATTATTTTATTATTTTTTTAGATATGAAAATAATTATTAAGTAGTATATACTCTTATTTTATTTATTTAAAACTTTTAAACATTACAGAAATATTATATATTTATTTTTTATCATTTATACCTATAAAATAATATTTTTTCTCATATACTACTATTTATCTAAATATTTGTGTATATTTATATTTTATTTTTGTATATAAAATAATGAATATAATATATATTATCTTAAAACAAAAAATTAGGGTTCCCGCCCTTATTAAAAAAATAATACTTTTTTTTATATATTTTTTACACTTGAATATATTTTTATTTTTATTGTACATAAATAATATAGTTAATATATTTACTTTCTTAAAAAAGAAAATTAGGGTTTTACCCTTAATAAAAAATATAATCTTTTATTTCTTTTTTATATACACTAAATATTTTTTACATACATAAAAAATAAACAAAACATTATTTTGCATATTCATATTATTTTTGCATATTTATTTAATTGATCATTTAAATATTTGTCCATTTATTTATATTGTATCATTTATTCAATTTGGATGTAATAGTAAAATTAGGGTTTTAATTTCTTGACAAATAATCCCCATTCAAAAATTGTATCCCCCTCCCCATAATTATGTTGTAATAGTGGTAGATTTATTTTATACATTTACGCTTTCAATTCTGCCATGATTAGAGATTAGGGTTTGTATGCAAAAAATCCAAAATCAACAAATAGCTTGACTAATACAAAGACAAAATGCATGAAAATGACAACATAATGCACACTTGCACCCCTAGGGTTACATCCACTTGTTTCCATAAAAATGGGCCATGTTATGCATGTTGAGTACTTTGGCAAAACAAAAACAAAACAAAAGATCATAGTCCCTCGATGACGCTATCTTGGTTGCCTATACAAAAAATGATCTAGTCCCTCAATATTGCTAAAGATACTTGGCAATATTGTTATCATGGTCAATACGATGACCCGCGCTTGTTCCATTTAACATCTTAATACAAGGTTGTTTACCAAATGCAATGGTAAAACAACACTGTCAAAAGGGTTAAAATGTGTAGGAAAGATCTTTGAGTAAAATAGGGTATATAACTCTTAGTTACTTGATCAAAATTTGCAAAACATCCTTGCTATTTTCAAACACATCTCACAACACAATTCCCAAATCAAACTTTCAAAACATTGAAACATCTTTTCAAAAGACATACATCTTTGTATACATTCAAACAAGAATCATTACAAAAGTTGCCACAACGATGGCCTCTTTTCAAAACATTTTCAAAACCACACACACAAAGCACCATTTCAAACAATTGAAAAGCAAAAGCAAGTGATCTAAACAAGTAACTAAGAGCCCATGGATAACCATGGATGAAAAGGGTGCTTGCACCTTCTCTTTTCATAATCTACCCCCCGAACCCAAGAAAACATCTCAAAGGTCTTTCCTGTGCTTTTTGACCTTTCCTTTGGATAAAATAAAAAGTCGGTGGCGACTCTTGCTAAACCGAAACATTTCCAAACACAAACACAAAACCTCAAGTCAGTTCTCCCACCGTATCACAGAAGTGGCGACTCTGCTGGGGAAATAATTAAAAGTGGGGTTACCTTAGGGTTTTAGATCACCTTTACATGCTTATCTTGCTTGATTTGTATGCTTTACTTTTTTGGTTCCTTGCTTGGGTTTGTTTTAAATCCTACACCCGAATTTGGGGGAACCTTTTAGGTAAGTAGCAATAAACTGCGAGGGAACTGTGCAGGGTATACCGACATGGTTGAAGCAGTGACTACGTTAGTGCGACATATTTGTGGGTACCGGTAGCCTTTGAGTCAATCAAAGAGAATACGGGGCCGCTGAGTGATGTCATGAAGCACTAATGAACTCTTAGAACCTTACTTGACCATCTTGGCCTTATTAGGGGTAGTGAGATGACCGACTTTGGTGCAGTCTGAAGTTGGTAGATACACGATACTACACTCATTGAGGATTGTTTTCTTGGAATATTTCGGTCGCCAGTAAAGTGGCTAAACTGAAATGATGAACACAGAAAATAATCCAGTGATATTGAGCTCCTTACAACCCGGTTACTATTTCTAGGACAGGTTGAGCCAACTAAACTTCAAGAGGGTACTTACCTACGAACTCCATGCAAGCCTAAACTTAAGGACTTGTCTGCTTTGTGTGAATATGACTGTTTGTATATACACTTGCTTACTTTTTCATATCTGTACATAACATCATAACATCATAACATCATACCATAGCATTTTCAATAACCATTTCAAGGATCTCAAGGGTATTTGATGCAGGGTCATGTTGAACCAGACGTCTACCAAAGGGCAAGAGGATTCATTTTCCTCTAAACAAACACCGTTAAAGATCAAGTACAACAACTTGAGTCAAGGGCTATGACCCACTTGACATGGTGAGCTTGATTCTCGTGGAAAGACGTCCACCAATACAAATTTCTCCAACCAAAGATGTTGATCGAAGTTCAATTTCTAACATTTTTCTTGTGTTTACCCCGCGAGATCCTTGAAAACATGCATCCACATATCATGCATTGTATCATGACAGGTTTTCCCCTTTCAGGTCTCCTTATTTTCCTACTGTTTATTTCAGTAGAGATGGATCTAGATAGGACTGTCAAAGATATCCAGGCTCAAAACGCTCAACTTCAAGAGATGTTCTTGAACCTGTCCAAGGGGGAGGAAGAAACGAAAGCTCTCCTCACAAGAGGCATGGTCCTAGGAAATCCAGGGGGCATCAGGAATGATCAGTTGGAAGGGCTACAGATTGAGTTGGAAACAATGAAAATTCAGATGATGGGGCAACTGGTGGGCCAGATGGCTCTCATTCAAAACCTGGCTCAAGGACAAGAGGAGCTAAAGGTCCTCATCAACAAACTGCATCAAGATGGATGTAACCAAATGGGGAAAACAACTAGGGTTGAGGATCAAGTCACCATTCAACCTCCTTTGAGACAAGAAGTCAAGGGAAAGTCTCCCCAGTTTGCTTCAGGGTCACAAGCCCAACAACAACCTCACCAGCATCAACAAGATAATCGGTGGGAGCAAAATACATCTGAAAAGCACTTCACTGAGATTAACAAGCCATTATCCCAAGTGCTGCAAAACTTGTTGGAAGTCAAGCTAATTTTATTAAGGGACCCCCCTCGGCGTCCCAAAACAGCCTCCCCAGGGTACAATCCAAATGCGAGATGTGCGTATCATTCCAACAGTCCTGGACATGACACCGATACCTGTTGGGCATTGAGAAACAAAATTCAAGATCTGGTTAAAGAAACAACGCTGGAGTTCACACAGGATGGTCAGATGAAATTCTTCCGCTAAGGGTTCTCCACCTGAAATGACAAGTTTGAACTAAGAGGCTTTTGTTTCATTTGAATTTTCAATTTGTAATTTCTTTTGTTATTCAAACAATTATCTGTTAAAGTCAAACTCTGTTTCATTAATGCATTGCATATGTCTTGAATTCATCCATTCGTTTTCACTATAACTATGCTTTCTACTTTCTTTTTGACATTTAACTCTTGCAAAAAGTTACAAGCCTTTAGAGGGAGGATGACGAAAACAATGCCATAATCTCATACAATATGCTTTTGGACAGACCTTGCTGACGATGTACACACATTTCTTTCAAATCCTAAACACCGGAGTTATAAGGAAGATAATCCCTAGTCAACCCCTTCGAGCCAAAGAAGTAGAAGTTTTCCGTTTTAACACAAATTGAAACCTTTAATCAAACCTGGGGCAGGGTAGTCTCTCAGTTAGTTCAAAATGTGCGTTTAGCCGCAAACTCTCAGTTCGTAATACAGCGAACGATATCAAAATTTCCTTTGGAACCAAAAGATAGTGATGGTTCCTTTCTCATAGGCAGTCATTATCTCTAAAAAAAAAGCCCACTGAGTCAAAACCTACAAAGGAGACTTGCGAAAGCTGGGGCATCCCGCTGACTGTAATCTCGAAAATAAGAACAATCAGGCAAAAATTAGGGATAAATAAATCAAAAGAAAGAGGTCATTATAAATCCTCAACAACATGAAAAATGTTGCAAAAAATGACTGCCTTCCAACAAATTCAACTTGTGTGAACCATCACCAAAAACGTCGTTCCAGACTCATTTGGAGTTCAAATGCACAATTAACTGAGTTTAGGTTTGAAGAACATCACGAAGAGCGGGTGGGTACAAATATACTTTAAGCCTTTATCCTTTGTTTCTTAAAACCGTGAACCAACCCACGTTACAACCCTTCAAAAGTCCTAATTGAAGAACGGGTTAGTTCGAAAGCATACTGTTACAAAAGGTATCCTGACTCCTGTAAGGCTTTGCTCTAAATCTTATGTTGATTTTGTCTTATAAAAGTTTTCTGCTAAAAAACGCATTTTCTAAAATTTCAAGACGAGCATAAACTTTGCATTATTTGAATATCGTTGTTTGCATATGGTTATTTGTTTGACAGCGAAGAAATTCACACAGTGAATGTTACGATGAACGAAAGCTCTCTCAGTGAATAAAATCACTTCAAGTGGAATGACACTTCCGTTGCAAAAATCTCCTATCAACAAAAGGGGACCTGCATGGCATTGTCCAATAAACCTGTGCCAGTCCAGTCAAGATTTCAAGAAATCTCTCATTGTCCAATAAACCTGGGGTAGTCCAGTCAAGATTTCAAGAAATCTCTCAATTGCAGAGTAGCCAGGGGCAAGTCTCCGTCACTGTCACTTGGGGAATTAAACATCAATCTCATCAAAGGGTTACGTACAGTCAAACATTTCATGGCAGTACCACAAACATTTGATACTAGGGGAAATGACGAATCTCTCCAAAATCCTTCTGAAAAGAAATTCTAGAATCCTCGAGAAGATCATCACCTCTCTAGCAGACCAGTGGTCATGGGTTTATTTCCCCAACACTTGTCAAGGATTTATTCTCCAAAACAAAATTACATTTCAACAACATTCATAACATATGCATATTGATCGACGGGTAAAGTTTATCATTACCTTTTGGGGTAGTAATCGTCCAAGATTCCTTCATTACCTTTTGGAGTAGTAATCGTCCAAGATTCCTTCATCACCTTTTCGATTAGAAGTCGTCAAAGATTCCTTCATTACCTTTTGGAGTATCAGTCATCAAAGATTCCTTCATCATCCGGTTGAGTCAAAGTTAATCCAAGACCTTCTCTGGCTCAGTCAGATCGACACTTAGATCTCCCCGATTCTTATTCCAGTTGAAGATATTCCAGATTTTGCTGTTTCAGATAAATCTCTCAACGGTTTACTCTGATTCACTTCCAGATTTTTCACTATCGGAGACGAAGAATTCAAATTTTTTCTCCATCACCAGTTCGGGATTTATTTTCCCCAGCGAAAGGTCGTCTTGAAAAACATTACACATTCGTACATCAGGACCTCATACAATGCAATCTCATTTATTTTGAGAACATCATTGTTTGATATATGTCATGCCACTAACCATTACCTTTTAGGAAAGATGCAATCAGTTTCTCACAACATTTCGTATCGTGAAGCCTGGACGTTGACCAAATAACGATACAAGACTGTGAAACCTGGATGTTGACCATATAACAGTAAGGTATACTGTGAAACTTGGATGTTGACCAAATAGCAGTTTACTCGGCCAATTACTTTGAAGCCCGGATTCAACCGGATATTATTAGGCCCCAAAATCAAAGGGAAAACCGGAGGCGACCAGATAACCATTTGATTTTCTTCTGAAGACTGGACGTTGACCAAATAGGAAGTAAGGTATTGTGAAACCTGGATGTTGACCAGATAGCAATACAACATTGTGAAGCCTGGATGTTGACCAGATAACAGTTAACCGTTAACAGAATGAAGATTCTCATTTTTAAAACCTCGGAAGATTGGCATACTCCCAAGCTCCTGATACCCTTAACAGAATGAAGATTCTCATCCTTAAAACCTCAGAAGATTGTCATACTCCTAAGCTCCTGATACCCTTAACAGAATGAAGATTCTCATCCTTAAAACCTCAGAAGATTGGCATACTCCCAAGCTCCTGATACCGTTAACAGAATGAAGATTCTCATCCTTAAAACCTCAGAAGATTGGCATACTCCCAAGCTCCTGATACCGTTAACAGAATGAAGATTCTCATCCTTAAAACCTCAGAAGATTGGCATACTCCCAAGCTCCTGATACCGTTAACAGAATGAAGATTCTCATCCTTAAAACCTCAGAAGATTGGCATACTCCCAAGCTCCTGATACCGTTAACAGAATGAAGATTCTCATCCTTAAAACCTCAGAAGATTGGCATACTCCCAACCTCCTGACCCAAACACCTGAATGAGGATTCTCATTCTTGAAACCCCAGAAGATTGGCATACTCCCAACCTCCTGACCCAAACACCTGAATGAATATTCTCATTCTTGCTTCCCCCATAGATTGGCATACACCCGAATTCCTGATATTCCCGACAGAATGAAGATTCTCATTCTCAAAGTGGCATACAACCTGAATTCCTGATATTCCCGACAAAATGAAGATTCTCATTCTCAAAGTGGCATACAACCTAAGTTCCTGATATTCCCGACAGAATGAAGATTCTCATTCTCAAAGTGGCATACAACCTAAACTCCTAAACTTCTTCTGAACAGGAATAAGCTTTTCCCCAGAGTCCTGAGCTTACTCTCCAGCAGGATAGATACTCCCCAAAAGTACAGTTGTTCCCCACAGAGTTTTTACTCCCCTAACAGAATGAAGATTCTCATCCTTGATTCTCCAGCAAAGTTGCCCGAGCCCTCTTTACTCTCAGCATAAATTTGTCAGAGTTTTCAATCCCCTGCGGATCGAAGATTCTCGTTCTTGACTCCTCAACACAAATTCCCCTAGCAGAATGAAGATTCTCATTCTCAATTCCCCACAGAAGTTGTCAAGTTCTTGTTAATCCCCAACAGTGGTCCAAGGATTTCTCATTCTCAGCAATCAAAGATTTCATTATCTCCAGCTATCAAGGATTTATTTTCCTCAGCAAGACAGCTAATCGGCTTACATACGCATCCATTACATTCATATATCATAAACATTAATAAAGCACATTTTATTGCATCATACATGTCATGCAACATAACTTTGTGTGTTTTAGCTAACATTTTACCTTTTTCAGGATAAGATTAAAAGCTACCTCTAACAAATATTCAAAGATCTCAAATACAGTACGGATACACTCTAAGACATGGAAGTTATTATGTTACTCATTCAGGTCTCTTATTTCAAATACAGTATGGATACACCCCAGACACGGCGTTCATTCTGCTACTCATTCATACTTCAACAATCAGATACAGACTAGATACGCTCCAGACACGGAAGCCATTCTATTTTTCATTCAGATTCAACTATCAACCTCAGGTTCGATACACTCCATCCAGGAACGTCATTCTGTCACTTGTCCAGATCCCAGTTACAGTATGGATACACTCCAGACACGGAAGTCATTCTGCTACTCATACAGATCTCAACTTCAGATACAGTCCAAATACACTCCAGACACGGTAGCCATTCTGTCACTCATTCAAATCTATTCCCCATCCCAGAGATACTCCGGACACGGATGTCTTTCTGTCGCCTATTCAGATTTCAGGTTTCAGATACAATACAGATACACTCCAGAAATGACAGTCATTCTGATATTCATTCAAGAATCAAATATAGTTACAGCTCGGATACGCTCCTGGCACGGACGCCATTCCTTTGCTCATACAAATCCAATCTTTAGATACAAATCAGATACGTTCCAGATACAGATACCATTCTGATAATCATTCTCCTGATTTTCAACAAACAAGTCGTGGATGGAATCTTTAATCCCATCTCCAGCGAGATTCTACCAGCTCCAAATGGCATCTTTAAGCCCATTCCCTCAGCTACATTTTAATGAGTGCAAATTTACGGGCACTTTAGTGTCTAATCCTCTTTTACCTTCGAGTCACGAAAGGCAACTCGCCAATCTAACTCTTCAGGTTCAAGAAGATTGAACAGGGGCAGTGTTGTACCCCAAAATTTTCCCTCTTATTTTATCAAGATTTCCCCTCACCATACTCTTTGAACTCCAGACAGGATTAGGGGTTTGCTCTGCTCAAGACATCTCCTTGCACTGATGACCTAAATTAGGGTTTGAGTTTGCACAGATATTTTTGGACTTTCAATGCTCAAAGTGACTTTCATACTTCATGTTGGACTTACAAGATTACCTCTACCAAGTTTCAAGCCTTGAATCGAATTTTTTCCCAGTCAATTGGACAGATGACCTAAAAATCAGCTATATTGAAGAAAAAGTCAATTATGGCCAATCCACAGTCAAAACTCATAATTTTTGATCCATATCAACATTATAGACTCATATGAACCATTTGATCAAGTTTGGACCACAACTCCTCAAGCAATTTGATCAGATCATCAAAAGGGTAAAATGGTCATTTTTAGGGTTTTGACTGCACAAGGGCAAATTCTGATTTTTTTTCACCTAGACAATGGAAAATTGGGTTCAAGCATGGACTCAAGGACTAAATGCCATCATCTTGACCCATTCACAAGGTTCAAAAGATCTCAAATGCATTGGATTGACAGATGAATTTTTTCAGTCAACTGATCAAAATTTGACTGTACACTGAAAAGTCAAACTTTGACTTTTTGGTCAAAATCAAGTGCCAAGGGTCATTTTTCATCAAGATGTGTCAAAACATGAAACTTTTTCATCAAGAAACCCAATTTTGCAAATTAGGGTTTAAGGTTGAAAATTTTCATAACTTAGAATTTTTATGTTATGAAATTTTCTTAATTTTCCCCAACTTTGCCCAACATTTTCATTATGATGCAATTGGATTCAAACAAAACTTCCAACATGAAAGTTGCAGTACTCCACAAAGTATACAACTGTGATTCAAAATTTTTTCCCAAAAGAATCTTGGATCTCAAGTTATGATTTTTGGAACAAGGGTCCATGAAACTTTTAACTTAGTGAAATTTTGCCCTAGTTTAGGCAGGATTTTGACCTATCTTCATGGCCATTTTTCACATAGTTCCACTTGGAATATTAAATTTCATTTCAAAGATGGAATGTAGAGCTTGTTTCAAGATTTTCAAAATGTCTAAGAACTCTCCAAAATCATTTGTGGTTAGGGAGAATCGAAGGCTTGAAGTTGGCAAAAACTCACTTTTTATCCATGGCATGTTCATATTGATACAAGTTGCAAACTCTAATCAGCTTGCTTTGCACTAGATCATAGGCCTCAAAACCATTCCATACTCAATAATTAAATGCAAATCCATTGGTCTAAGGTTTTGTTTTGGTCATTAGAGGTTTGCACATTAGATTAATCCAAAAATGGTAAAAGGTACATTACCATTTTTGCTTAAATCTTGCTTTATGTCAAAACTGCATCCTTGAGCATTGAGCCATATCTTATGCAGAAAATCAAATCCACCAACTTGAGGGGCCAAGGGCATAGTGTGCAAGCTGATAGATAGCCTGTACAGGCTTGTCTTCCATCACTTCTCATGTTTTGCTTCATAACCAAGAAATTTGTCCAATATCACATAACTTTAACATCTGAGAAAACCAACTTGGGAAAGCATTTGAAACAAGTTTCTCACATCCCCTTGAGCCAGAAACATGATCCTTTGAGCCCTCAAATCTCCCATAGCACAAAATCATCTTCATTTGGCAAAATAGGGCACTCCCTGCAGTTTGATTTCCATAGCACAAAGCCCTCATGCGTTTTGCCTCAAACTGGTTCAAACACATTCCACATAACCCATCCAAGCTATCCCAACCCTTAAACACTGACTGTAACTCCATTTACAAGGTTTGCCATTTTTGATTTCAGCTTGTGCAGGTTGAGTTATGTAGGCTTGTTCAAGCACATTCAAGGCAAGCTAGGCATTCAGGAAGGTCAGAGAAAGTTCAAGCAAGCTCCCAAACACCTCAGGCCTCATTGAAAAGCTCCACATTGTCAGACACGAAATCAACTGAAACAGGTTTTTGTCAACTTTCTATCTCTCTATTTAGGAATAATTAGGCTTAGGTTTGTGAATAAGAAATGTAGTATTCATAGCCATGAAGCTGTACATATGCTCATTTTTCATTTTAGTTAAGCATGCTAAGAGAATTTGGTCCATGAACATCCTGAAAAAAATAGGTTAAGATTTAGGGCCAGAGAATTTCTCTCTGGTCTTTGAGAGTTAGGACAAGTTTCTTATATGGTTGAATTCGTCTTGAAAAATGCTACAACATTGATGTTATGTGTTTTTGCATTAGAGCACGTATGCAGGATCTGGCATTTGTGTACAGGGCGCGCGCATCTGTGAACAAAGGTTGAAGATGAAGTCTGGCTTTGGGTCGGGCTTTGGCTTTTTATTTTTGACACCCCCTTTTTTGCTGAATGCACCCCCTGGCCCAATTTCTTTATACTTTTATATTTTTTTTATTTATTTTCATTTTCTGATTTTATTTTATATTTTCCAAACATAAAAGTACCCAAAAGTATTTTCATAAATTTTCACATTAATTTTTATTATTTTAATATTTTTTTAGATACGAAAATAATTATTAAGTAGTATATACTCTTATTTTATTTATTTAAAACTTTTAAAGATTATAGAAATATTATATATTTATTTTTTATCATTTATACCTATAAAATAATATTTTTTCTCATATACTACTATTTATCTAAATATTTGTGTATATTTAAATTTTATTTTTGTATATAAAATAATGAATATAATATATATTATCTTAAAACAAAAAATTAGGGTTCCCACCCTTACTAAAAAAATAATACTTTTTTTTATATATTTTTTACACTTGAACATATTTTTATTTTTATTGTACATAAATAATATAGTTAATATATTTACTTTCTTAAAAAAGAAAATTAGGGTTTTACCCTTAATAAAAAATATAATCTTTTATTTCTTTTTTATATACACTAAATATTTTTTACATACATAAAAAATAAACAAAACATTATTTTGCATATTCATATTATTTTTGCATATTTATTTAATTGATCATTTAAATATTTGTCCATTTATTTATATTGTATCATTTATTCAATTTGGATGTAATAGTAAAATTAGGATTTTAATTTCTTGTCAAATAATCCCCATTCAAAAATTGTATCCCCCTCCCCATAATCATGTTGTAATAGTGGTAGATTTATTTTACGCATTTACGCTTTCAATTATGCCATGATTAGAGATTAGGGTTTGTATGCAAAAAATCCAAAATCAACAAATAGCTTGACTAGTACAAAGACAAATTGCATGAAAATGACAACATAATGCACACTTGCACCCCTAGGGTTACATCCACTTGTTGCCTTAAAAATGGGCCATGTTATGCATGTTGAGTACTTTGGCAAAACAATAACAAAACAAAAGATCATAGTCCCTCGATGACGCTATCTTGATTGCCTATATAAAAAATGACCTAGTCCCTCAAAATTGCTAAAGATACTTGGCAATATTGCTATCATGGTCAATACAATGACCCGCACCTGTCCCGTTTAACATCCTAATACAAGGTTGTTTACCAAATGCAATGGTAAAACAACACTGTCAAAAGGGTTAAAATGTGTAGGAAAGATCTTTGAGTAAAATAGGGTATATAACTCTTAGTTACTTGATCAAAATTTGCAAACCATCCTTGTTATTTTCAAACACACCTCACAACACAATTCCCAAATCAAACTTTCAAAACATTGAAACATATTTTCAAAAGACATACATCTTTGTATACATTCAAACAAGAATCATTACAAAGGTTGCCACAACGATGGCCTCTTTTCAAAACATTTTCAAAACCACACACACAAAGCACCATTTCAAACAATTGAAAAGCAAAAGGAAGTGATCTAAACAAGTAACTAAGAGCCCATGGATAACCATGGATGAAAAGGGTGCTTGCACCTTCCCTTTTCATAATCTACCCCCCGAACCCAAGAAAACATCTCAAAGGTCTTTCCTGTGCTTTTTGACCTTTCCTTTGGATAAAATAAAAAGTCGGTGGCGACTCTTGCTAAACCGAAACATTTGCGAACACAAACACAAAACCTCAAGTCAGTTCTCCCACCGTATCACAACGATCTTGTGTGTGATTGTTGCATCATGCATCCATGCACTCATAAGCATATTTTAAAGAAAACAATATTTCAAGGGATTTAAAGGTTGACTATTTGTGAATATCTCAGGTGCTTTTAACCATGGATTATGGAAAGAGAAAGATCGGGAAATACAGTTTCAAGGATCCCAAGATAGATGAGTTGATCAGTCTAATTCCAGAGATCGAGTGTTCTGCAGAATTTCGGAAGAAGCATGGATCCATTATTCCTCTCATGAAGCTGAAGATGAAGGAGGGTATTCTCTCGACCTTGGTCCAGTTCTATGATCCAGTGTATCACTGCTTTACTTTTCCCGATTATCAGTTGATGCCTACACTGCAGGAGTATTCCTATCTATTGGATTTACCTGTTACCGATCGTGTTCCTTTTACTTGTTTAGAGGGTGAGGGTGATCGGTGGATCTGGAACTGACTGTTTAACGCTGGTTCGCGAAATGTCGCGGAAGCAAGAGTCGCCACCGTCTTTTATTTTCTCCAAATGGAAAGGACAAAAGCACAGAAAAATTCCTTAAAGAGATTGCTCTAGGTTCGGGAGGTAGATTATAGAAAGGGAAGGTGTTAGCACCCTTTCTATCCATGGTTATCCATGGGCTCTTAGATACTTGCTCATTTGTGTTTTCAAAAATGGTTTGTTTGCTTTTCAACTGTGGGTTTAAAAGTTTCTTTGAAAATTCCAGTTCGACTCTTGTATCAGTCCTCAAGAGTGTTTGAAAAGTTGCTTTCGAAAGCTTTTTGAAAATGTGTTAGTGTGAAAAGTATTTTTGATTTTTTTTGAAATTAGAGCAAGTATCTAGAGTCGTCTACCTACCCTAAGGAATTCGTCTGTGTAGATGTCCTTTAAAGTAGTGCCATCCCACCATTGAGAGGTAGGTAGCACCACCGTTGGAGGTGTTCGGGTCAATTCGAGGTTCGGGACATGGTGATCACCAGAGCAATGGGAAGACACCTTAGAAGCTACCCTCATGCCAGGTTCCCGGATCATGAGGACTTACTAAGACATCCTCTACTCGACGATCACCTTTCGAGGCAAGGCAACAGTGAGGCGTACCCTAGGGGTGGTGTGTGATTTGTGTGTCGTTTTCTTTTATTTTTGTCTTATTCATGTCATGGGTGATCTACACGTTTGTTTTTATTTTATCATTCATTCTTGCATGCCATTATTAACAGTTAAAAAAGTTGCGGAAATATAAAGTTCTAAATTATTACAAAGGCGCGGGTCCACATCGCCAAAATAAATCCAGGACCCGATTTGACGGAAAGTAAAGAAAGTAAAGAAAATAAAGAATTAAAAGTGCGACAGATAATTTACAAGGCCTTGGGAGAGATACATAAATATTAAAAGAAATAAACAATAAATGTGCGAATTAAATAAGAATTAAACGAGGGCGTTGGACCCTTTTTGCAAAATTAAATTAAATGGTGACATCAATTAATTAAAAAAAAGAAATAGAAATTGTTTTGGTATTTTTGGTATTTTTTTGGTTTTAATGAAAAAGAATTAATTAAAATAATATGCTAACCCTAATTCTACAATTTTATTTTATTGTGAAAATATGTTAAAGTTTTACCCTAAAATTAACCCTAATTAATTTACATGCAATTTAATTACAAAAATAAATATTTAATATTTTAATTATTATGAAAGAAAAATAAAAAGGAATAAAAATTATCATAAACCCTAATTCTATATTTTTTAGATTTTTATTAAAAGAGTTAAAATTAAAACCTAATTTAAAACTAGTTAATTTATGAATTTATTTACAAGAAATATTAAAATAAAAAATATTTATTATTTTTCTCTTTTCTGATTTTTTTTATGGTTTTGTGTTTTTATGAAAATAATAAATTAATTAAACAAACAATAATTAAAATAAAATAAAAATTATGAAAAATAAAGAAAGTAAAGAAAATTTGCAAACCAAAGGGGGTCTGCCCCTAAAGTGGAGGTTAGTCTTTAGAAATCTGGCCCATTTGAATTGCTGGCCCCTTTGACTTTTCAGGACGCGTGTATACGCGTTGACTAGGGTGTATCATGTTCCCCAGATCTGTGCCTTTGAATTGATGAAGTTGGACGCGTGGATGGTTTGATTGTGAAGGTACATCATGGACTACAACGTTGAACCTGCACATGAATATCAATTGGAAAAATATATGGAAAGGGGTGAGGACCTGGGGCTCGAACCCAGGTCATTAACGTTACCAGCCAACGCGCTTGCCAACCCTGCTGTCTTGCTTATCTGTAAGTAATATAACGAATAAATATAATAAAACAAAACGCGTTAATGCTTGGTTTTCCGCGTGAAATTTTGAATTAACCAATCAGCTTATGCCACCGAGTCATCTTCCTCGTTGATTTGTTTTCCTGAAAAAATAACAAACATTTAACGGGGGTTTTGAACCTCCTCAAAACATGCTTATTTGGATAATAGCGATTAGGCCCCCTTGGCATATAAATTAAGCGCGAGCATGCCATTCTTTTCGTCTAAGCGAGCTGGTTTTGTTCATGGCATTGATGTGTCTCAATTTTACAGGGATGGAAAATTCCCAAATTGAAAACCTGAGAACCCTAGATGTCACTAATGGTGAATCTTCATATGGGGCACGAAAACAAAATTAAACCATTGGGTTAGCATTAGAATCAAACGATAAACATGAATCAAGCGTTAAAATTCACAAAAAATGCATGAATTGAGATGCACGAATGAGAAATTTTCTTTGTACAGGTGAGATCGTTCTCACGTTTCTGGGCACGAGAGCTTGTGGTTTTTGATCCAAATTCCTTCTATGAAGCCTTAGCAAGCTAATGAGATTAAAATCTTGCCTTGAATCGCCCTAGAACTAGGTTTTCAGAATTGAGTTTTTTTGCAAAAAAGCTTGAGTTTTATTATGGGGTTTTTGCGCAGCTTAGGGGTTAATGGCATTAGGTCTTGCTTGCTTGTATATGTAGGAATGATTAGGGTTAAAAAACTTGATCAAAATCTCTTGCATTCATGAATATGATATTTGATTTTTAAGCCATGATATTTTCAAATCTTTTCATGCAAATTGATACCAAATCATATCCAATCAATTCAATTCCTTCCATATCTGGTCATGCACGAGTTTTTGAAGATATATTATGCACAAAAAGATTGAAAAACTTAGGTTAAGTATTTTTCATGTATTTAATTGATTTAAATGAATTATTATTAATAAAAATTCAAATAAATAAATAAAAAATGAAGAAAAACTTCCCTTTGGGCCAAGTGGTCGTGCACATGCCTTGGATGATGAATTGTGGAAAAAAAATGTGGCCCATTAGCAATTTTAAGGCATTTGAAGCAAAGTTGACTTTTCAAAATACCCAAAAATTTCCCAACTTCCACAAGGCATATCTTGCTCAATGTTTAAGCTTTAATCATGTTCTTGGACATTTTGGAAAGGTATTGAAGTCCTCTAACCAATGCCTTTGGTCCCATGTCATTTTGATTTACCAATCTCAAGTTATGGCCTTTGACTTAAAGTCCCTTTTTGTTGACTTTTGAAAATGACCTATAATGTTGAAATTGATAACTTTTTGTGAGAGCATTTCTTGGACTTGAAGTATGAAGATGAGTTGTAGGAAATGTCTTTCTCTCCAAAATGAGCTTTGGATGGAATTTTTCTTATAATCCATGTGAAAGTTATGCCCTGGTCAATTTACAGTTGACTTTTTCAACTGTCCAAATAAGGAAACTTTTGCATCTTGATGATTTTTGAGCCAAGCTTTGAGAATCATGATCAAGCATTGATCAAATGATGTTTGTGGCTTCAAAATTAGATGTTGACCAAAAATTTGAACTTTTGACTGTCAAATGACCATTTTGCCCCTACAGTTGACTGTAGTGCAATTAGGGTTTTGACTGTGCAATTTTGTGCTGAAAGTCTTGAAACTTTGTATGAGGATGTTTGACCATATTTGTAGGCATGTGAGACTTGATTGGACCCTTGGAAACTTCATTTTCTTGATCAGAAGCAAAACCCTAATTTTGACTGCTTAGGAGGCCCTTGAACTGTGCAACCTTTGGGGAATTTTGAAGCATGACTTGGCAATTTCTTGAAGAATATGGGAGGGCAAATTTTGGGTTACAACAGTTGCCCCTGTTCAATCTTCTTAGACCTGAGGATGCAGATTGGCTGACGTGCCTTTCGTAATCCGAGGGTAGAAGATGATTGAACACTAAAGTGCCCAGAAATTTGCGCTCACATAGTGGAAATGGGCTTATAGATGCCATTTAGAGATTGGTGAATAGGATGATGGGCTTATAGATGCCATCTGGATGTTGATCGCATAAGAGATTCCTTAGCGAGAACTTGCGTACCTGCAAAAGAAAGATGAGTACCTGACATGTTGCAGGAGTTAGTCTTCAGATGCTTGGTATAGATGTGTCCTGACTGGTTACAGGAGCTGGATCTGGAGCTTTAAACGGCGGTGAATGAACCAGGGATAGTTACTACCTCAACAGGAACGGTGAGAGAACCTTGGATGACCTTAACCTCAACAGTAAACGTTGAGAAAATCTTGAATAACTTCACTTCAATAGCAATCATTGAGCGAAATCTTAGTGGGAATTACCATCTCCGCAGTATCGGGAAGAGAACCATAGGAAATTATAATCTCAAAAGCGGACCTTTGAGAAAAACCTGGAATGGAATTATCGTCTCCGCAGGATCGGGGAGAGAACCATAGGAAATTATAATCTCAAAAGCGGACGTTTGAGACAAACCTGGAATGGAATTATCATCTCCGCAACATTGGGGAGAGAACCATAGGAAATTATAATCTCAAAAGCGGACGTTTGAGAAAAAACTGGAATGGAATTATCATCTCCGCAAGATCGGGGAGAGAACCATAGGAAATTATAATCTCAAAAGCGGGCGTTTGAGAAAAACCTGGAATGGAATTATCATCTCCGCAAGATCGGGGAGAGAACCATAGGAAATTATAATCTCAAAAGCGGGCGTTTGAGAAAAACCTGAAATGGAATTATCGTCTCCGCAGCATCGGGGAGAGAACCATAGGAAATTATAATCTCAAAAGCGTACGTTTGAGAAAAACCTGGGTTGGAATTATCGTCTCCGCAACATTGAGGAGAGAACCATAGGAAATTATAATCTCAAAAGCGGACGTTTGAGAAAAACCTGGGATGGAATTATCGTCTCCGCGACATTGGGGAGAGAACCATAGGAAATTATAATCTCAAAAGCGGACGTTTGAGAAAAACCTTTGATAACTTCTACTGAGTCTTTATCAGGAAAATCTGTTTGGGGTCGATTTAACTGGACTAGAGAAGGCCTTGGATTGGATAAGAAATCTTTGGAGTCGATTAACTGAACCGGTCTAGGTCTTGAAAGATGATTGAGAATTCAACTGAATCTTTCCTGAAAGGTAAAGGTCAGTCATATGCAATGCATGATATGGATCAAGCAATGATGTTCTCAACATAAATGAGATTTGTAAGATATGATGCGTCTATGCATGCTATAATGATGTATGGAAGTGCGATGTTTATGAATGTATTCTTTCGTCTAGGAAAGTAAATCCTTGACGGGTGCCGGGAGGTCACTCCTGGGCTGATGTTGGAGAATAGATTCTGCTTCCGCTGGGGATGATAATTGCAAGAATACCGGTAGGAGAAGATGACTCCGTTGGGGAATAAACTTGGCGAATGGAAAATTCTGCGGGGAGAAAAATACTCTAGCGATCTTGCTGGGGAGCAAAACTCTGTGGGGAGAGAGGTACTTTGTTGAAATGTTGATAATAACTTGCTGGGGATAACCTTGTTGTGTTGGAAGTGTTAATAGACTTCGCTGGGGATAGGAGGACTTCGTCGAGGACGCTCTTTCCGTGGCTTTTGGCTGAGGATAACCCAGTTATATCCTGTTAAGGAAATAACTCTTTAAATAAAGCCGGGCGACACGTTCGTGCTTTTGCGAGGATAAGCTTCCAGAATCTACTGGGGATAAGCTTACTGCTTGGGGAGATGAATTCCACCTTTCCTGGGGAAACTAGATTGGACTCTCCTGGGGAAGTTTTGAACTGCGGGGGAAGTGATTCCTTTGAATATTGGTATGCTGCCGGGGAACAATCTTTAGACCAAGATTGCCGGGGATGCTTGTTAAGACTGTATGCTGCTGGGGAAGGTTGAGATCTGCTGGAGGATACCCAACTTCCTTAGGGTTGATAACTGTTTTTCTTGAGGAGAGTGTACTGACTTGCTGACGTACTCTCTGGGGAATTAAGATATGTTGGTTATGTTCTTTAGTTAAACCTACCTTGGTACCTTGGCGGACAGAACAATTAGATTGCTTAGACAACTCTTTATTGCCCCTGTCTCTAGTGTTACCTGTAATTAATCCTTTGTTTCGTATGTAAATATTTATGAGTTAGCAAATTATTGTCAATGCATATATCACAAATTGAACCTTGGACGTTCTTCGCAAAACAAAACAGAAAAAGAAAAACAATTGGCGCTTTTTACTGAAAAGTATATTTGTATTGATTTTTGAATGGCCTGTAGATAGGCGTTTTATGTACAAGAGGCTGACGTCCTAGTAAGAGAACGCGGCCGAACAAAAGAGTTTATACAAATTTTGTACAAAAGAAAATAAAACAGCTGTGAAATATGAATGATCCACTGGGTTTCAACTCTGCTATTGCCTTTATAACTCCGAGCGTCTCATCACTTGATGACCTAAACGAAAATGAAGCTGACTGATCGATGCCATCTGAATTTGATGTAAATACCGGATTCTGGATGCAAAGTGATCGAATGAGACATAGTATTACGTTTTTATCCCTAACTTTTGCCTGGACCGCCCTTTCGGGTTTTCAGTCCACCGGGATACCCATTTTTGCCCAAGCCGCCTTTTCAGGTTTTCGACTTGCCGGGTGTACAGATTTTTTTCGTTTCATTCCTTCATTTTTCCCGAACCCTTTTGGTTCGACGGGAAGCCCTAATGTTTGCCTAGGCATGTCAGCCTAACGGGTCTTTTTTTCATGCGTAGTATTTTTTACTATGTCTGCATTGGCGGGGTAAGGAAGGTCGTCACCATCCATGTTGGTTAGAATCATGGCTCCTCCTGAGAACACATGTTTAACCACAAATGGCCCTTCGTATGTAGGAGTCCATTTGCCCCTTGGATCACTCTGAGGAAAGATGATTCGCTTGATTACCAGATCTCCAACTTGATACTCCTGTGGTCTGACCTTTTTGTTAAATGCCCTGATCATCCGTTTCTGATACGTCTGACCATGGCAGATAGCAGCAAGTCTCTTTTCATCAATAAGGTTGAGCTGATCAAGTCGTGTCTGGATCCAATCATCCTCGTTCAGATTTGCATCCTTCATTATCCGGAGAGAGGGTATTTGTACTTCGATCGGTAAGACTGCCTCCATGCCATAAACCAAAGAGAAGGGAGTTGCCCCGGTTGACGTCCTGGCTGAGGTACGGTACCCATGTAGAGCGAACGGTAACATCTCGTGCCAATCCTTATAAGTCACTGTCATCTTCTGCACGATTTTCTTGATGTTCTTATTTGCTGCTTCTACAGCCCCATTCATCTTCGGTCTGTAAGGAGAAGAATTGTGGTGCTGTATTTTGAACTGCTCGCAGAGCTCAGCGATCATCTTGTTATTCAGATTGGTACCGTTGTCTGTAATAATTCTCTCTGGGACGCCGTATCGACAGATCAGATTATGCCGAATGAACCGTGCCACAACAGTCTTGGTTACCGTAGCGTAGGAAGCTGCTTTGACCCACTTTGTAAAATAATCAATCGCCACTAGGATGAAGCGATGCCCATTAGATGCCGTAGGTTTAATCTCACCAATCATGTCTATGCCCCACATTGCAAACGGCCAAGGCGCAGTCAGAACATTCAGGGGAACTGGAGGAACATGCACCTTGTCTGCATAAATCTGGCACTTATGGCAAGTCCTAGAATGTTGGTAGCAGTCAGCTTCCATGGTGGACCAGTAATACCCTGCCCGGAGGATCTTCTTTGCCATTGTATGCCCACTGGAATGCGTACCAAAGGTCCCTTCATGTAGCTCTTCCATGATTCTTTCTGCTTCAGTCTTATCCACACAACGCAGTAAGGTTGAATCATGGTTTCGCTTGTACAAGATGCCGTTGCTAAGGAAGAACTTTACCGCGAACCTTCTCAGGAACTTCTTATCGTTGACAGATGCGCCTTCTGGGTATTCCTGAGCTTCCAAATATCTCTTCACCTCATGGTACCAAGGCTTCTCAGTCACCAATTCAGTCTCGAGATCACAACAGTATGCTGGTTCGTCCAGTTTCCAGATGATGATCCGGGGAGCCTCATTGTCCCATTTGACTTTGAACATAGAAGACATTGTGGCTAACGCGTCCGCCAGCTGATTCTCTTCTCTCGGAAAGTGTTCAAAGGTTATTTCTGTGAAGTGGGGGATCAAGGTCAACACGCATTCTCTGTAAGGAATCAAGTTTGGATGTTTCGTATCCCACTCTCCTTTGATCTGATTGATCACAAGAGCGGAATCTCCGAAGACACTCAGAAACTTGATCCTTAGATCGATCGCAGCTTGAAGACCCATGATGCACGCCTCATACTCTGCCATGTTGTTGGTACAATTGAAACACAGCCGGGCAGTGAGTGGAGTATGAGTACCTTGAGGTGATATGATTATGGCGCCGATACCGTTTCCCAAAGCGTTGGAGGTTCCGTCAAAGTGCATAGACCATCGGGATCCTGGTTCAGGTCCTTCATCCGGTCCAGGAACTTCACAATCAGTCACAATCATGATGCTTTCATCCGGAAACTCTAAGTTCATTGACTGATAGTCATCTACAGCCTGATGTGCCAAGTGGTCTGCCAATACACTTCCCTTGATGGATTTCTGGGTTGTGTACTGAATGTCGTATTCCGTCAAGATCATTTGCCATCTTTCTATTCTCCCAGACAGAGCAGGCTTTTCGAATATGTACTTTATAGGATCCATCTTTGAGATCAACAAGGTAGTGTGAGTCAGCATATACTGTCTCAGCCGGCGAGCAGCCCATACCAAAGCGCAACAAGTTTTCTCAAGCAGTGAGTATCGGGTCTCACAGTCGGTAAATTTTTTGCTAAGGTAATAAATGGCATGCTCTTTTCGGCCAGACTCGTCATGCTGCCCCAGCACACACCCCATTGAGTTGTCAAGCACTGTCAGGTATAGTATCAGAGGTCTCCCTTCAACCGGTGGCATAAGGATGGGTGGTTCTTGGAGATACTCTTTGATTCTGTCGAAAGCAGCCTGACATTCATCATTCCAACGTACTACCTGATCTTTCTTCAGCAGCTTGAAGATTGGCTCACAGGTAGCAGTTAGGTGTGAGATGAAGCGAGCAATGTAATTCAGGCGTCCTAAAAAGCCTCTGACCTCTTTTTCTGTCTTGGGAACTGGCATCTCTTGAATAGCTTTAACCTTGGCAGGATCCACTTGGATACCCTTGTCACTTACCACGAAGCCTAGTAACTTCCCAGATCTTACCCCGAAGGTGCACTTGTTCGGGTTCAATCTCAGCTTGTATAGTTTCAGTCGGTCAAACAACTTCTGCAGATGATCTAGGTGCTCTTCCTCAGTCTGGGACCTCGCGATCATGTCATCAACATACACTTCTATCTCATGATGGATCATATCATGAAATAAAGCAACCATGGCACATTGGTAGGTTGCCCCAGCGTTCTTTAGTCCAAATGGCATGACCTTGTAACAGAAGGTGCCCCACTGAGTGACAAATGTAGTCTTTTCCATGTCTTCAGGTGCCATCTTGATCTGATTGTAACCTGAAAAGCCATCCATGAAAGAGAATACCTTGTGCTGAGCAGTATTATCAACAAGGACATCAATGTGAGGAAAAGGGAAGTCATCTTTGGGGCTGGCCCTGTTCAGATCCCTGTAGTCGACACACATTCTGACCTTACCGTCCTTCTTAGGTACCGGCACCACATTAGCAACCCACTGAGGGTAAGAAGTCACTGCAAGGAAACCAGCATCAAACTGTTTCATAACCTCGGCTTTAATCTTCTCGGACATCTCTGGACGCATACGACGGACCTTTTGCTTAACCGGAGGGCAATCTTCCTTAGTTGGCAAGTGATAGACCACAATATCGGTGTCCAACCCGAGCATGTCTTCGTAGGACCAAGCAAAGATCTCCATATAATCATGCAGCATTTGAGTCAACTGTTGCTTCACGCTGAGCTCTAGGTTGGCACCAATCTTTACCTCTCTCTTGTCTGCCTCTGTACCCAGGTTTATTGTTTCCACTGGCTCTTCATGGGGTTGAATTGCTCTCTCTTCCTGAAGTAACAGTCTTGCAAGCTCGCCAGGCACTTCGCAATCATCTTCACCTTCGTCTTCGGCTAAGTTGATCGGATTTTCGAAGTCATAACTGGCAGTAGCAGGGTCGTTATCAGTGAGATCCAGAGTGGATTGGAACCTGTATGAGTGAGTGTGTGTGTAAATACAGCTGTTTTGAAATATATGTAAAAGAAAGAAAGACAGAAAAGGAGCATAAGATTTGCAATGCGAGAAAACGTCCAAGATTTTCATTCATGATATATGAAATGACAATTTTTATGCCCTCACAAATAAAACCACGGTGCCTCGGGTAAGACACCGGGCCATATAGTTTATTTATTGTTTATTACAAATAGCAAAAACATAGGAGTTCATTACTTAGTAACAAGAGAAACAGATAGATTGTCCTTTGCACTCCAATTGCTAGGTCCACCGTCGGTCGCAGGGTAAATCCAGCTATTGAACTCAGCTTCATCCACTTCCTCTTCGTCCCCAATAGCATTCACCCCATGAGCCGGCAGGGGAGCTGTCACCACATTAGGCTTCTCAGATGCCTCAAACTGTACCTCCTTCGCGTCAATAAGGTCCTGCAGCTTGCTCCTTAATGCCCAACAGTCATCAGTCGAATGCCCCGGGCTATCAGAATGGTAAGCACAGCGAGCATTTGGGTTGTACTTAGGAGATGTGGTATTTGGAAACTTCGGAGCCTCTCTGACGGTTACTAAGTTGGTTGAGAGCAACTGTGGTAAGATCTGTGATAAAGTCATGCTCAAGCGGGTAAACTCTCTCCGGGGTCTTTCAGCCCTTTGAGGATTGGTTGGCCGAGGAGCGGCAGCAGGCTTGGCAATCATTACCGCACTGACAGATTGGCGGCGCTCAAATCTCTCTGGTCTCTTGGAACCATATACAGCACTAGCCTCCTTCTTGAAGGGTTTCTTCTCAGAACTAGACGATGCACCCTTCGGAATCTTACCAGACTTTAACCCAGCCTCAATTCTCTCTCCAGTCAGAATCAGATCAGTGAACCCTGCAGACGAATTCCCAATAAGATGGTTGAAAAATGGCCCAGATAGGGTCCCCAAGAACATGTCTACCAACTCCCGATCAGTCAACGGAGGCTGCACCCTGCCAGCCAGGTCTCTCCACTTCTGAGCGTACTCCTTAAAACCTTCACTTGAACCTAACGACATACCCTGGAGTTGGGTACGTGTAGGGGCAAGGTCGGCATTATATTGATACTGCTTGTAGAAAGCAGTAGCCAGCTCCTCCCAGTTACGAACCTTGGTCCCATCCAGCTGATAAAACCATTCGAGATGAGTCCCTGAAAGACTCTCCTAGAAGAAGTGGATCCATAAATTTTTATCCGCTGAGTACGGTTGGATTTTCCGGACATAGGACCTGAGATGTAGCTTGGGACAAGACGCCCCGTCATATTTAGTGAAAGATGGTGCTTTGAACTTCCGAGGAATAATCACACCAGTAGACAAACCCAGATCTCCAAAATCCAGCCCAGGTACCTGTTGTATTTCCATAGCATTCAACCTATCCTCCAGCTGCTTGTAACGGTCTTCTGCAGGAGGATATTGCTCTTCATCAAAATCAGTCTCGTTGTCGGAGACTACCGGACTAGGACCTTTTTCTGTTTGAGGATTACTCTTGCCAATGGAAGAACCAGCCTCTTCATTCTGCAAAGTGTTGCCAAACCTTCGGCCCGAGCTAAACAGAACAGTCCTTCTCTTCTTCTTCTTCTCCTTCTTCAGGAGCAGAGCTTTCAGCTCTTCTTGGCCTTGAGCCAGACCCTTGATTAATTCCTGAAATTGCGCGTTCTGCGCCTGAAGAGCTTTGATGGATGTCTCAGTTGATGACGAGTCGGGATTCATGATGCTGAAATAAACAGCGAAGAACTGTAAGCAACCTGAAAAGAGGGAAAACCCGCTATGCATATGATGAATGATATGTGTTTATGCAATGCATTCAAGGGTTCGAAAGTTCAAATTTGTTGTAGACAAAAAAGAACACACGTTGTCATTAAGGAAGTAATTGTTCAATACATCAAAGCCCCATGGGCAAAATAATACAAAAGTAAATCAATCCCAAAGTATGCTACACATCCTCTTTGGAGCTATGTAAGTGTTGAGATTCCTCTCCTCATGCAACAGGCGGGTGAGCTCCAAGACCTTCTTTTCACTAGCATGTAGACTGGTCTCCAGAGAATTCCGTTCTTCTTTAAGCTGGATCCAGCTCTTCTGCATCTCTTCCCAGGATGTGGGCATATCAGGGTGCTGAATAGTATAGGACACTTCTCCTTCCGAGACTGGTTCTTTGATTACCGGGAGCATATGAGGATAAGGCATCACTAACTTCTGGGAGCGGGCTCGTACCCACTTGAGATAAGGTTCCAACGGGATGGAGTTCCTGTGCCCCAGTGTCTTGCTGTCTATCCTACTGGGCATCCTCCAAGCTCTGATAAATCTCTGGCGAAGTCCTTGAGTATCGTTGTCGAAGTCAAAAACTATGTCAGGAATTAACATGTCATGAGAACCATCCCTCCGAGCATAACCAAACTGTCTCCAAGCCAAGCATGGGCTGTAAGTAATACCTCCTCTGATTCCAAGTAAAGGAACATTAGGGTACTCCCCGCAACGATCAATGATAGTGACATCTTCTCTGGACCGAGGGCACCAATGTATATCAGCATGTGTAAGAGTCATCAAGCGTTGTGACCATCTCAAACCCCGCTCATTCTTCAAGACTGATTGTGGAAGGTGCGAAATAAACCACCTTCCCAGGAGAGGAGTGCAACACATAAGGACACCTCTTTTTCTCATGGTTCGAGTGTAACATGAGTGAAGGATGTCCCCCAGCAACGTAGGTATAGGATTCCTGGACATAAAGATCTGGACAACACTGATATCAATAAGCTGATATGGGTTAGGGAACTACACCAAACCATAGACAAGGAGGGCCACCACCTCTTCAAAAGCTTGCAAGTCAAGGGAGTTCCAACATTCATGGGCCTTTTCAAACAGAAACCTGGCTAAAAACCCTTTGATACCACTTATAACTTCCCAATGTCCCCTGAGGTCAGATGATTGTAGGTGCAAGGCTTTAGCAATCTCTTCAAGCTTAGGTTCCTTTTCTGTACCGTTGAAGGGTAGCTGATCAAGGATAGGGATCTTCAGGAGCCGGGAGAACTCCTCCAATGTAGGTACCAGCTGATAGTCCAAGAAGGTGAAACAGTGATGTAGAGGATCAAAGAAATGGAACGGGACCTTTATCATATCTTCCTCAATGTTGGTGTTGACCAAGCTGATGAGGCTTCCATGTCTTTCACGGAATGAAGAGTTCTCGGGAATCCTGGATATAAGTTCCTTAAGCTGAGGAGGGATCCTTACAAGACTGATTTGAATTGTCTTTCTACGAACGGTTTCCATGTCCTACAAAACAAAGAACAAAGATGAAGATTCGAACCCCTGAAATGGTTAGTCAATGCATATGATGCTGGATGATGTCATGATGCTATGATTAAACACACCACAGATATTTACAAAGACAAACATGTAAGGCACACAAGGCACACAAGACAAGCCCTTAGGGTTTAAGGCCAGCATGGGGTCTGGGTAGTACCCTCTTGAAGTTGGTGGGTTCAACCTGTCCTATCAAAGTAACCGGGTTCTAAGGTTCCCAATATCACGGGATTGCTTTCATTGTTCATCGTTTCGATTTAGCCACTGAACTGGCGACCGAAATATTCCAGGAAAGCAACCCTCAATTGAGTGTAGTATCGAGTATCAACCAACCTCGGACTGCACCAAAGTCAGTTATCTCACTACCCTAAAGAGGCCAAGATAGTTCAATTAAGGTTCCTAAGGTCTGTTGATGCTTCACGACAGCACGTGGAGGCCCCGTACTCTCCTTGACTAAACTCAAGGGTTACCGGTACACACCAAAGTGCCACATCAACGTAGCAGACTGTTTCAACCATGTCGGTATACCCCGCACAGTTCCCTCACAGTCTTATTGCTACTTTCTAAGAAGGTATCCCCCAAATCCGGGTTAGGATCTATAGAACTCCCAAGCAACCCACAATTTTAAGCAAGCAAAGAAAGCAATTGAAAACACAGTTATGAACTATCCCTAAGGTACACCTCACTTTAAGTTTGTGTCCCCAGCAGAGTCGCCAGTTCTGTGATCGGTGGATCTGGAACTGACTGTTTAATGCTGGTTCGCGAAATGTCGCGGAAGCAAGAGTCGCCACCGTCTTTTATTTTCTCCAAATGGAAAGGACAAAAGCACAGAAAAATTCCTTAAAGAGATTGCTCTAGGTTCTGGAGGTAGATTATAGAAAGGGAAGGTGTTAGCACCCTTTCTATCCATGGTTATCCATGGGCTCTTAGATACTTTCTCATTTGTGTTTTCAAAAATGGTTTGTTTGCTTTTCAACTGTGGGTTTAAAAGTTTCTTTGAAAATTCCAGTTCGACTCTTGTATCAGTCCTCAAGAGTGTTTGAAAAGTTGCTTTCGAAAGCTTTTTGAAAATGTGTTAGTGTGAAAAGTATTTTTGATTTGTTTTGAAATTAGAGCAAGTATCTAGAGTCGTCTACCTACCCTAAGGAATTCGTCTGTGTAGATGTCCTTTAAAGTAGTGCCATCCCACCATTGAGAGGTAGGTAGCACCACCGTTGGAGGTGTTCGGGTCAATTCGAGGTTCGGGACATGGTGATCACCAGAGCAATGGGAAGACACCTTAGAAGCTACCCTCATGCCAGGTTCCCGGATCATGAGGACTTACTAAGACATCCTCTACTCGACGATCACCTTTCGAGGCAAGGCAACAGTGAGGCGTACCCTAGGGGTGGTGTGTGATTTGTGTGTCGTTTTCTTTTATTTTTGTCTTATTCATGTCATGGGTGATCTACACGTTTGTTTTTATTTTATCATTCATTCTTGCATGCCATTATTAACAGTTAAAAAAGTTGCGGAAATATAAAGTTCTAAATTATTACAAAGGCGCGGGTCCACATCGCCAAAATAAATCCAGGACCCGATTTGACGGAAAGTAAAGAAAGTAAAGAAAATAAAGAATTAAAAGTGCGACAGATAATTTACAAGGCCTTGGGAGAGATACATAAATATTAAAAGAAATAAACAATAAACGTGCGAATTAAATAAGAATTAAACGAGGGCGTTGGACCCTTTTTGCAAAATTAAATTAAATGGTGACATCAATTAATTAAAAAAAAGAAATAGAAATTGTTTTGGTATTTTTGGTATTTTTTTGGTTTTAATGAAAAAGAATTAATTAAAATAATATGCTAACCCTAATTCTACAATTTTATTTTATTGTGAAAATATGTTAAAGTTTTACCCTAAAATTAACCCTAATTAATTTACATGCAATTTAATTACAAAAATAAATATTTAATATTTTAATTATTATGAAAGAAAAATAAAAAGGAATAAAAATTATCATAAACCCTAATTCTATATTTTTTAGATTTTTATTAAAAGAGTTAAAATTAAAACCTAATTTAAAACTAGTTAATTTATGAATTTATTTACAAGAAATATTAAAATAAAAAATATTTATTATTTTTCTCTTTTCTGATTTTTTTATGGTTTTGTGTTTTTATGAAAATAATAAATTAATTAAACAAACAATAATTAAAAGAAAATAAAAATTATGAAAAATAAAGAAAGTAAAGAAAATTTGCAAACCAAAGGGGGTCTGCCCCTAAAGTGGAGGTTAGTCTTTAGAAATCTGGCACATTTGAATTGCTGGCCCCTTTGACTTTTCAGGATGCGTGTATACGCGTTGACTAGGGTGTATCATGTTCCCCAGATCTGTGCCTTTGAATTGATGAAGTTGGACGCGTGGATGGTTTGATTGTGAAGGTACATCATGGACTACAACGTTGAACCTGCACATGAATATCAATTGGAAAAATATATGGAAAGGGGTGAGGACCTGGGGCTCGAACCCAGGTCATTAACGTTACCAGCCAACGCGCTTGCCAACCCTGCTGTCTTGCTTATCTGTAAGTAATATAACGAATAAATATAATAAAACAAAACGCGTTAATGCTTGGTTTCCCGCGCGAAATTTTGAATTAACCAATCAACTTATGCCACCGAGTCATCTTCCTCGTTGATTTGTTTTCCTGAAAAAATAACAAACATTTAACGGGGGTTTTGAACCCCCTCAAAACATGCTTATTTGGATAATAGCGATTAGGCCCCCTTGGCATATAAATTAAGCGCGAGCATGCCATTCTTTTCGTCTAAGCGAGCTGGTTTTGTTCATGGCATTGATGTGTCTCAATTTTACAGGGATGGAAAATGCCCAAATTGAAAACCTGAGAACCCTAGATGTCACTAATGGTGAATCTTCATATGGGGCACGAAAACAAAATTAAACCATTGAGTTAGCATTAGAATCAAACGATAAACATGAATCAAGCGTTAAAATTCACAAAAAAATGCATGAATTGAGATGCACGAATGAGAAATTTTCTTTGTACAGGTGAGATCGTTCTCACGTTTCTGGGCATGAGAGCTTGTGGTTTTTGATCCAAATTCCTTCTATGAAGCCTTAGCAAGCTAATGAGATTAAAAACTTGCCTTGAATCGCCCTAGAACTAGGTTTTCATAATTGAGTTTTTTTGCAAAAAAGCTTGAGTTTTATTATGGGGTTTTTGCGCAGCTTAGGGGTTAATGGCATTAGGTCTTGCTTGCTTGTATATGTAGGAATGATTAGGGTTAAAAAATTTGATCAAAATCTCTTGCATTCATGAATATGATATTTGATTTTTAAGCCATGATATTTTCAAATCTTTTCATGCAAATTGATACCAAATCATATCCAATCAATTCAATTCCTTCCATATCTGGTCATGCACGAATTTTTGAAGATATATTATGCACAAAAAGATTGAAAAACTTAGGTTAAGTATTTTTCATGTATTTAATTGATTTAAATGAATTATTATTAATAAAAATTCAAATAAATAAATAAAAAATGAAGAAAAACTTCCCTTTGGGCCAAGTGGTCGTGCACATGCCTTGGATGATGAATTGTGGAAAAAAAATGTGGCCCATTAGCAATTTTAAGGCATTTGAAGCAAAGTTGACTTTTCAAAATACCCAAAAATTTCCCAACTTCCACAAGGCATATCTTGCTCAATTTTTAAGCTTTGATCATGTTCTTGGACATTTGGGAAAGGTATTTAAGTCCTCTAACCAATGCCTTTGGTCCCATGTCATTTTGATTTACCAATCTCAAGTTATGGCCTTTGACTTAAAGTCCCTTTTTGTTGACTTTTGAAAATGACCTATAATGTTGAAATTGATAACTTTTTGTGAGAGAATTTCTTGGACTTTAAGTATGAAGATGAGTTGTAGGAAATGTCTTTCTCTCCAAAATGAGCTTTGGATGGAATTTTTCTGATAATCCATGTGAAAGTTATGCCCTGGTCAATTTACAGTTGACTTTTTCAGCTGTCCAAATAAGGAAACTTTTGCATCTTGATGATTTTTGAGCCAAGCTTTGAGAATCATGATCAAGCATTGATCAAATGATGTTTGTGGCTTCAAAATGAGATGTTGACCAAAAATTTGAACTTTTGACTGTCAAATGACCATTTTGCCCCTACAGTTGACTGTAGTGCAATTAGGGTTTTGACTGTGCAATTTTGTGCTGAAAGTCTTGAAACTTTGTATGAGGATGTTTGACCATATTTGTAGGCATGTGAGACTTGATTGGACCCTTGGAAACTTCATTTTCTTGATCAGAAGCAAACCCCTAATTTTGACTGCTTAGGAGGCCCTTGAATTATGCAACCTTTGGGGAATTTTGAAGCATGACTTGGCAATTTCTTGAAGAATATGGGAGGGAAAATTTTGGGGTACAACAGTGAGCCAAAACCACATGAGATTGCTGCTTTGATTCATCTGGGGAAGTCTAAGGTGGAAGCCCATATGACTACTAAAGGAGGGATTAGAGGATTACCAACTCAGTTTTTATTGGAGAAAGCTCGTTACTTTGCCATAATGAAGAGTACGGTTGCTTTTGAGGCCATCTTCGCTTTACTTGCTTATGGATTATTCTTATTTCCTAATATGGACAAGTTTGTCGACATTAACGCTATCAGGATTTTCATGATTGAAAACTCGGTTCCTACATTGTTGGGTGATGCTTATTACTTTGTTCATCTTCGGAGCTCCTATCATGGGGGAATGATTATCTGTTGCACGCCTCTGTTGTACTGATGGTTCATATCTCATATGCCTCAGTCTGATGCTTTTTGGGATGTCAAGAAGGAACCCCGTTGGGCTTCTAAGATCATGGCACTTACTCACTCGGATATTGATTGGTATCATCGAGCTTATCAGGATGTGGAGATTATTGACATTTGTGGTAGTTTCCTCAATGTAACTCTTCTTCGTACAAAGGGAGGAATCAACTATAACCATGTTCTTGCACGGAGACAGCTTGGTTATCCGATGAGGGATAAACCAAACAATATTCATTTGAGTAGTTTCTTTCTGAAGGAAGGAGAAGACCACGGGGAAGCTAGGGAGCAGATTGTGAAGGCCTGGCGTCACATTCATAAGAAGAGTAGGAAGGATTTGGGACCTAGGGGTGTTGTTTCTTTGGAGCCATATCTTTAGTGGGTCCGATCGAGAGCCATTCAGTTGAAGATTCCGTATACTCAGGAGACACCCATGCCTGACCTATTTGTGAAGACGAGTCCTTCCTTATTAGATGATCTAGAAGAGTTGTAACTCGCTTTGGTTAGAATGCAACAGGAAAGGGATGCTTGGAAGAACAAGTTCCAGACTTTAGAGAGTTACTATAAAGCATACTTGAAGGAGAAAGACGATTTGATCGAGATCCTTGAGAGTCGAGCGGTGGAGTCTATGGAGAGGCAATGGGATTTATTTTCTCCTAAGCCTCAAACAGTTGTTGATTACTCATTTCCTGGTCCAGATGATTGGAATGAGGTTTCCATCAGACATGTGGAAGAAAACCAGAGGTTGAGGGCTCAGATTTCTAGGCTCATAGGGAAGCGCCAGTGCACAGATTGATCTCTATCAGCTTTTTTTCTCAGGATTTTTAGATTGTATTTTCATCTTGTACTTGGGATAATTGAAACTTGTAATACATTTTGAAGTTATTATAATAAAAAAAATTTCAGTATTTCAAATGCGTTATTATTTTGATGTTTGCAATATGTCTATAAACGTTAAATCCCTTGAAATATTAAATGATAAAGTAAAAAATAATCATACGCATTGCATATCATGCATCATATTGCACATATTTCTTACATTTATTATGCATATCCAGGTGCCTTACCCAACTATTTACTTAATATAGCAAACTGACTCATCACTACAACACTCGGGCTAACTTCAAAAAGAAGATGGACAACTTAGAACAGGAGAATCGCGAGTTACGCGAAGAAGTTTCTGCTTTGAAGGCTGGTTTGGCCAACTTAACTACTCTGATGGAAGCTCTGGTGGTTTCTCAGAATCAGCCACCGAGTGTTCAACCTCAACCAACAAGGGAAAATGCTGAAGTTCCCATTGTTCTCGTATCCACTACTCCGGCTGTTGTTCAAAACCGTATGCCTCAGGGTTATCTGTGGGGAATGCCAGAGAGTTTTGCACCTGAAGGTTTCAATTTGGGCCCCCAAGATGCTCTAGTGGTTCAAACTGTTGTTACTCCAGCACCTCCTGTGGTGCATATTGTTCCTGCTGCACCTCCTTCGCTGAATTTGGTTCCGTTTGTTAATGAAGATGTGTGTCGTCCTTTCCCTCCGCCGAGTGAAGACTTAAGTCTTTATGACAGAATGGATGATTTCCAAGAGCAGTTTGATAGAATGCAAAGAGAGATGAAGGATCTTAGGGGAAAATAGCTATTTGGGAAGAATGTGAATGAGCTGTGTTTGGTCCCGAATGTTAAAGTGCCTGCTAAGTTCAAGGTCCCAAAATTTGAGAAGTACAAGTGCAACACTTACCCTCGTGCTCACTTGGTGATGTACGTAAGGAGAATGTCTACCCACACCGATGATCAGCGTCTGCTGATTCACTTTTTCCAGGATAGTCTGACCGGCGCAGCGTTGAAATGGTACATGAGTTTAGACAGCGCCAACATCCATACCTTTAATGATTTGGGAGAAGCATTCATTAAACAATACAAGTAAAATATGGACATGGCGCCTGACCGTGACCAGCTTAGGGCCATGGTTCAGAAAGATAGAGAATCGTTCAAAGAGTATGCGCAGAGATGGCGCGAAGTGGTTGCACAAGTAATTCCCCCCATGGAAGAGAAGGAAATGACTAAAATTTTTCTGAAGACGCTAGGCGCTTTCTACTACTAAAGAATGGTAGCAAGTTCCCCAAGTGATTTTATAGAGATGGTAGGAATGGGTGTCTTCCTAGAAGAGGCAGTAAGAGAAGGCCGTTTGACAAAAGGTGAAGGATCCGGATGTAAGTTTAAGAATGCGCCTAAGAGGGGGGGGGGGGGTGAATTAGGTGGTGGTCGATTTATGACTTATTTTATACTTTCTGGTTTTGATTTAGTGCTTTGAAAACTGTAAAGTGCAGAAAGTAAAGAGACACGGAGATTTATCCTGGTTCCTTCCACACCCCGGAAGTACGTCCAGTCCCCTTGCAAACACGCAAGAGATTTCACTATTTTGTTAGAACTTTTACAAGACTCTTCCTAGTCTTATCAACTAAAGAACCTAACAAATACCAAGAACACCCTCTTGTATTTCCAATAAGTCTCTTGAGAACAATCCTCTCAAAAGATACCTCTTGTTTCCAACAATGCACAACAAGTAACACAAGTAGTCTAATACTTAATTCCAACAATCCTGAAAAAAAGTTACACTTTGTATATTTTTATGAAGTATGATTTCTAGAAAGATGTTGATCACATAGAGTGACTTCTTTGAAGTTTCTTCTTTCTTCTCTTGTAAGAAATTCAAACTGTAACACAATGGTTAGATAATGCTCAAAGATTTCTATTCTTATATGTGTGAAAGTGCAGAAAATCTTTGTTCTTAAAAGTTAAGAAATATGAAGTTTGAATATTTTACAAAGTTTTGAATTATTGCATAAGAGAAGAGTTGTTTTATAATTTGAAAATTTTAGTATTTAAAGTAATCGAGATACCTTTCCAAATAGACACTTTTCTATTTGAAAAACTTGAGAGGATGCAATGTATGACCATGCATCTATTGGAGAAAAGGTGTGAAGGATATCTTGAAACCAGTTCAAATTTTTCAAAAGTTACAATGTGTAAATCGATTAACATAAGATGTAAATCGATTGCACGGGTTTGTAACATTCGTGTTTTCAAAAAAATTGAAGTGTAAATAGATTAGCATGATGTGTAAATCGATTTACAAGTGTTAAAAATTTAACTCAGTTCTGTAATCAATCGATTTACACTCCATGTAAATCGATTGCTTCCAGGGGCAATCAGTTTTTTGAAAAAACATGTGTAAATCGATTTACATGATATGTTAATCGATTTACATCAGTGAAAAACTTAGAATTTGCTTTAAACTTTAAGTGAAGTGTTGTGGCAAGTGTGTATATCATTTTTGAGCATTTCTAATCAATGTAGTTCAAATGAGAATTGATATACTTGATTGCTTGCCATTATCCTTGAAGCTTTGAGTGAATGATGCTTTAAGCTAATTCCACTTCTTTTCCTTCTTGCCATAGTGCTTGTTTGTCTTTTATCAAAACTAGCTTGTTTGTCTTTCATCAAAACTAAAGTTGAGTTGAGGCTTGAGATTACATTCTCCCCCTTTTTGATGATGACAAACCATCTTTCTTTATGAGTTGTTCAGAATTGGAGCAAAATAAGTTTTCTCCCCCTGAGAAGATTTCTCCCCCTATGGAGAAAAAAGTTTTGAAAGCTTGCCCTGTAGAGAAAAAATGAAACAAACAACCATAAAGTGCTATCACATCCTTCTCCCCCTTTGACATTATCAAAAAGAAGGGAAAGATGCAACATAAAGTGATACTTATAACAGTTTGAAACATATATTAACAAGAACTAAAAAGCAAATGTTTAAAAATAGAGAACAAAGTTCAAATACAACAGACTAACACTTGAATGATTACAAAACAAAAACATAATGATAGATAACAAGAATTCAATAATATTGGTCATTGGAAGGGTTCTGGATATGGAAATTGTTGTTGTAGAGGAGGTTCGGTGTATTGAGGAGGCGGAGGTGATGGATTGTTTGGATCGTATGGAGGGATATGAAGATGTGAATAGAGATATGAAAACTGTTGGTTCACATCATTCTGGAAAGCATTGATGCGAGAGGAGGTAGAGACATTTATCTCGGTCCATCGAGCATTGATGTTAGAATTGAGAGAAGCAAATTGTTGCGTCATGTAATCCATAATATCTTGATTTGTCGGACCAGAAGAGGCAGCAGGAGGAGGAACTTCATTGTCTTCTTCATCTGCATTATTGCCTTCATCACCTACAACATCCTCTCCAATGTATGTGATGGTTTTTGCTTCAGCATTGAAATGAACACCCATCCTAGAATCAATATTTTTGATGGAGATCCTATTGGTGATTGGATCCATTTCAATTCGCTCAAACCCAGTAAAATCTATATCAAATGCTTCCAAGATCCTTGTAATGAAATATGCATATGGTAGAAAAGTGGCCCTTGTGGCAACTCTTAGCATATGCACCACAATAAGTTTAGCCCAGTTTACCGAAATCCCATTTTCCCCGCATAGAGTATTTGCAGTTCTAGGTCGGTCACAGTACAATGATTTCCTGCTCTAGGAAACAAGATATATACCAGAAAATAGTGAAACAATCTATCATCAATATGAAAATTACCAGCACTCCAAGTGTCCCAAGCCGGAATAACACCGCCAAGACTACGAATCCGCTTTGCACGGTATTCAGATTCGGATAACCTGCCAATGCTGTAGAAGAATTCTCGCTTCTTGTAATTTTCCCAATCAGCATCCTCTGGGTCATAGAGGGTACTTCCAGTATATGGAATGTTCAAAATTCTGCCAATAGTTTTGGAAGGCAGAGGAATTCTTGTTCCGAGCACATAGGTATAACATTTGTTGTTATCATAGTGCATATTGCTGTAGAATACTCGTACTAGATCCGGGTAATAGAAACCATGTGATGATATTAATGGTTCTAACCCATAAGCAATTAAATCCCTTTGAAACGAGAAGCATTCATCTGGAAAGGTAGATAACATATCGAATTTTGGAGCTGAGATAATTTTCTTTTGAAAATGCTTGATAAATCTTTCACGCTGTTGCTTTTCTCTTGGGAGCCATGGATATGGTTAGGGTTTTTGAGTGAGGGTGATAGAGAATTTTTTTGTTTTGCTATGAGAAAGGGAGTGAGTTTGGGTGTTATGAGAGAGTAAGTGAGGTCTTTATGAGGTTTTAATTGAGTGGAGTGTTCAAGATTCCATGAGTGGCCAATAATAAGATGGGAGGTTGAGAGGCAAGGTAAGTTTGACCAATATATTAAAATCTCATAAAACTATCACATGCTGGAAAAAAATTAATTTGCATAGAGAAAAAGTACATAAAAATGCTTCAGCTTCTGTGGTAAATCGATTTGCCCCTTAGTTAAATCGATTTACACAACAAAATTTTTATGAAAATTAATTTTCGTTCAGTGGTAAATCGATTTACATACTGTGTAAATCGATTTACACAAAAGGATTTTATAAAAAAATGTTTTGCTTCAGTGGTAAATCGATTTACACACCAAGTAAATCAATTTACTTAAAGGAAAAATTTTAAAAACAGTAATTTTAACATTTGAAACATTGTCTAAATCCATATATATGTACATTAAAGTATAGTTAAAGATTGAGTGCACCTTATATATCTTGTTCATCTAGGATCCCGAGTTCACGACGTATTTTGAAGAATGCATCCTTTGCAAGTGGTTTTGTGAAAATGTCTGCGAGTTGATTTTGAGTATCCACAAAAGTAATCTCGACATCTCCTTTGAGTACGTGATCTCGGATGAAATGGTGTCTGATGTCAATGTGTTTTGTCCGGGAATGCATAACTGGATTTTTCGTAATATTGATCGCGCTTGTGTTATCACATCGAAGCGGAATGCATCCAAGGTTTACTCCATAGTCAAGTAACTGTTGTTTTAGCCAAAGAATTTGAGCGCATCCACTTCCAGCCGCAATGTATTCTGCTTCGGCAGTGCTGAGAGCGACACTTGCTTGCTTTTTGCATGACCATGAAACCAAGGCATTTTCGAGAATGTGACATGTTCCACTTGTACTTTTGTGATCAGTTTTACAACCTGCATAGTCAGCATCAGAATAACCAACTAGATTGCTCATACTACCTTTTGGATACCATAATCCGACGTTGGTTGTTCCTTTGAGATATTTTATTATGCGTTTGACTGCTGCAAGGTGAGACTCTTTAGGATTGGCTTGATATCTTGCACATAGGCAAACGCTGAACATGATGTCAGGTCTACTTGCTGTTAAATAGAGGAGTGAGCCAATCGTTCCACGATACTTAGTTATGTCAATAGAGTTCCCTGATTTATCTGGATCAAGATAGGTGTCGGATCCCATAGGAATTGCACTTTCTTTGCTGCTTTCCATCTCAAACTTATTTATAAGGTCTTTGCAATATTTTGATTGGTTTCCGAAGATACCGTGTTTGAGTTGCTTAATTTAAAGACTGAGAAAGAAATTCAATCTTCCCATCATAGACATCTCAAACTCTCCTTGCATCATAGATGAAAATTCCTTGCACATATTTTGGTTAGTTGAACTGAAAACAATATCATCTACATAGATTTGTACAAGTAAGGTATGATGATTAACATTTTTTATGAAGAGAGTGGTATCAACTTTACCCTTTACAAAACCTTTTTTCACATAGGAATATGCTTAGTCTATCATACCATGCCCTCGGTGCTTACTTCAGCCCATAGAGAGCTTTCTTCAGTTTGAAGACATGATTAGGATGTTTGAAGTCTTCAAATCCGGGAGGTTGCTTTACATAGACTTCTTCATTTATGAATCTGTTGAGAAATGCGCTTTTTACATCCATTTGAAAAAGTTCAAAGTCCAATGAGCATGCATATGCAAGTAATGATCTTATTGCTTCCAAACGTGCTACTGGAGCAAAAGTTTCTTCAAAATCAATTCCTTCCTCTTGGTTGTATCCTTGAGCAACTAGTCTTGCCTTGTTTCGAGTGATTATTCCATTTTCATCCATCTTGTTTTTGAAAACCCATTTGGTTCCAATGATACGTTTATTTCCTGGATTAGGAACAAGTTCCCAAACTTCGTTCCACTCGAATGTGTTTAGCTCCTCTTGCATGGCAAGGATCCATTGATCATCTTCTAGTGCTTGAGCCACTTTAGTAGGTTCAACTTGAGATACAAACGCCATATTCAAGCATGCATCCTTAAGATTTAGTTGAGTAGATACCCCTTTGCTAATATCTCCAATTATGTTGTCAATTGGATGATCACGACGAGTTCTCCATTCTTGAGGAAGATCATCATCATTTTCATTTTTATGTGAAAGTTCATGTGTTTGTTCCGGGTTGACAATTTTGCCACCTTCGCAAGAATTCTCATGAGATAAATCTATAGAATCATCATCATCACAAATAACAACTTCCTCCTTGGAGGTGTTAGATTCATCAAAAGAAACATGCATTGATTATTCTATAGTTAATGTTCTTTTATTGTAAATTCTAAAAGCTTTGCTAGAAAGGGAGTAACCAAGAAAAATACCTTCATCCGATTTTTCATCGAACTTACTGAGATTGTCTTTGTCGTTGTTAGGGACAAAACATTTTCACCCGAAAATATAAAAGTGAGAGATATTTGGTTTTCTTCCTTTGTAAATCTCATATGGAGTTTTCTTTAGTATAGGTCTTATGATCACGCGATTGCTTACGTAACATGTCGTGCTTACCGCATCCGCCCAAAAATATTTAGGAAAACTTGAGTCACTTAGCATGGTTCTTGCAATCTCCACCAAAGACCTATTTTTCCTTTCAACTACTCCATTTTGTAGTGGAGTTCTTGGTGCTGAAAAATTGTGGAAGATCCCATTTTCTTCACAAAATTCTTCAAATAGACTGTTTTGGAACTCTCCACCATGATCACTTTGGGTTGATGTTATCTTTAATGATTTCTCATTTTGAACTTGTTTTGCATATCTCTTGAATGCCTTGAATGCGTAATTTTTGTGCACTAAAAACAAAGTCCAAGTAAAACGGGAAAAATCATCTACAATAACTAAGGCATAAATGTTACCTCCGAAGCTTCTTGTTCTAGATGGACCAAAAAGATCCATGTGTAACAATTGAAGTGGTCTTGTTGTTGAAACCACATTATTTGGTTTGAAAGTTGATTTGGTCTGTTTGCCCTTTTGGCATGCACTACATAATTTGTCTTTGATGAACTTTATCTTTGGTAGACCAATAACTAAGTCATGCTTAACCAATTTGTTCAAGTGCTCCATGTGTATGTGAGAAATCCTCTTGTGCCATAACCAACCGTCATTGTGGTTTACCATAAGACATTGTACCTTCATAGACAAATCATCTAGAGTAATCATAAAAATATTGTTAGATCTTATACCTTTTAGTTTTACCTCATTGGTTGCCTCATCCATAATAAGGCATTCTTCTTTGTTGAATTTGATCTTGAACCCTCTATCGCAAAGTTGGCTTATGCTAAGAAGGTTGTGCTTTAATCCTTCAACATAGAGAACATCCTCAATTTGAATGGATGGAGGTGTGCCAACTATTCCAACTCCAAGAATCTTTCCTTTGGTGTTGTCTCCATAGGTGACATACCCTTTGGCTTTATGTACTAGATATGAAAATTGGTGTACATCTCCTGTCATATGTTTGAACATCCACTATCATGATACCAAAGATTTGATGTGGACTTCAAGCATACCTACAAAAACAAATTATTTCTTGTTAGGTACCCAAGTGGCCTTGGGTCCTTCATAGTTAGTTCCTTTTTTCACCCATGCATAGTGTCCACTAGCCATACTAAAATTTCTAATATAGCATGCATTGGGTGTGTGTCCAATAATACCACAGTAAAAACAGTTTGGAACAAATTTGCTCTTGTATCTAGGAATTTCTTTTCTTTTAGATACTTTAGGCTTTTTCTTTTGATGATTATGAACAACTTTCTTCTTTTCTACTATCTTGGGATTGGAACTATTACTAGCCTTTACAAAAACAGTGGGCTTGTTACTTGGTTTCTTAGAATTCACATAACCAATACCTCTTTTATCATTTGGATAACGTTGTTGGCTTAGTAATCCTTCCAATCCTATTTGTCCTTTTTCATATCGTTCAATGACTCTTTTCAATTGAACAATTTGAAAGATATTTGATTCACACTTGGAGCATGCAAAGTTTTCCTTTTCTTTTATAAAATTCTGTTTTTGAAGATCAAAATCTTTAGTCATGGTGTCAATTTTTTCGAGACAAATTAGAAGTTCTTTTTCTTGGTTTGACACCTTTTTGTATAAACTTTTGCATTCTTTCAAGAGTTCATCAATTGCACCTTGAACATCATCATCAAAAAGAGTAAATTCATTACTAACCTCTTCTTCGTCGTCGGAGTGATGTGATGCCATTAAGGCTAAATTTGCACATTCGTCGCTTTCTGATTCCGATGAACTACTCATATCATTATCTTCCCATGCTATGTAGGCTTTCTTTTGTTTTGAGTCCTTTCCTTTGAATCCGTTTTTCTTTGGGAGATTTGGACAGTTTGGCTTGATATGTCCTTGCTTTCCACATTCATAACATGAGACATGTTGTGTTGATGTGGAGGCTTCTCTTTTCTTGAAGTGCTTTCTCTTATGTGCATGAGATCCGCCCTTGTCATTTTTGCCAAAAAATTTCCCAAGTCTTTTAACAAGAAGCATGAAATTTTTATCTTCTTCCGGATTGTCTTCTTTTACAACTTCCTTTGAATCAATTTTTAAAGCAATGTTTTTGGACTTATTTTCTAGATTCTCATGTTTTTCAAGTCTACGGAGTTCTGTTTCGTATTCTTGAAGTTTTCCAAATAATGTAGCGGAAGTCATTGCGGAGAGGCTCTTCTTTTCCGAGATTGTCGTTACCTTTGGTTGCCATTCCCTAGTCAATGATCTAAGGACTTTTAAGTTGAGTTCATCATTTGTCAAGGTTTTACCAAGAGCACTTAAGTGATTTGTCAAATGCACAAATCTCTTTTGTAAGTCAAGAATGGATTCTCCGGGCTGCATTCGAAATAGTTCATATTCTTGACTTAGGGTATTTAGCCTTGATCTTTTTACTTCAGCCGTTCCTTCATGAGTTTGTACCAAGGTATCCCATATTTCCTTCGCTGTTTTGCATGTCGAGACACGGAAGAATTCGTCCATACTAAGTGCACCTTGAAGAAGGTTTATTGCCTTTTTGTCATAGAGAACTTTCTTTTTATCATCGTCGTCCCATGCAGTTTTGGGCTTTGAAGAGCCAACACCATTGATTACCGTTACCGGAATAAATGGACCATTTTCAACAGCATCCCATACGTCTTCTCCTTGTGCTTCTAGATGCGCCTTCATGCGTATTTTCCAGAAGTCAAAATATTCACCACATAATAGAGGAGGCTTGATGTTACTACCACCATCTCTGAAAACGGGTTGATGATTTGCGGAAGACTTTCTGGATCTCTAGGAGCAGGTTACCTATAACCTGCTCTGATACCAATTGTAAGTTTAAGAATGCGCCTAAGAGGGGGGGGGGTGAATTAGGTGGTGGTCGATTTATGACTTATTTTATACTTTCTGGTTTTGATTTAGTGCTTTGAAAAATGTAAAGTGAAGAAAGTAAAGAGACACGGAGATTTATCCAGGTTCCTTCCACACCCCGGAAGTACGTCCAGTCCCCTTGCAAACACGCAAGAGATTTCACTATTTTGTTAGAACTTTTACAAGACTCTTCCTAGTCTTATCAACTAAAGAACGTAACAAATACCAAGAACACCCTCTTGGATTTCCAATAAGTCTCTTGAGAACAATCCTCTCAAAAGATACCTCTTGTTTCCAACAATGGACAACAAGGAACACAAGTAGTCTAATACTTAATTCCAACAATCCTAGAAAAAAGTTACACTTTCTATATTTTTATGAAGTATGATTTCTTGAAAGATGTTGATCACATAGAGTGACTTCTTTGAAGTTTCTTCTTTCTTCTCTTGTAAGCAATTAAAACTGTAACACAATGGTTAGATAATGCTCAAAGATTTCTATTCTTATATGTGTGAAAGTGCAGAAAATCTTTGTTCTTAAAAGTTAAGAAATATGAAGTTTGAATATTTTACAAAGTTTTGAATTATTGCATAAGAGAAGAGTTGTTTTATAATTTGAAAAATTTAGTATTTAAAGTAATCAAGATACCTTTCCAAATAGACACTTTTCTGTTTGAAAAACTTGAGAGGATGCAATGTATGACCATGCATCTATTGGAGAAAAGGTGTGAAGGATATCTTGAAACCAGTTCAGATTTTTCAAAAGTTACAATGTGTAAATCGATTAACATAAGATGTAAATCGATTGCACGGGTTTGTAACATTCATGTTTTCAAAAATTTTGAAGTGTAAATCGATTAGCATGATGTGTAAATCGATTTACAAGTGTTAAAATTTAACTCAGTTCTATAATCAATCAATTTACACTCCATGTAAATCGATTGCTGCCAGGGGCAATCAGTTTTTTGAAAAAACATGTGTAAATCGATTTACATGATATGTTAATTGATTTACATCAGTGAAAAACTTAGAATTTGCTTTAAACTTTAAGTGAAGTGTTGTGGAAAGTGTGTATATCATTTTTAAGCATTTCTAATCAATGTAGTTCAAATGAGAATTGATATACTTGATTGATTGCCATTTTCCTTGAAGCTTTGAGTGAATGATGCTTTAAGCTAATTCCACTTCTTTTCCTTCTTGCCATAGTGCTTGTTTGTCTTTTATCAAAACTAGCTTGTTTGTCTTTCATCAAGAGAGGAGAGTGAACACTCCTAGAAGGAATTATTAGCGTCACCAGCAAGTTGCCTCAGTTAATCCTGTTATGAATGTCGCTCCGACTACCGTTACTTATCAAAGACAGTCCCAGCAGGGGAACCAAGGGAATAATCAGAGAAGGGAGAACTATGACCCTATTCCCATGAGCTATGCAGAACTGCTACTAGCATTGATTCAGAAGAAGTTGGTCCAGACACGACCACCTCTAGCCGTACCATCACCATTGCCTTGGTATTACAAAGCACATTAGACGTGTGCCTTTCATCAGGGAGCACTAGGGCATAGTGTTGAGAATTGTTATCCTTTGAGGACTAAAGTGAAAAGGTTGGTGAAGTCTATAATTCTATCTTTCAAAGACATGGGACATTATGTGAAAGACAATCCTCTACCCAAGCACGGTGGGGTGAATGCTGTAAATATGGTGGCCGGTTGTCCAGGCGACTTCCGGATTTTTGACATTAATCTGGTTAGAGGAGATTTGGTGAAGATGCACGCAGATCTCTGTGAATTCAGTTATTATACATATGACTACACCAGTTGTGCTGTTTGTAGTACAGACATACAGGGTTGCGAGAAGATAAAGGCTGATTTACATGAGATGATAGATGAAGGTTTAATCCATATAATCAGGCCTAGGGAAGAATATGAAGAGGAAGTGAATATGGTTTCTAGATGTCCGGGTGAATTCATAATTTTTGATGTGGAGCATTTGAATGAGGATCTCGTGCAATTGCATGCTACCTTCTGCCGCACTGCTGGTCAGGTGGAACACCAATATGAATCTTGCATAGTTTGCTGTCGAGACCCCCGAGGATGTTCTATTGTGAGAGAGGGTGTTCAATTGCTATTAGACAATGGAACTATTAAGATCACAGGTCAGAGAGATGATTATCACGAGATTGATATGATTGAAGTTTGTTTGATGGAAGAAGAGTCAGAGGAAGAGTATGCCTCTGCGGATGAGTACTTCTCTTCAGACAAAGATTTGTTTGCTGGAAATGACGTTTTGATGGCTGATTATGTTGAGGAAGGGGTAAACGCCATTGTACCTTGTTTTGGTCTACCCGCTCATCTTGAGGTGGAGTACCATAGCAAACCAGCTGTTACCCCATTGGTAATTAGTCTGCCAGGTCATGTTCCTTATAAATCAGATAAGGCTGTGCCTTACAAATACAACGCTACAATCTTAGAAGATGGGGTGGAAGTTCCCATCCAGCCAATGCCAGATGTTGGAAATATAGCTGATAATAGCAGGGTGACCCATAGTGGTCGTGTTTTTGCACCGGTTGTACGAAGAGATGTTGTTGCTGGAAAGAAAATTGCTGAGAACGATGAACCTAAGAAGGCTGCAGGAGAGACTAGCGGAGCCACATTAGAGAAAGAAGTGGATGATATCTTAAAGATGATTAAGATGAGCGACTACAGAATTGTAGATCAGCTATTGCAGACTCCTTCAAAGATATCCATCCTAACTTTATTGATGAATTCCTCCGCTCATAGAGAATCACTGATGAGAGTACTAGACCAAGATTTTGTGGAGAACGACATATCGTTAGATCAATTCAGCAACATAATTGGAAACATTATGTCATGTGACAACTTGAGTTTTTGCGATGATGAGTTACCAGATGAAGGGAAGAATCACAACCTGGCCCTCCACATATATATATGAAATGCAAGAATGACTCGCTATTCAATGTTCTAATTGATAACGGATCCGCTTTGAATGTTATACCAAGGAGTACTCTCATGAAGTTAAAGTATCAAGGAACACCTATGCGCCCGAGTGGCATCATTGTGAAGGCTTTTGATGGGTCGAGGAAATCTGTCATCGGTGAAGTGGACTTACCCATCCATATAAGACCACATTTGTTCCTGATAACCTTCCAGGTCATGGACATTATTCCCGCGTATAGTTGTTTGCTAGGACGGCCATGAATACACGAAGCAGGGGCTGTCACTTCAACTCTGCATCAGAAGCTAAAATTTTTGCATGAAGGGAAGGTAGTGATTATAAATGGAGAGCAGGCGCTGTTAATATCCCATCTATCCTCGTTCAGTATTGTAGAAGCGGATGAGGCTGCTGTTGGAACCTAATTCCAAGCCCTATCCTATCCATTGACAACATAAGAAGGAATGAGAATTTTGTGGTTTCCCTAGAGGAGGCGCAGCAGGTTGTGCGCAATGGTCATAATGCAGTTTGGGGACGACTTGTGGATCCACCAGTGAACAAAAATAGAGCTGGTTTGGGTTTCTCTTTGAGGAATGGAAAAGGCAAAAATTTGAAGTCAAAGTCTTCTGTGAACAATTATCATAATGTTTTCCGTAGCGGAGGCTACCTCCATCCAATTGGTTCTGGAATTAATGTTGTTGAAGAGGATGAAGCAGAGCAGGAAGTACCGAATTATGTGACGCATGGAGTCCGAGTTCAGAACTGGGTCACCATTGATGTTCCTTCTTACATGCATGTTTCAAAGTAATTTGTTTTGTTAATCTGTTTCTTTCTTTTGAAAAGCTTTCACTCTGCCCAAGGTGGAAGTATTAATGTTGTAGGGCTTATCTGTTTGCTATAACTTTTAAGATCATTAATAAAAGTTATCTTTGCTTCCAAAATTATGTCTTTTATTTTCTGCTTTTTTCTTGGGAAATGGTAAAAAAATACTTTCAAAAAAAAATAATAACTAAAAATTAATCTGCATGATCACTTGTTATATGTGTCGGTTTCTAAAAGCAATCATAAATCATATGTGCAGATTAATTAAAATACTCATTGAATACAATGACCCTGCACCCTCTCCCAACTTTGATTGTCCTGTGTTTGGGGCTGAAGAAGAAGATTATGATGAGATTCTAGAAGAGGTCTCACGGTTGCTTGAGCATGAGGAAAATACCATTCAGCCATATAAGGAGCCTTTATAAGTGATTAATTTGGGTTCAGAAGAAGATCCTAAGGAAGTTAAGATTGGAGCATCGTTGCATTCTGATGTAAAGAGCAGGTTGATTGAGCTGTTAAAAGAATATGTGGATATTTTTGCTTGGTCTTATCAAGATATGCCTGGTCTAGATACAGACATTGTCGAGCATCGTTTACTGTTGAAGCCAGAGTGTCCGCCAGTTAAACAAAAGTTAAGAAGAACCCATCCAGATATGGAAGTAAAGATCAAAGAGGAGGTCCTAAAGTAGATTAATGCTGGTTTTCTTGTAACGTCAATGTATCCTCAATGGATTGCCAATATTTTCCCAATACCGAAAAAAGACGGAAAAGTCCGCATGTGCGTAGATTACAGAGATCTAAATAAAGCTTGTCCAAAAGATGATTTTCCATTGCCTCACATTGACATGTTAGTGGACAGCACAACAAAATTCAAAGTATTCTCGTTCATGGACATATTTTCCAGGTATAATCAAATAAGAATGGCTCCATAGGACATGGAATAAACAACGTTTATCACACCCTGGGGAACATTCTGTTACAGAGTGATGCCCTTCGGGTTGAAGAATGCTGGTGCAACGTACCAGAGGGCTATGACAACCCTATTCCATGATCTGATGCACAAAGAAATCAAATTATATGTTGATGATATGATTGCCAAATCCCAAACTGAAGAAGGGCATATAGAAGATTTGGTGAAGTTGTTTCAGCATTTGAGGAAGTATCGTCTCCGCTTGAATCCAAATAAATCCATCTTCAGAGTTAGATCGGGGAAATTGTTGGGTTTTATTGTTAGCCAGAAAGGAATTGAAGTTGACCCTGATAAAGTCAAAGAAATTCAAGAAATGCCAACACCAAGAACTGAAAAGCAAGTCAGGGGTTTCCTCGGGTGTTTGAATTATATCTCCAGATTTATTTCCCACATGACTGCAACGTGTGAACCGATCTTTAAGTTGTTAAAGAAAGATCAAGGTTGTGTGTGGACAAATGACTGTCAAAGGGCATTTGAAAGTGTTAAAGAATATCTGCTTGAACCTCCTATCTTGCTCCCTCCCGTAGAAGGAAGACCGTTGATCATGTATCTAACGGTGTTAGATAAGTCCATGGGTTGTTTTCTGGGACAACAGGATGAAACGGGAAAGAAAGAGTTCTCCATTTATTATCTCAGCAAAAAGTTCACTGATTGTGACTCACAGTATTCCATTCTAGAAAAAATATGTTGTGCTTTGGCCTGGGCAGCAAAGCGTTTGCGGCAGTATATGTTGAATCATACCACTTGGTTGATCTTCAAAATGGATCTAATCAAGTATATTTTTGAGAAGCCTGCTCTTACTGGGAGAATTGCCCGTTGGCAGATGTTGTTATCTGAATACGATATCGAGTACTGCACTCAAAAGGCTATTAAAAGTAGTGTGTTGGCAGATTACCTTGCTCACCAACCGGTGTAAGATCATCAGTCTGCAGAGTATGAATTCCCCGATGAGGATGTGATGTTCCTGAAAGTGAAATATTGTGATGAACCATTGCCTGAAGAGGGCCCTGACCCTGAATCTCGTTGGAGTATGGTATTTGATGGAGCAGTGAATGCTTATGGTAAAGGAATTGGTGTTGTGATTGTCACTCCTCATGGATCGCACATTCCTTTTACTACGAGGCTAACATTTGATTGCACTAATAATATGGCGGAATATGAGGCTTGCATCATGGGTCTTGAGGAAGCTATTGATCTCAGAATCAAAATTCTGGATGTGTATGGTGATTTAGCCTTGGTAATAAATCAGATTAAAGGAGAATGGGACACTCGTCACCCTGGCTTGATCCCTTACAAAGATTATGCTAGAAGATTACTACCCTTCTTCAATAAAGTTTAATTCCACCACATTCCTAGAGACGAAAATCAAATGGCGGATGCTCTGGAAACTATGGCTTCCATGTACCAAGTGAATACTTGGAATGATATACCCCAAATTACAGTTCGACGACTAGATAGGCCTGCTCATGTGTTTACGATAGAAGAGGTAGCAGATGAAAAACCTTGGTATTATGATATCAAGAATTTTCTTCAGACTCAGGAATACCCGATTGGTGCGTGAAGGAAAGATAGAAAGACACTGAGAAGATTGGCAAGCAGTTCTTCCTCAGTGAAAATGTGTTATACAAGAGAAACTATGACATGGTCCTGCTCAGATGCGTGGATAGAACGAAGCAGACCAGTTGATGCATGAGATTCATGAAGGTTCATTTGGCACTCATGCTAATGGACATTCGATGGCTAAAAAGATGCTAAGGGCAGGTTATTATTGGTTGACAATGGAATCTGACTGTTACAAATTTGCAAAGAAGTGCCATAAATTCCAGGTTTATGCGGATAAGGTTCATGTGCCTTAGACACTTCTCAATGTGATTTCCTCCCCATGGCCTTTCTCTATGTGGGGCATTGACATGATTGGGATGATAGAACCCAAAGCTTCGAATGGACACCGTTTCATCTTAGTAGCAATTGACTACTTTACCAAATGGGTAGAGGCTGCTTCATATGCCAATGTTACCAAACAAGTGGTTATGCGCTTCATCAAGAATAATCTTATATGCCAATATGGTGTGCCGAGCAGAATCATCACTGACAATGGCTAGAATTTAAACAACAAGATGATGACAGAACTGTGCGAAGAATTCAAGATTGTCCATCACAATTCATCTTCATACAGGCCAAAGATGAATGGGGCTGTTGAAGCTGCTAATAAGAATATCAAGAGAATTATCCAGAAAATGGTTGTTACTTATAAGGATTGGCATGAAATGCTCCCTTTTGCTCTGCATGGATATCTAACATTTGTTCGCACTTCAACAGGAGGAACCCCGTTCTCCCTAGTGTATGGAATGGAAGCTGTACTCCCTGTCGAGGTAGAGATTCCCTCGTTGCGTGTGATAATGGAAACTAAGTTGAAAGAGGTTGAATGGGTCCAGAACAGGTTTGACCAATTGAATTTGATTGAAGAGAAGAGGATGACAACTTTATGTCATGGGCAGTTATATCAGAAAAGAATGAAGAAAGCATTTGATAAAAAGGTCAAACCTCGTGAATTTAGAGAAGGCGACCTCGTGCTCAGGAAGATCATGTATTTCAACACTAATTCTAGGGGCAAGTGGACTCCCAATTTTGAAGGCCCGTATGTTGTCAAGAAAGCCTTCTCTGGTGGTGCATTAATTCTTGAAACTATTGATGGCGAGGAGTTCCCACGTCCCATAAATGCTGACGCAGTCAAGAAATACTTCGCCTAAAGAAATAGAACAAATCGCTAAGTTGAAAACCCGAAAGGGCGATGTTGTACCCAAAAATTTGCCCTCTCATTTATCAAGACTTTTCTCACAAGATTCCTTTGACTCAAGACTGGATTAGGGTTTGGTCAGCTCAAGGCATATCATCATGCACTGATGACCCAAAATTAGGGTTTGAGGTTGCATAAGGATTTTTGGACTATCAATGCTTCATGTGACTTTAAAACATCATTATGGATCCCTAAGATCACTCATTACAAGTTTCAAGCCTTGAACCACATTTTTGATCAGTCAATTGGACAGTTGACCTAAAAATCAACTGTATTGGGGAAAAAGTCAACCATGGCCAATTTACAGTCAAACTTCATAATTTTTTATCCATATCAACATTTTAGACTCATATATATCATTTTATCAAGTTTGGATCACAATTCCTCAAGAAATTTGATCAAATCATCAAAAGGGCAAAATGGTCAAAATTAGGGTTTTGACTAAGGATGGGCAATTTCTGATTTTTTTACCTAGAAAATGACCAATTGATTTAAATCATGATTCCAAGGATTCAATTTCATCATCTTGACCTAATAGCATGGTTCAAAACATTGCAATTTCATTGGATTGACAGATGAAATTTGTAGTCAACTGATCAAAAGTCAATTGTACACTGAAAAGTCAAACTTTGACTTTTTGGTCAAAATCAAGTGCCAAGGGTCACAATTCATAAAAACATGTCAAAATGTGAAAAAATTTCATCAATAAATCCAAGTTTGAAGATTAGGGTTTAAATTTGAAATTTTCTTAACTTAGAAAATTTTCTAAGTATAGAAAATTTCTTATTTTTTCTCAACTTTAGGCCATTTTTTCACCATGATACATAATGATTCAAAGAAAGTTCCCAACATGAAAGTTGTAGACCTCTATGAAATATACAACTTTTCTTCAGCCATTTGTCCCTAAAGATGTTTTAATCTCAAGATATAAATTAATAAATACATGGTCATAAACTAAATAACTTAGTGAAATTTTGCCCTAATTTAGGCAGGTTTTGGACCCAACTTCATGGCAATTTTTCACCTAGTTCCAAGAGATATCTCAAAATGCATTTCAAAGATGAGTTATAAAACACATTGCAAGATTTCTAAAATGTCCAAGAACTCCTCAACATCATTTTTGAGTAGGGATAATCGAAGAGATGAAGTTGGCAATTTCTCACTTTTTGTCCAAGCCATTTCATGAAGAACAAAGTTCCAATCAGTACCTATGTTGCCTAATCCATGCTTTACAGGTCCAAAACTTGTTCCTCAATCCTTAATTTAATGCTTACTCAGTTGACAAAGCTTTGATCCATGCTCTAGAGCCATTACCCAAGTTGTAATTCCATAAATGGCATAAAGTGACCATTGCCATTTTGAAAAAGCTCATCTTTTGCCACTTTCCAATTCTTGAGCATTGAACCTGCCTCCGTTGCACATACAAGTCTTACAGGCCTATAACAATTTGTACAAGTTTATACCAACCCTAAGAAAGCAAGTACAAGCATGGTAAGCCTTGTCCATTCACTTTATTTCAAAAATGAGAAATGTTGCAAAAAGGCTAGAGCTGGCACATCTGTTGGAGGGTTGACATGAAACTGATTCTATACTAATATACAAACATAACACAACACAACACACGATTGGTTAAGGCCTGAAACACTCCCAAGCTCAAAAACACCAGAAAACTGTCAAAACTTGCAATTTTGGCATAAGCATACCAATCTTTCATTTGGCTCGTGTGTTTCCATTTTTGATCATCAAAACATCTTACATACTTGATACTAACCAATCCAGACCTTCATCCCTGTACTGTAACCCCTTATCCATCATCTGCCACTTTTGTTTTCAAAGCTTGCAGGTTGACTTGGCCAAGGAGTTTCAGACACTTTCAGAGCAAGGCAAGGGTGGGAATACATTCAGGGAAGTTCAAGGAAGCTCAAGCAAGCATCAGGCCTCCATCAAACTCACCACAGTTCCATCCATGATTTCAACTGAAGGAGGTAAAATCTCAACTTTTATCTCCTTGTATAGGCAACCATTGGCCACGATTTGTGAATAAATAATGTAGTCCTCATTACAACGAAACTGTACATGCCTTTATCTTGCATTTATTTTACTTGAGTTGAGAGAATTTAGAACTTGAAGTTTCTGAAAATATTAGGTTTAAATTTAGGGCTTTTAAAATTCTCTCTGATCTTTGATTGTTAGCTTACATAACTTATATGTTTGGAATCGTGAGATCAAATACTACAACTTTCATGTTATGAGTTTTCATTTTCATGGAAGAATGAGAGAGTTACAGGATGTTTGGCCAAGCTTGGGGAAGAAGATGAAGTACAGGGCAAGGACTTGTTTCATGTTATATTATTTTTGCTTCACTTAAAACAATGGATGTATAGCCACCCCAGTGGCAAAGTAGCGCGCTGGTGAGACCCATGTCCTGGGTTCGAACCTGGGTGCTACTTTTTTGTTCCATATTTTTCCATTTTTTCAGTTTTTGTGATCTTTTGCAGGTTGGGCCTCCATATTTGGGCCATGGTTTTTTTTTACTAACATTGCTGCCAGTTTTCTACAACACCCCCCCTTTGCCAACTCTTTTATTTTTTTTATTTAATTTATTTTTGTTTTCATTAATATTTTCTTTAATGTATAAAAATCCAAAAAAAAAATATAAATTTCATGATATTGCATTTTTATTTTATTTTATTTTATTTTTCACATAAAATTTATTTATTTATAATATATATCATATATTTTCTTAATAAACTTGTGAGTTATAATTAAAATATATTTAGTTTATTTTATTTATTTCCTTTTCATCCCATACTTATACATATTTATTTTTGCATATATAAAAACTTTATATTTTTATATACAATATTATTTATTATTTTGATATAAAAAAATACATAAAAAATAATACATATGAACTTCATTTTCTTTTAAAAATAGAAATTAGGGTTAAAACCTCCCTTCCAAAAAATTAATTTCTTTTCCTCATAATTTTAGGTTTAGATTAAAATTTCTTTTACATAAAAACAAAACAAATTTTTTTTTTCTTACATGTACATTATATGGTATCTTTATATATTGTATTTTATTTATTCTAATTCGTATAAATTCGATTTGGTTGTAATAATTTATTTAGGTTTACATGTTTTTTGCAAATCCCCATTCAAATTTGTATTTCCCCTTCCCATAAAATTGTTGTAATAGCCTAGTAATATTTACATTACGCAATTTATTGCTTTACATGCCATGATTAGTAATTAGGGTTTGTATGATAAGATCAAAACAAAGCAAAATAGAAAACCCTAAATACAAGATAAAACCAAAGCATGAAAATGATACACTTGCACACAAACATCCTTAGGATTTCTCCACTTGGTTTCCTAAAACAAAAATGGCCATATTACGCATGCGAAGTATCTTGGAAAAACAAACAAATATAAAGATCATAGTTTCTCGATGACGCTATTCAAAAGTTGCCTTACAAAATGATATTGGTCCCTCAAAATTCTAAGATACTTTGCAAACATTGCTAATCATGGCTATACGATGACCCACGCCCGTCCCGTTTACATCCAAAGATAGGGTTGCTTACCAAATCAATGGTAAGACAACGATGTCAAAGGAATAGAAAATGCATAAGAAAGACATTTGAGTAGGTAGATTGCTTCTAGTTACTTCCTCTATTTCAAAACAACTATCCTTGCTATTTTCAAAACAAAACACACATTTCAAAAACATTTTACAAACATTGAAAACATTTTCAAAAAGACAAACATCTTTGTATACATTCTTACGAACGAGAATCATTACAAAGATCGCCAAAACGATGACCTCTTTTACAAAATACTTTCAAAACCACACCAAACACATTTTCAAACAATAAAAGCAAGTGATCTAAGCAAGTAACTAAGAGCCCATGGAAAACCATGGATGAAAAGGGTGCTAATACCTTCCCTTTTTATAACCTACCCCCCAAACTCAAGAAAACATCTCAAAGGTCTTTCCTGTTCCTTTTCACCTTTCCTTATTGGATAAAAGAAAAGTCGGTGGCGAATCTTGCTAACTGCAACATTTGCAAACACAAACGCAAACCCTCAAGTCAGTTCTCCCACCGTATCACAGAACCGGCGACTCTGCTGGGGAATTTTATAGAAGTGGGGTTACCTTAAGGTTTAGATCACATTTATTTTCTTACATTTGTTTGACTTGTTTGCTTTACATTATGGTTCTTTGTTTGGGTTTGAATCCTCCACCCGGATTTGGGAAACATTATAGGTAAATAGCAATACATTGTGGAAACTGTGCGGGGTATACCGACATGGTCTAAGCATTAGCTATGTTAGTGTGACATATTTGTGGGTACCGGTAGCCTTTGAGTTAATCAAAGAGAATACGGGGCCGCTGAGTGATGTCATGAAGCACTAATGAACTTCTAGAACCTTTTACTTGACCAACTTGGCCTTTAGGATGTAGTGAGATGACCGGCTTTGGTGCAGGCCGAAGTTGGTAGATACTCGATACTACACTCATTAAGGGTTGGTTTCTTGGGATATTTCAGTCGCCATTAAAGAGGCTTGAGCTGAAACAATGACCAAGGAAACAATCCAGTGATATTGAGCTCCTTAGAACCCGGTTACTATTATTAGGACAGGTTGAGCCAACTAAACTTTAAGAGGGTACTTACCTATAAAACCCCATGCAAGCCTAAACTAAGAACTTGTTTGCTTTGTTTGTATATGCATACTTGTACATAACATCATGAACATCATATGCATCCACTAACTATTTCAAGGATTTTTGAGATTCATCTTTGTTCCTGTTTTATAGGATATGGATTCACTTCGCAGGAAAACTATCCAAATCAACCTTGTAAGGATTCCTCCACAACTCAAGGAGATAGCTTCAAGGATCCCTGAGAACTCTCCATTCACCGAGAGGCATGGTCATCTACTCAACTTGGTTACCTCCAACATAGAGGAGGATATGATGAAGGTACTCTTCAAGTTCTTTGATCCTTTGCATCATTGCTTCACATTTCCTGACTATCAACTTCTGCCCACTTTGGAAGAATTCTCTCAACTCTTGAGGATTCATATTCTCAATCAACTACCTTTCAACGTTACGAAAAGAGACCCAAAGCCAGAAGAGATTGCTCAAGCCCTAAACTTTCTCTCATCTGATGTCACAACTCATTTGGAAACTAGAAGTGGTGTCAAAGGCTTCTTAGCAAAATTTCTATTTGAGAAGGCCCAAAGATGTTGGAATTCCCTAGACTTGCAAGCTTTTGAGGAGATTGTGCCTCTTCTTATCTATGGGATGGTCTTGTTCCCCAATCCTAACCAACTCATAGATGTAAGTGCCGTCAAAATCTTCATGTCACGCAATCCGGTGCCTACATTGCTAGGGGATATCCTACACTCTTTTCACACTCGTTTAATGAGGAAAAGAGGTGTCCTTATGTGTTGCACTACCCTCCTGGCAAGGTGGTTTATTTCTCATCTTCCTCAATCAGTCTTAAAGAATGAGCAAGGATTAAGGTGGTCATAAAGGTTAATGACGCTCAAACATTCAGATATTCATTGGTGCTCTCGATCCAAAGAGAATGTTATCATTGTTGACCGTTGTGGGGATTTCCCTAATGTCCCTCTACTTGTCATTAGGGGAGGCATCACCTACAACCAATTCTTAGCACTAAGACAGTTTGGGTATGCCCGAAGGGATGGCCTACATGAGATGCTGATTCAAGGCTTGGTATTCGACTACAACAACAACGATCAAGGTCTTCGCCAGAGATTCATCCGAGCTTGGAGGATGCTAAAAAAGGTGGATAGAAAGACTTTGGGACACAAGAATTCCATCCCTCTTGAGCCTTACCTCAAGTGGGTACGAACCCGCGCTCAAAGTCTTATTATGCCTTATCCCTCCATTCTCCCAGTGATTATTGAGCCTGTTAAGGAAGGAGAAGTTCCATACACTATCCTACATCCTGACATGCCCACATCTCTTGAGGATCTACAAAGGGATTGGATACAACTCAAAGGAGAGCGAGATACTTTCGAAGCCCAATTCTCCGCAAGCGAGAAGAAGGTTTTGGAACTCACTAGGCTACTTCATGAGGAGCAGACTTTAAATGCCTACATAGCACCAAAGAGGATGCACACTATTTTTTATCTTAGAGCTTTGTATTATTTTTCCCAAGGGGAATTGATGTACTCAAACTCTATCTTATTAAAATAACGTGTGTTTCTTTTTGTGTTTAAAACGAATTTGAATTTTTAAATCCTTGAAAGCATTTCATGTATACATATTATTCATCATGACATAAACAGGTCTTTTGCAACAAGTTTCCTCATCTCTCTATTGTTTATTTCAGTAAGATGGATCTCGAATAGACGGTCAAAGATCTTCAAGCTCAAAACATGCAGTTTCAACAGTTACTCACAATCCTGGCCAAAGGGCAAGAGGAGTTGAAGACCCTGTTGGCAAAAGAGAAAAAAAAGGAGAAGAAACCAACTGGTGTTGTAATCATGGGGAGAAGGTTTCAAGGGCAAACTAGAAGAACCTTGAATTTCGCAGCAACATCTGATGAAGGAGAAGGGAAAGGAAAAGAAACAACAGTTCCATCAGAATCTGAAGAGGAGGAAGAAGAGGAAGACTACTATGAGGAGCAGTACCCTTCGGTTGATGATAAGTACAGACATCTTGAAGAGCGTTTATACAAAGGGTACCAGGTCTAGACTTTGAAGAATTGGGGCTAGTGTCAGGAATTGTGATCCCACCAAAGTTCAAAGTGTCGTTGTTTGCAAAATATGATGGGGTGTCATGTCCTAAAATTCACCTCCGATCATACGTAAGAAAAATCCAGCCGCACTCTGTCGATAAAGACTTGTGGGTCCATTTTTTCCAAGATAGTTTGTCCGGGACACAACTTGATTGGTTTTATCAATTAGAAAGGGCCGACGTCCACAACTGGGAAGACCTTGCCGCGACTTTCTATAAACAATACCAGTATAATGCAGATTTGGCGCCTACCCGTACTCAACTTCAGAGTATGGTTATGGATTCAAATGAGGGTTTCAAAGATTACGCGCAGAAATGGAGAGATCTAGCTGGGAGAGTGCAACCCCCTCTGTCTGAAAGGGAGTTGATGGATATGTTCTTAGGCCCTCTATCGGGCCCTTTCTTAAACCATTTGATTGGGAGCTCATCTGTTGGGTTTACTGAGTTAATATTAACCGGAGAGAGGGTGGAAGCTGGCATAAAAAGTGGAAAGATTCAGAAGGATTCGTCTGCCTCTACAGCTGTGAGAAATCCTTTCACCGAAAAGAAGGAAATATCTGTTGTTTATCCACAAAGGAACCAAGGGAGAGCTGAGCGGCAACCAATGGTAGGGGCCGTTATGATCCCAAAGCCTACATCTGATCAACCAAGAAGTAACCAACCGAGGGTGGAAAGGCCAGTCCGACAATTCACCAGAATTAATATGACTCTAGCCCAGGTTTTACCACATCTTCTGAAGTCTAAACTGGCAACTTTAAAAGAAGCTCCAAATAATCCCAACACAGCGTCCCCTCATTATCACCCAAATGCCAGATGTGCATATCATTCCGAAAGTCCAGGTCACGACACTAACAACTATTGGGCCTTAAAAAACAAAATTCAAGACCTTATAGATGCAAAAGAAATTGAGTTTGATGCGCCCGAGAAACCAAACGTCATTTCCGCTCCTATGCCTAGGCATGGTCACAACGCCAATGCTATCGAAGAAGATTTGTTTGGTGCCACAATGGATGAACTCTTGACTCTGCTCCCAATCATTAAAATAAACTTGTTGAAAGCTGGTATATTCATAGGTTGTAATGAAGACTGCCATCTTTGCTTATCCTCACCAACTGTTTGCCCTCTGTTGAAGACATGCATTCAACGCTTGATAGACAACCAAGAGATTCTGTTTGAAAATGCTTATGTTTCACATGTTCCTGTTGAAGACGTTTCAATCATAACCATCTTCGTTAATCCTTCAAGGGCCTCCAAAAGACCTGTTAGGATTACATCGGTTCCAAAGACTACTCCTCTTATAATTACAATGCCCAGGCCGGTCCCGTATGAATCAGACAAAACAGTACCATGGAATTACGGTGGAGACATCTATTACCATGGTATCAAACAAGATGGGATGGTCGCTGAAGAAGTGAGTTCCGAAGAAGAAGATTCTGACATTAGCAATATTGCCAGAACCAGTAAGATTACCCGTAATGGTAGAATCTTCTCTCCAGATATTACCCCTCCAAAGACAGTTTTTGGACCCGTGGCTGTTCCGAAGGTTACTTCCATACCAATAATCATATCTGCAAGTGCTCCTACTGGCAAAGACGACACAACCCCTGCTGTTATCCCTACCAAAACTTCTACTGCTGAAATTCTAGGAAAAAGTATTCAAGAAGAGCCTGTCCAAATGAAGGCACAACCGCTGACTATCCCCGAAACCTCCAAGAAGGAAATGGAGGAGATCCTGAGGATAATAAAGAAGAGTGACTATGACGTGGTTGAACAGTTGGGGCAAACTCCCTCCAAGATCTCCTAGCTAGAATTGTTGCTGCGTTCTGAGGCACATGCGAAAGCTCTGGTGAAGTTTCTGAAGACAACCCATGTGCCACAAGAGACATCTGCTGACCAATTCCAAGAATGCGTGGCCAATTTGACAGCTGATAAAGGCCTAGGCTTCTCTGATACTGATTTAACACCAAGAGGGAGAAATCACAACGAGGCATTACATGTCTCTGTGGAGTGTAGAGGAATAACTCTGGCCCATGTCTTGGTGGACACTGGCTCATCTTTGAATGTTTTACCGAAGAAAGCTCTCGACAGATTAAATTGCAAAGGACTAACATTGAAACCCAGTAGCATAGTTGTGAGAGCATTTGATGGCTCAAAGAGGGTGGTCCACGGGGAGGTGGACATCCCCATAAAGGTGGGAACTCATACTTTCAACTCAACCTTCTATGTAATGGACATCCGCCCCTCTTACTCCTGTCTGCTAGGACGACCCTAGATCTATAATGTCGGTGCTGTCACCTTTACACTACACCAGATGCTGAAATACCCGGTCCATGGAAAGATTATCACTGTCCACAGAGAGGAAGAGTACATGATTAGCCATCTAAATTCTTTCAGGTATGTGGAGTTGGATGGCGAGTTCATTGAAACTCCTTTTCAACATTTCGAAGAGGTCTCTCAAGAGGTAGAAGTAACCAAGACGGTATCCCAAATCTCCAAGATCACAAGACCTGCGCTTCGGATGTCATCTATAAAGGACGCCAAGGCAGTAGTAGAAGAGGGTGGATGCACCATCTGGGGACAACTTCCAGACATTCCGTATAAATCTGACAAGTTTGGCTTAGGGTTTACTTCAAATGCTCAGAAGGCTGTGCGTCGTGCCCGTGCTAGAGGGCCACCTTTGAAGATTAGTAACCGAGAGGTCAACGCAATGGAAGATGGTGAAGAAGATGGAAGCTTGGAGGATTGGATATTTCCTACTGTCAGCGGAGGACTTAGCAATTGGGAAGCCAGAGACTTTGTCCCAATAACTTTCATCTCTCAGTAATTTATCTTTTACATTTCTGTTGGACTTGTAATATTCACAAACAATTCGCACATTTAAAACCTTGTGTCTTACCCAAGGCACAATGGTCCATTTGTAAGGGTTTTTATTTCATCTTCATATGACATTCAATGAGTCATGGATGTTTTTTCACATACAAACCTTTTGTGCTCATTGACTTTCTTTTACATTTTATTGTTTAAAGATGGCTATACCCTTACACACACCCACACTCACAAATGCAGGTACCCCTCCATTCCGGATCCCATGGGTAATGATACTGCTATGGCCTTTAGTGACTCTGAAGATCTAATCTACCAAGCCGAATACGAAGGTGAGGAAGATTGTGAAGTACTAGGGGAATTGGCCAGACTACTACAACAAGAGGAAAGAGCTATTCAACCTCATGAGGAACCGTTGGATACAATCAACTTGGGTACCGAGGAAGATAAAAAGGAAATCAAGGTGGGTGCCAATCTAGAGCCGAGTGTCAAGGAGCGTCTAATTCAGCTATTACATGATTATGTTGAGATCTTCGCCTGGTCCTATGAAGACATGCCGGGACTCGATACAGATATTTTGGTTCACCGTCTCCCTACAAGAGAGGACTGTCCACCAATTAAATAGAAAGTCCACCGAATGAGGCCCGATATGTCTGAAAAGATCAAAGCCTAAGTGATGAAGCAGTTCAATGCTAGGTTTCTTGCTGTTACTTCCTATCCAAAGTGGGTCTCTAACATTGTTCCTGTGCCTAAAAAGGACGACAAAGTAAGAATGTGCATGGATTACAGAGATTTGAACAGGGCTAGCCCTAAAGATGACTTTCCACTGCCGCACATCGACATCTTGGTTGACAATACAACTCAACACAAGGTATTTTCTTTCATGGATGGATTTTCGGGATACAACCAGATCAAAATGGCCCCCGAAGACATGGAGAAGACTACTTTTGTTACACAGTAGGGTACCTTCTTCTATAAAGTGATGCCATTCGGACTGAAGAATGTCGGGGCAACCTATCAACGCACCATGGTAGCTTTGTTTCATGATATGATACATCATGAGATAGAGGTCTATGTAGACGACATGATATCCCATTCGTAAATAGAAGAAGAACACCTCGACCATCTGCAAAAGCTGTTTGTCAGATTGAAGGAGTATAAGCTTAGACTGAACCCTAGAAAGTGCACTTTCAGAGTCAGGTCTGGTAAACTCTTGGGATTCATCGTCAGCAACAAAGGCATTGAGGTTAATCCTGCAAAAGTCAAAGCTATACGAGAAATTCCTGCCCCTCGCACTGAGAAGGATGCCAGAGGTTTCTTAAGACGCCTAAAATACATTGCAAGGTTCATTTCTCACCTAACATATACATGTGAACCAATCTTCAAGTTGTTGAAGAAATATCATGTGGTTGAATGGAATGATGACTGTCAAGTTGCTTTCGATAAAATCAAGGAGTATTTGCTAGAACCTCCTATCTTGATGCCACCCGTCGAAGGAAGGCCGCTAATCATGTATTTAACTGTTTTGGATAATTCAATGGGGTGCGTACTGGGCCAACATGACGAGTCTGGTCGAAAAGAGCATGCCATTTATTACCTTAGCAAAAAGTTTACCGACTGTGAGACTCGCTACTCACTGCTTGAGAAAACTTATTGCTCTTTGGTATGGGCTGCTCGCCGGCTAAGGCAGTATATGTTGACATATTCCACTTTGCTGATCTCTAAAATGGATCCAATCAAGTACATCTTCGAAAAGCCTGCTTTATCTGGAAGAATAGCTAGATGGAAAATGATCCTGACTGAGTATGATATCCAGTACACAACCCAAAAAGCTATAAAGGGGAGTGTACTAGCTGACCATCTAGCTCATCAAGCTGTCGAAGATTACCAATCCATGAAGTTCGACTTCCCCGACGAAGACATTATGACATTGGACAACATTGAAGGTAACGGACCGTATGACGGACCTGAACAAGGATCCTGATGGACCCTGTACTTTGATGGTGCTTCAAATGCATTTGGAAACGGTATCAGTGCGGTACTTATCTCTCCATAAGGTTGCCATACACCTTTCACTGCTAGACTCTGCTTCAGCTGCACCAACAACATGGCCGAGTATGAAGCTTGCATATTTGGTCTCAAGGCTGCAATCGACTTAGGAATCAAATCTTTGGTTGTGTTTGGAGACTCAGCTTTGGTCATCAATCAGATCAAAGGAGAGTGGGACACTAAACATCCCAATCTCATCCCGTACAAAGAACATGTCTTGACATTGACCTCATTTTGAGCAGATTACCTTCGAGCACTTCCCGTGAGAAGAAAATCAGCTAACGGATGCCCTAGCTACAATGTCGTCCATGTTAAAACTTAACTGGGATAATGAGGCTCCCCAAATCACCATTGAGCGGATGGATGAACCTGCACATTGTCACGAGATTAATAGCGAAGAAGTAGTGGACTGACCGTGGTTTCACGAAGTCAAAAGGTATCTCGAGACTCGATAATTCCCTGAAGGAGCTTCAGTCAACGACAAAATGTTCTTAAGGAGATTTTCTGCCAAGTTCTTCCTGAGCAATGGTATCCTATACAAGCGCAACCATGATTGCGTTCTACTTTGTTGTGTGGACAAAGTTGAAGCTGAGCAGATCATGACTGAACTGCATAATGGTACATTCGGCACCCACTTGAGCGGACATACGATGGCTAAGAAGATTCTAAGGGCAGACTACTACTGGTATACCATGGAAGATGACTGTCATCAATATTCCCGTACTTGTCACAAATGCCAAATCTATGCTGACAAGGTACATATTCCTCCAGTTTCTCTCAATGTCTTAACAGCTCCTTGGCCATTCACAATGTGGGGTATTGACATGATTGGAGATATCAAGCCTACAACATCCAATGGACACCGCTTCATCCTGGTGGCCATTGATTACTTTACCAAGTGGGTTGAAGAAGCTTCCTTCGCCTCCGTTACAAAGAATGTGGTCGCCCGCTTCATCAAGCAGAACCTCATATGTCGGTATGGTATCCCCGACAGGATCATCATGGATAATGGTACAAACCTGAACAACACTATGATCACCACTCTGTGCGAGCAGTTCAAGATTCAACATCACAATTCATCTCCCTATCGGCCAAAGATGAACTGTGGTGTCGAAGCTGCGAACAAAAATATCAAGAAGATCATTCAAAAGATGACAGTCACCTACAAGGACTGGCATGAGATGTTACCGTTTGCTCTCCACGGATACCGTAACACGGTGCGTACTTCAACTGGGGCAACACCTTTTTCTTTGGTATACGGCATGGAAGCTGTTTTACCTATGGAGGTTCAGATTCCCTCCTTAAGAATCATGAAAGATGCTGGTTTGAGTGAAGACGATTGGATTCAGACCCGGCTTGATTAACTTAACCTGATTGACGAGAAGCGACCTACTGCTGTTTGTCATGGTCAGACGTATCAAAAACGGATGATCAAGGCTTTCAACAAGAAAGTCAGGCGCCAGGTATATCAAGTCGGAGATCTTGTAATCAAGCGGATCATCTTTCCACAAAGTGATCCCAGGGGCAAATGGGCTCCTACCTATGAAGAACCATTTGTGATCAAAAACATCTTTTCTGGTGGGGATATGATTCTAACCACCATGGACGGTGACGACCTGCCGCGCCCTGCAAACGTAGAGATCGTCAAAAGATACTACGCATAAATGACCCGACAAGTTGAAAACCCGAAAGGGCGACTTGGGAAAAAATGGGCATCCCGGTGAATTGAAAACCAGAAAGGGCGATTCAGGAAAAAAATTAGGGATAAAACAAAAAATATGTACACCCGGAAAGTTGAAAACCCAAAAGGGCGACTTGGGAAAAAAAGGGTTTCCCGGTGGATCGAAAACCCGAAAGGGCGGTCCAGGCAAAAGTTATGGAATTAAAGCGTATGACTATGTCTCGTCGAATCACTTTAAGGACAATATTTTCACGGACAAGCTCCAAGCTTATGATCAATCCAATCATCTGCGGACGAAGCAACGAATAGACAAGATACTCAAAGTTACGAAGGCTATAGCAGAATGGTAACCCCATGGAATTGTTACACATAGCCATCTTTCTTTGTATAATTTTTTCTCAATTTTTTATGACAACATTCTCTTACTAGGATGTATGTCTTCTTTGTACAAAATACTTACACAAAGTTAATACAAAGATACTTCAAAGTGCAGAAAATTGATTGCCTTTTCTTTCTTTTTTACACTTGTGTTTTATTTGAAAACGTCCAATGATTTATTAAATGAGCATATGCATTTGAATATAATCACTGCTTACAAATAAAACGAAATGAGAAAGAATAATTACTGATAGGATGAAAGTATAGGAAAACTTCTTTAGGCTATTCCAAGAATAAATCCCCTGCAGTACATCATCCAGATCCTCGGCGGAACTAAAATTTTGAAATACATATCCCCAGCGGAGTTAAGTTTCAAAAATCCCCATCAGAGTTGAGTTTTCAAACTCCCGATCCCCAGCGGAGAAAAACTTTGAACTATAAACCCTCAGTGAAGATGAAACTTTCTTCCCCAAACGGAGTCAAACCTTCCACCTTTGAACATCATTGGAGACAATCCAGTTTCCTCCAATTTCCCCGGAGATTCGCTTTAAAAACCAGATAATTCCCTAGAGAGTTATTTTTTAAAAAACCTTCTTCCTCAACGGAGTCAAGTTTCCATACACAATCAAGTTAGCACATCATTAAGATCCCCAGTGGAGAGGAAACTTTGAGCTACCAATCCCCAGCGGAAACCATTCAGTTTTCCCCGGATACCCCCAATGGAACGGAGATTCTCATTCTTGAAGTCCCCAGTAGATTGGCATACAACCCAAACTCCTGATCTCCCCGTCAGTATAGCTTCTCCCCACAGAGGTTGTCAAAGATTTTGAATCTCCAACAGCGGTCAAGGATTTATTTTCCCTGACAGCAGTCAAAGATTTTATTATCTCCAGCTATCCAAGATTTATCTTCCTCAGCAAAAAAGCTAATCAGCTTATATGCGCATACATTACATTCATAAATCATGAACATTGATAAAACACATCTTATTGCATCATACAACATAACTTTGTGTTTCAGATAACATTCTACCCTTTTCAGGAAGAAATTGATAGCTATTTGAAACAGATATTCAAAGCTCAGAAAACGGCTTAGAGATGCTCCAGACACGAATGCTCTCCTGTTTGCTTATTCAAATCAATGTGCAGATTCCTGTTCCAGTTATGAAGCTTGGATTCGACAAGATAATACCTTGATTATACTGAAGCTCGGAGATCGACCGGAAAATAGTTGAATCCCCTGCAAATTCTTCTGAAGACTGGACGTTGAACAAATAGGAAGTAAAGTATTGTGAAGCCTGGATGTTGACCAGATAGCAATATAAGACTGTGAAACCTGGACGTTGACCAGATAACAGTAAGGTACACTGAAACTTGGATGTTGACTAAATAACAGTTTACTCGACCAATTACTTTGAAGCCCAAATTCGACCGGATATTAGTAGGCCCCAAAATTGAAGGGAAAACCGGAGGCAACCAGATAACCATTTGATTTCCTTCTGAAGACTGGACATTTGCCAGATAGGAAGTAAAGTATTGTGAAGCCTGAATGTTGACCATATAGCAATATAAGACTGTGAAACCTGGACGTTGACCATATAACAGTAAGGGTACACTATGAAACTTGGATGTTGATCAAATAACAGTTTACACGGCCAATTAATTTGAAGCCCGGATTCAACCGAATATTAGTAGGCCCCAAAATCAAAGGGAAAACCGGAGGCGACCAGATAACCATTTGATTTCCTTCTGAAGACTGGATGTTGACCAGATAGGAAGTAAAGTATCGTGAAGCCTGGATGTTGACCAGATAGCAATACAAGACTGTGAAGCCTGGATGTTGACCAGATAGCAGTTCATTGTCACCTCTTCAACCAAGAGATGACTCCCCAGTAGAATAACAGACGATAGAAGTTCTATTTCTACCACGACAGAGACCAGCATTCCCCAGCATAGTCCTCCTCAACAACAAGTATACGGGCTCTCGCAAAGGAATCTCTTATGCGATCAATTTTCTCAGATGGCATCTTTAAGCCCATCTCCGACAAGATTCTGTCACATCTTCCAAATGGTATCTTTAATCCCATTCCCTCAACTATACTCTGACGAGCGCAAATTTACGGGCACTCTAGTGTCCAATCCTCTTTTAACTTCGAGTCACGAAAGGCAAACTCGCCAATCTAACTCTTCAGGTTCAAGAAGATTGAACAGGGGCAGTTGTTGTACCCCAAAATTTTCCCTCTCATTTTATCAAGATTTCGACTCACAAGACTCTTTGAACTCAAGACCAAGCTAGGGTTTGCTCTGCTCAAGACATCTCCTTGCACTGTTGAACTAAATTAGGGTTTGGGTTTGCACAAGGAATTTTGGACTTCTAATGCTCAATGTGACTTTCTTGCTTCATGTTGGACTTATAATATTGCTCATACCAAGTTTCAAGCTTTGAATCAAATTTTTGCCTAGTCAATTGGACAGTTGACCTAAAAATCAGCTGTATTGGGAAAAAATTCAACTATGGCCAATTTACAGTCAAACCTCATAAATTTTGATCCATATCAACATTATAAGCTCATATGAACCATTTGATCAAGTTTGGACCACAACTCCTCAAGAAATTTGATCAGATCATCAAAAGGGCAAAATGTTCATTTTTAGGGTTTTGACTGCAGAAGGGCAATTTATGACTTTTCACCTAGCCAATGGAAAATTTGGCTCAAGCATGGATTCAAGGACTCAATGGCATCATCTTGACCTATTCACAAGGTTCAAAAGATCTCAATTGCATTGGATTGACAGATGAATTTTCCAAACAACTGTTCAAAAATCAACTGTACTCTGAAAAGTCAAACTTTGACTTTTTGGTCAAAATCAAGTGCCAAGGGTCATTTTTCATCAATATGTGTCAAAACATGAAACTTGTTCATCAAGAAAACTAATTTTGCAAATTAGGGTTTAAGATTGAAAATTTTCATAACTTAGAATTTTTCTAAGTTATGAAATTTTCTTATTTTTTCCCAACTTTGCCCAACTTTTTCACCATGATGCCATTGGATTTAAACAAAAATTACACCATGAAAGTTGTAGTCCTCTATAAAATCTACAACTTTTATTCACAATGTTTTCCCAAAAGATTCTTGGATCTCAAGTTATGAATTTTGGAACAAGGGTCCATGAAACTTTTAACTTAGTGAAATTTTGCCCTAGTTTAGGCAGGATTTTGACCTATCTTCATGGCAATTTTTCACGTAGTTCCACTTGGAATATCAAAATTCATTTCAAATATGGATTGTATAGAATGTTACAAGCTTTCCAAAATGTCAAATAACTCTCCAAAATCATTTATGGTTATGGAGAATCAAAGGTTTGAATTTGGCAAAAACTCACTTTGATCCATGGCATTTTCATATTGACACAATTTGCAAACTCTATTCAGCCTCACTTGTACTTTCTCACAGGTCCCTAAACCATTCCATACTCAATAATTAAATGCAAACTCAATGGTTTGAAGCTTTTTTATGATTATTAGAGGTTTACACAAAAGATTAATCCAAAAATAGCAAAAAGGCAACATTGCCATTTTTATCAAAATTGCTTTATGTCAAATTGTTTCCCTTGAGCCTTGAACCAAATCTTGGACAGCAAACAATATCCACAAACTTAGAGGGCCAAGATCACCAAGTGCAAGCTAGAATATAGCTTGTACAGACCTGTCTTGTACCACTTCATACTTTTGCTTAAAATACAAGTAAACTTGCCAAAGAGCCAAAAACTTGGGTATCTGTTATAACCAACTCTTGCAAGCATTTGAAATAGGTTTTGTACTTTGCCTTGAGCCAGAAACACGAGTGATTCAACCCTCAAGCCTTCCAAAAAACAAAAACACATCCCTCTTGCAAAACAGGGCAGCTTCTGCACTTTGAGTTCCATAACAAAAACCACTCGTGCGTTATTCCCCAAACCTGTTCAAATACATTCCATATAACCTACCTGAGCTATCCCAACCATTGGCCATTGACTGTAACTCCATTTACAAGCTTCACCATTTCTGTTTTCAGCTTGTGCAAGTTGACTTCTACAAGCTTGTTCAAGCAAATCCAAAGCAAACTAAGCATTGGGGAAGGTCAGAGGAAGTTCAAGCAAGCTCCCAAGCATCTCAGGCATCACTGAAAAGCTCTACATTTCCCTACTCGTGTTCAACTGAAACAGGTATTTTTCAACTTCCTATCTCTCTATTTATGAATCATTAGGCTTAGGTTTGTGAATAAAAAATGTAGTACTCATAGCCCTTAAGCTGTACATATGCATAAATTTCATTTAAGTTAAGTGTGCTAAGAGAATTTGATTGATGAACTTCCTGAAAAAGTTAGGTTAGAAATTATGGCCAGAGAAACTCTCTCTAGTCTTTGAGAGTTAGATTAAGTTTTTTATATGGTTAGAATCGTATGATCATGCTTTATAACTTTCATGTTGCAAGTTTTCGTTTTTAAGCACAAATGCAGGAGATACGAGTTTGTACACAGAAGGCGTGTTTTTGTGTTTGAACGAAGGTTGAAGATGAAGTGTTGGGCTGGGCCTGCCTTTTCCCTACTTTTTGCACCCCTGACTTGCTGATTGCACCCCCCTGGCCCATTTCATTATTTTTTACACCTTTTCTATTTTATTTACATTTCTGTGTTTGTTTTATTTTTTCTAAACATAAAAAATCACCAAAAATATTTTCATAAATTTTCATTTTTTATTTTTTATTTTATTTTATTTTTTCCAACATAAAAATAATTATTAAACAATATACTTTTTATTTTCTTTAATAAAAAACTTATAAATATTATAAAATATTATATTTTTTTATTATTTTTATTATTTATACATATGAAATAATATTTTCTCACATATTTTATTTCTTAATATCTTTGTATATATTTATATTTATTTTCTTGTACATAAATAATATAATTAATATATATACTTTCTTAAAGAAAATTAGGGTTTTTACCCTTAATAAAAATAATCTTTTTGTTTTTTTTAATACATTAAATACTATATTTTTATACATATAAAGATAAACAAAAAAACATTTTTTGCATAGTTATAATATTGTTGCATTTATATTTAAATTGTTTATTTAAATGTTGCTTATTTATTATTTGATGCAAAGAATTCAATTTGGATGTAATAGTAAATCTTAGGGTTTTATTTTCTTGCAAATACTCCTCATTCAAAATTGTATCGCCCCTTCCCATATCAATGTTTTAATAATGTAGATTTATTTTACGCACTTTATGCTTTCAAATATGCCATGATAGAGATTAGGGTTTGTATGCAATATCCAAAATCAAAACAAATAGTTAGACCTAATACAAGATATAAAAGCATGTAAATTGACAACACAATGCACACATGCACCCCTAGGGTTTCATCCACTTGTTTCCTTGAAAATGGCCATGTTATGCATGTTGAGTATCTTGGCAAAATAAAAACAAAACAAAAGATCATAGTCCCTCGATGACGCTATCTTGATTGCCTATATAAAATGATCTAGTCCCTCAAAAATTTGCTAAGATACTTAGCACAATTGCTATCATGGTCAATACGATGACCCGCGCCCGTCCCGTTTAACATCCAAACACAAGGTTGTTTACCAAATGCAATGGTAAAATAACACTGTCAAAAGGGTTAAAAATGTGTAGGAAATATCTTTGAGTAAAATAGGGTAGACAACTCTTAGTTACTTGATCAAAACTTGCAAAAACATCCTTGTTATTTTCAAACACACTTCACAACACAATTTCAAAACATTTCCCAAAAAACAAACTTTCAAACATTGAAACATCTTTTCAAAAGACAAACACCTTTGTATATATTCAAACAAGAATCATTACAAAGGTTGCCTAGACAACTCTTTTCAAAAATATTTTCAAAACCACACACAAAGCACCATTTCAAACAATTGAAAAGCAAAAGCGAGTGATCTAAACAAGTAACTAAGAGCCCATGGATAACCATGGATGAAAAGGGTGCTTGCACCTTCCCTTTTCATAATCTACCCCTCGAACCCAAGAAAACATCTCAAAGGTCTTTCCTGTACTTTTTGACCTTTCCTTTGGATAAAATAAAAAGTCGGTGGCGACTCTTGCTAAACCGAAACATTTGCGAACACAAACGCAAAATCTCATGTCAGTTCTCCCACCGTATCACAGAAATGGCGAGTCTGCTGGGGATCTACTTAAAAGTGGGGTTACCTTAGGGTTTAGATCACTTTTACATGCTTACTTTGTTTGCTTTGATTGCTTTACATTTGGTTCTATTGTTTGGGTTTGAATCCTCTACCTAGATTTGGGAAACATTCATAGGTAAATAGAAATTCATTATGGAAACTATGCGGGGTATACCGACATGGTTGAAGCAATAGTTATATTAGTGTGTCATATTTGTGGGTACCAGTAGCCTTTGGGTCAATCAAGGAGAATACGGGGCCGCTGAGTGATGTCATGAAGCACTAATGGACTTTTAGAACCTTTACTTGACCATCTTGGCCTTATTAGGGGTAGTGAGATGACCGACTTTGGTGCAATCCAAAGTTGGTAGATACTCGATACTACACTCATTGAGGGTTGTTTTCTTGGAATATTTCGATCGCCAGTAAAGTGGCTAAACTGAAACAATGAACACAAAAAATAATCCAGTGATATTGAGCTCCTTAGAACCCAGTTACTATTTATAGGACAGGTTGAGCCAACTAAACTTCAAGAGGGTAATTACCTATGAAACCCCATGCAAGCCTGAAACTAGGATCTTGTGTGACTTGCTTGTACATATACTTGTACATACATCATGAACATCATGAAGCATCATATGCATCCACTAACCATTTCAAGGGTTTGGGTTTTCATCTTTGTTCCTATTTTGTAGGTAATGGAATCACTTCGCAGGAAAACTATTCAGGTCAACCTTGTGAGAATTCCTCCTCAACTCAAGGAGCTTTCTTCCAAGATCCCAGAGAATTCTCCCTTCACTGAAAGACATGGTAGACTTCTCAACTTGGTCAACTCCAACATTGAAGAAGACATGATGAAAGTTCTCTTCCAGTTCTTTGACCCCCTACACCATTGCTTTACATTTCCTGATTACCAACTAGTACCTACTATGGAGGAATTTTCTCAACTCCTGAGGATTCCTATTCTCCATTAACTACCCTACAATGGTACGGAAATAGAGCCAAAGCCTGAAGATGTTGCTCAAGCCTTACACTTGCAACTATCTGATATCAAGGGTCATTGGGAAACCAGAAGTAGTGTCAAGGGTTTCTTGGCAAAGTTTCTGTTTGAGAAGGCACAAGAATGCTGGAATTCTCTAGATCTGTAAACTTTTGAGGAGATTGTAGCACTTCTCATCTATGAGTTGGTCTTGTTCCAAAACCCTGATAAGCTTATAGATGTGAATGATGTCAAGATTTTCATATCTCGGAATCCTGTGCCTACATTGCTTGGAGACATCTTACACTCATTTTACACACGAACAATGAGGGAAAGAGGTGTTCTCGTGTGCTGTACTCCTCTTTTAGCAAGGTGGTTTATTTCTCACCTTCCCCAGTCAGTCTTGAAGAATGAACAAGGCTTAAGGTGGTCACAACGGTTGATGAATCTCACATATTCTGATGTTCATTGGTGTTCTCGGTCAAGAGAAAATGTCATCATCATTGATCATTGTGGGGAATTCCCTAATGTCCCACTACTTGGCATTAGGGGAGGCATTACCTACAACCCCTGTTTGGCTCTGAGAAAGTTTGGGTATGCCCGAAGGGATGGTCCTCATGACATGCTGATTCCAGACTTGGTTTTCGACTTCGAAAACGACGCTCAAGGACTTAGACAAAGGTTTATCCGATCTTGGAGGATGCCCAACAAAGTGGACAGTAAGACACTAGGACACAAGAATTCCATCCCCCTTGAGCCTTACCTCAAGTGGGTACGAACCCGCGCCCAGAGTCTTATGATGCCTTATCCCTACATTCTCCCTATGATCAAAGAGCCTGTTATGGAAGGAGAGCTTCCATACACCCTCCTACATCCTGACATGCCAACATCATTGGAAGATTTGCAAAAGAGTTGGATATAGCTCAAGGAAGAATGGAACACTTTTGAAGCCAGCTTTTACGCCAGTGAGAAGAAGGTTTTAGAACTTACTCTTCGACTCCATGAAGAGCAGGCTCTCAACACCTACATTGCGCTAAAGAGGATGCGCAACATCTTTTTACATTAGAATTTTGTAATATTTTGCCCATGGGGCATTTATGTACTAACAAATTCTTCTTATCAATATGACGTGTGTTATTACTGTTTACAACAAATTTGAATTTCTGAATCCTTCAATGCATTACATGAATACACATCATTCATCATATGCATAAACATGTCTTCGCACCAGGTTTCCTTATCTTTCTGCTGTTTATTTCAGCAAGATGGATATAGAGCAGACGGTCAAAGACCTACAAACGCAGAATTCACAGTTCTAACAACTCCTCATGAACTTGGCAAAGGGTCAGGAGGATCTTAAAGCACTGTTAGAGAAGGAAAAGGAAAAATAGAAAAAGAAAAAGAAAAAGGTTGGTATGGCTACTCTGGGTAGAAGATTTGAGAACCAAGCTAGAAGGGTCCTGGATTTCCCCTTAACATCTGATGAAGGGATGGGTAAAGGAAGGGGAGTTGCAGTACCATCTGAGTCTGAGGCTGAAGAAGAAGAAGAAGAAGAGGATGAAGACTATTCTGAGCAGCAGTACCCTCGTGCAGACGAGAAGTACAAGAATTTGGAGGAACGTCTGGCAGCTATGGAGGTACAAAGAGTGTCTGGGCTGGACTTCAAAGAGTTAGGGTTGGTTACTGGGATTGTGATTCCCCCTAAATTCAAGGTGCCTACATTTGCTAAATATGATGGTTTGTCTTGTCCGAAGATGCACCTACGGTCTTACGTCAGAAAGATCCAACCTCATTCTTCTGATAAGGACCTGTGGGTCCACTTTTTTTAAGATAGTCTTTCGGGGACGCAATTAGATTGGTTCTATCAACTTGAGAGATCTGATGTACACAATTGGGAGGATTTGGCTGCGGCCTTTTACAGACAATATCAATATAATGCATACTTAACACCTACTCGTACTCAACTACAGAGTATGGGTATGGTTTCTAATGAAGGCTTTAAGGAATATGCCCAGAAATGGAGGGACTTGGTTGGAAGGGTGCAGCCACCATTGTCTGAAAGAGACCTTTGTTAGAACAAAGTTTGAATCTACTACCCTAAGTTTAAGTTTTGATGATAACAAAATGCTAAGATACATTAATTGTATGATTCATGTAAGACACATATGCTATCTAAAAATTACATTCTGTTTTACAGAAACTCTGATGAGTATCAGCATGAGAACATCCTCATCAGCATCAGAAAATTGGATATCAACATCAGCATCAGAAGATGTTATATCAGATACCAAAATCAGAAGATCAACTTGCGCTTATGCTGAAGCTTGATGAACAGATCTGCGCTTAACCATCTGAACTATGATCTAGAAAACAACAGTTCATCAGCACCTAAGAAGCGTCAGAATGAGCCAAAGCCAGAACACGCTTAAGTGGCAACGGTACTGTGCATTCAAGATGATTTATTACCAACGGCATTATTCCAGACAAGATCTGCTTAATAAAGAAAGAATGTTATTGGCATTGAAACATAATTATTACTCCAACGTACACTATTTCCAATGCTATATAAACAAGTCAATGAAGATTGAATTGGCTAATGCTCCACAACAATCTACACGCCAAAAAGCTATTCATCATCTTCCTTACTCTCAGTTTGCTAAAAGCTCTCAATTCCTTACTCAATTATTTTAGCAATCTAGTTCTCATAAGCTTAATTTGTGTAGTATCATAGTTGTGATAAACAGTTTTTGTAGAAAACATTCACACACCTAGATTTCGATTCTTTGTAAGAAAGTATTTCCTTGAGAAACCGGTTTGTGGTTTGACTCAAGAAGGCTTTAGCAGTTGTTAAAGCAATTGTAATGTTCAGTTGAATATAGTGGATTAAGACCTCATTGGAGAGAGGCGAAATCACCTTGACGGGTGGACTGGAGTAGTTTGAGATCAAACGAACCAGGATAAAAATACCGTGTTGACTGCAATTGATTTCCAGTTTTTACAATTCAAACCCCCTTCTTGTGTCTTTCACTTCTTCAATTGGCATCAGAGCGCCTGGTTCTGAGCTAAAACACTTAACCGTGTCAGTACAAGATCCAGCGTCAGAAAAACACAATGGCAGGAATTTATCAACATACCAGCAATGACAACAATGAAGACAGAGACAGATTCAGCGGCAAACCTCCAGTTTTTGATGGAGAAAATTTTGATTACTGGAAAGATAGAATTGAAAGCTTCTTTCTGGCACATGATGCTGATCTGTGGGACATGGTGACAGATGGATACATGCACCCAGTGAATGCAAGCGGTCAGAAGATTGACAGGAAAGCAATGTCTGACCAACAAAAGCATGACTTCAAAAATCACCACAAGGCCAGGACCATTCTTCTCAGCGCCATCTCTTACGCTGAATATGAAAAGATCTCTAACAGAGACACAGCAAAGAACATGTTTGACTCACTCAGAATGACGCATGAAGGGAACGTCTAGGTCAAAGAAACTAAAGCTCTTGCGCTCATTCAGAAGTATGAGGCATTCAAAATGGAAGAAAGTGAATCCATTAAAACAATGTTCTCAAGATTCCAAATTCTGGTGGCTGGTCTCAAGGTTCTGGACAAAGGATACTCTACTGCTGATCACGTCAAGAAGATCATCAGAAGCTTACCAAAGCAGTGGAGGCCAATGGTTACAACTCTGAAGCTAGCAAAAGATCTCAACAAAATTTCTCTGGAGGAACTTATCAGCTCCCTCAGAAGTCATGAGATAGAGCTAGAAGCTGATGAACCTCAGAAGCAAGGTAAACCTTTAGCATTAAAATCTAACAAAAAATCTGAGTCTACAGTTTTGCAGGCAGTTGAAGAAACATCTGATGGATCCTCATCAGAAGAAGACGAACTTTCTCTCCTCTCCAGAAGAGTGAACCAACTGTGGAAGCAGAGGCAAAGGAAGTTCAGGAATCCCAGAAGATCTGATCAGAATGAGTCTTCTTCCAGATACAGAAGGACAGATTCTTCCTCTGGATACAGAAGATCTGAAGGCTCCTCAGGAAGCAGAAAGCCAAACACCTAGGACATCATCTGCTATGAGTGCAATGAGAAAGGACACTACAAGAGTGACTGCCCAAAGCTTCAAAGGGAAAAGCCCAAAAAGAAGTTTGGAAGAGAAAAGAAGAAAAGTCTCATGGCTACATGGGATGACTTTGACTCGTCTGAAGCTGACTCAGAATCAGATGATGAGAGAGCAAACATAGCTCTCATGGCCAACATTTCAGAAGACGGTGAAGCTTCTGAATCAGACTCAGAATCAAATACTGAAGAGGTATTTCCTGACTTTGCAATTAATTTTACTAAGGCTGAACTTGCTGAAAGCCTTAATCAAAATTCTAGAAAGGTACCAGCAGATTAGAGTTAAATTTAGAAACCTGAAAAGGAATCTTGAATCTGACTCTGATAAGACTGAGAGTCTTAAATTGGAAAATTCTGAGCAGAGAAATAAAATTTCAAAATTAGAAAATGTTTTACAAAACTCTCAGAAGGAACCAATTTCTGAAACTCCCAGCAGCGCTGATGAGATCATCAAGGAGTATGATCACAGTTTCCAGAAGTTCCTTGCTAAAATCATAGATAGAAGCAAAATGGCTTCAATGATCTATGGAGTTAGCAGAAACGGCAGGAAGGGAATAGGATACCAAGGTAAGGTTCCTATACCAAAGAATGCCATGGATTTAACCATTAAACACACTCCTCTGAACTCACATTTTGTGTTTGGTCACACACATGATATTAAATACACTAGCAGTAAGTATTCTGTGAAACCAAAATTCAACCAGAGTTTTGGTAAATCTAACAAAGCAGGACCCAAGAAAATCTGGGTGCCTAAGGATAAAATAATACATGTTGCAGATATCTTTAGCAGCAAATCAGAAACACCAGTCATGGTACCTGGACTCTGGCTGCTCGCGACACATGACGAGAAGAAGGCATATGTTCCAAAGCCTGGCACTTAAGCCTGGAGGCCATGTTGGCTTTGGAGGCAATCAGAGGGGAAAGATCATTGGCTCTGGAACTGTAGGTAATGGAAATCTTCCCTCTATAAATAATGTTCTGCTAGTAGATGGATTAATGCATAATCTGTTATCCATAAGTCAATTAAGTGATAACGGTTATGATATAATCTTTAATCAAAAATCATGTAAAGCTGTTAGTCAGAAAGATGGGACTATCCTGTTTAATGGAAAGAGGAAAAACAACATCTATAAAATCAAACTTTCTGAACTGAAAAGTCAGAATGTAAAGTGTCTTCTGTCTGTTAACAACGAGCAGTGGATCTGGCATAGAAGATTGGGGCATGTTAGTATGAGAAGAATATCTCAGATTAACAAACTCAATCTGGTCAGAGGACTTCCTGATCTGAAGTTCAATTCAGATGCTCTGTGTGAAGCATGTCAGAGAGGAAAGTTTGCAAAACCTTCTTTCAAATCTAAAAATGTTGTTTCTACCTCTAAGCCATTAGAACTTCTGCACATTGACTTATTTGGACCAGTTAAAACTGCTTCAGTCAGTGGCAAGAAGTATGGGTTAGTAATCGTAGATGACTATAGCAGATGGACATGGGTAAAGTTCTTAAGACACAAGGACGAGTCACACTCTGTGTTTGTTACCTTCTGTAACCAAGTTCAGAATGAAAAGGATCTTAGAATCGTTAAAGTCAGAAGTGATCATGGTGGAGAGTTTGAAAACAAAGATTTTGAGTCATTCTTTAATGACAGAGGCATTCTGCATGATTTCTCTTGTCCTAGAACTCCCCAACAAAATGGAGTTGTAGAACGAAAGAACAGAACATTGCAAGAAATGGCCAGAACCATGATTAATGAGACAAACGTTGCTAAGATCTTCTGGGCAGAGGCAATAAACACAGCGTGCTACATTCAGAATAGAATCTCAATAAGACCTATTCTGGAAAAGACTCCATATGAATTGTGGAAGAACAGAAAGCCCAACATTTCATATTTTCATCCATTTGGATGTACTTGTTTTATGTTAAATACAAAAAATTATTTGAACAAGTTTGACTCTAAAGCACAGAAGTGTATTATGTTAGGATACTCTGAACGCTCAAGAGGGTACAGAGTATACAATAAAGAAACACAGATTGTGGAAGAATCAATCAGTGTTCGTTTTGATGATAAGCTTGACTCTGAAAAGTCAAAGCAGAATGAAGTTTTTGCAGGTATGGAAATTGAATTTACAGGTTCTGAAGACAAGTCATCAGAAGCTCTCAACAAAGACACTCCTTTAACATCTGAAAGGAGCACTGCTAGCAATCCTACAACAGCTGCTGATCAACCTCAGAAGAGACTACCCAGAAGCAGCTTGGACCACCCAGAAGAAACTATCTTAGGAAGAAAGGAAGATCCAATCAGAACAAGAGCCAGCTTCAGAAACTCTGAAGAATCCCTCATGGGACTTGTGTCTCTGATTGAACCTTCTTTTGTTGATGAAGCACTTCTGGACAACGACTGGATTCTAGCAATGCAAGAAGAGCTGAATCAATTCACCAGAAATGACGTATGGGATCTTGTTCCCAGACCTAAAGGATTCAACGTCATTGGAACAAGATGGGTGTTCAGAAACAAGCTGAACGAACAAGGTGAAGTTATCAGAAACAAAGCACGACTGGTAGCACAAGGTTATAGTCAGCAAGAGGGGATAGACTATACAGAAACCTTTTCCCCAATCGCCAGGTTAGAATCTATCAGACTTTTAATTTCATTTGCTGTTTATAAAGGCATCACTCTGTATCAGATGGATGTCAAGAGTGCATTTTTAAATGGTTATATAGAAGAAGAGGTTTATGTGCACCAACCCCCTGGTTTTGAAAGTACAGAAAACCCAGAACATGTTTTCAAACTAAAGAAGTCACTATATGGTCTGAAACAAGCTCCCAGAGCTTGGTATGAAAGACTATGTAACTTTCTGTTAGAAAATGAATTCACCAGAGGGAAGGTGGACACTACCTTATTCTGTAAGTCAGTTAAGAATGACATCTTAGTCTGTCAAATTTACGTAGATGATATTATTTTTGGATCTACTAATCCTTCTCTTGGAAGAAAATTTGCTAAGTGTATGCAGGCAGAATTTGAGATGAGCCTCATGGGAGAACTGAAATTCTTTCTGGGAATTCAGATCAATCAAAACCCAGAGGGAACTTACATTCATCAGAGCAAATATGTCAGAGAACTTCTGAAGAAATTTGACCTCTCAGAATGTAAGCCATCAAAGATTCCAATGCATCCCACGTGCATTCTGGAAAGAGAAGAGGTAAGCAAAATGGTAGAACAGAAGGTCTACAGAGGTATGATTGGTTCTCTCCTTTATCTGACAGCTTCAAGGCCTGATATCTTATTCAGCGTATGTATTTGTGCTAGATTCCAATCAGATCCTAGAGAATCTCACTTAACAGTTGTTAAGCGAATTTTCAAGTATCTGAAAGGTACTACTAATATGGGTTTATTTTATAGAAAATCTAGTGATTACAGCTTAGTAGGCTACTGCGATGCTGACTTTGCTGGAGACATAGTAGAACGTAAAAGTACTTCTGGAAGCTTCCAGTTTTTGGGAGAAAATCTGATCTCTTGGTCCAGCGAAAGGCAATCCACAATTGCGCTATCAACAGCAGAAGCTAAGTACATAGCAGCAGCTGGATGTAGCACACAAATGCTCTGGATGAAAAGTCAGCTTGAAGACTTCCAGATTTTTGAGAGTAACATCTCTATACTCTGTGACAATACTTCTGCCATTTGCTTAAGTAAAAATCCTATTTTGCATTCTAGGGCTAAGCATATAGAAATAAAACATCACTTCATTAGGGACTATATTCAGAAAGGAATTTTGAATTTAAAATTTATTGATACAGACCATCAATGGGCTGATATCTTCACTAAACCTCTTTCTGAAGATAGGTTTAATTTCATTCTGAAACATCTCAGCATGAAACTCTGCCCAGAGTGAAAATGTTTTAATTCTATATATTAACCTTCAGAATGTGTTTTCTCTTTACTGTGAACTTCTGATCAATCTCTTTCAGAAAGATAGACATGCAGATTGTATCAGATTCTATTCTTAAAGATCTGAGCGGTTCAGCTCAAGGATAGACGTGTTGCTCACTAAATCAAACAAGTGTCATCCAATCATCAGCAAATCTCTGAAGCAGAACACGCGTGCATGCTTCTGAGAAAGCAAAACGCTGATTGGGTGCATTGAGACACATGTCTGGTAACCGTTTTAAGTATCTTTCTCAAATCCCCCAAAATCAGCAAGCATTTAATGCACGTAATCATGTTTTAAAACGTAATCATGAATTATTTCTCTTTCTTCAAACCGTTTACGTTTTCAAAAATCATTTTGAAATCTATTTAAGCACATTAACATCCTTCATTAAACTTTTACCGTTTCTTACAATCATCCAAAGCTTTTTCTGCATTGTTACTTGTGCAATCATCTTTCTCAAAAGAAACCCTTTTTCTCAAAAATTCTTTCTCAGAAAACCCTAAGTGTGAACATGGCATCCTCTAGCAATGTTTCTGCAGGTTCTCAGAAGAAGGCTTCATCTGAACAATATAAGATTCCCTTCAGAACTCTCCTTACACCAGTGAAGAACCTGGTAGTTCTGTCTGAACTGATTGTTGATTTCTCCAGTCTGAAAGAAAATGGATTCGATTTGACAGAAGAAGTTAGGGCTCAAGGATGGGAGAGATATTTTGATAGGTTGGTGGGTCCAACATTCCCAGTATTGGTCAAAGAGTTCTGGATTCATGCGTCCGCATCAACACATCTTGTTACCTCCTTCATAATGGGAAAGAAGATTGTGATCACTGAGGATCACATTGTAAGATTGATCGAATACAACGGTGGTGGCATCCGCTGTATCGACATGGCAGAAAGATGCTCTGACGTTGCTGTCATTGCAAGACAGATTTTCACCCATGGGGTGCCCAGTAGCAAAATCAGAGACTTAAAGGATCAGCACAGAATATGGGCGAAGATTATTCTGGGGTGCTTTAATCACAGGAAGCCCACAAGCTCTCCTGATTATATAAATATAGATCAACAGTTTCTGATCTATTTTATTAATCAGAAGGTAAAGGTTAACTTGGCTCATTTTCTGTTTAATCACCTCAGGACCAGCGTCAAGGAGACAAGGGAAGAAGAAAGGACAAAAAGGGATTGGATACCCTTTGGCAGGTTAATATCAGATATTCTGACTGAGAATAGGCTGATAGAACACCTTACAGAAGCTCAGGAATTAAGTTATATTGAACCTACTGTTGGCAAGCCTCTGAACGCCAAGAATATGAAGAAAATGAAACTGATAGAGAATATCAGAAAGGAGCCCAACGTTACTCCTCTTGCTGACATCACCAGCAGAAGAGTCCCTCTGGACGACTTTCCAATATTTTCTGAGATTGACTCTAAACCAGTCACTGTTCTCAGATACTTGGACGCTTGCAAGGCTGATGGTACAGATCCCAATCTGAACATTAAAGATCTGCACCAGCAAATTCCAGAAGTTCCTGTGAAGAAGACGAAGAATAGAAAGGCTACTTCAGAAGGACCATCCCTGCAGACCCCTAAGAAGAGAGGTAATCTATCTGCTGCTGATGTTTTAAATTCTTCTGCTATTCCAACATCAATCCCAACCCCAGCTTTCCATGAACTTCCAATCCCCATACCAACTATTGATGAAACCGAACCAGAAGATGACCCTTCTGAGTCACTGACTCTCAGGAGATCCCGCAACAAAAATCCAAAACCCACACCATCAACAGAATCAGAACTTGACAAAGTTCTTTCTGAAATTGATCAACGTGCTTCCGCTCCCCTCTCAAATAATCCAAACACTCAACCAGAAATTGCCCACTCTCCTCAACCAGAACATACTCTTTCACCCATACCAGAACAACCAGAAACTCCTCCTCCCTCTCCTCAACCAGAACTTCATCCACTCTCACCTCAACCATCACCTCCACAACCTGAGTTTCATCACTCTGAAACTCTATCACCTGAACCTCATTATCCTCAATCCTCTAAACCTCAACCCTTGGCAATCCAACTGCCATGTGGTACAACTGTAACCATGGCCCAGCTGCTATCCTCACCAGAAACTACCCCTCCAAATACTCCAAATAGTCCAATTATCATTTCTGATTCTCCCACTCCATCTCCCAAACAAACTACAGAAGACCACAGCAGGACCTTCATCGATTTAACAATCCTTGACCGTCTTGCTGATCTCAAAAATAAAATAGCCATTCCCAAACCAAAACAGCTAGATGTTGGCTCTGGCATTGTGAATTTTGAAACAGGCTTGCAGCATTGGATTGCGTCTCTTAAGCAGGTTTGTCCTAGAATGATTGATCCTGCTGCCTCAGACCAACTCTGGACATGTTTCAGAATGTGGGTACGCGTTGAAGCCCTCAAGTTGCAAGACATCAATTATGAGCAAGCACAACAGAACTTCAGCAAGCTGCTGAATGAAGTTGGAAGTCAGCTGCTGAAAGAAGAAGTGCTCCTTCTGGATAGTGAGCCATGGTCTGAGAAGCGTCCAACTTCAAAAGTGCAGCCAGAAGAGAATCATACAACTCAAGCTGAAGAGGTTAGTCAAGCTAAAGATGTTGCAGAAAGCTCTCAGAAGCTTCCTGCTTCTGACGTTTCTCAAGCTGCCTTGGACATGCAGACTCTGGAAGAGCTGAAGCTGAATGATATTCGTCTACATCAAAGAATGGATGAAAGTGATCAGAAGATGAAGGAAAGGATGGATGTGCAAGACAACAAGATAGATACAGTAGTCAGCATGGTGCACAAGCAGAATGAAACTGCTGATCAGATCAAGACAATGCTAGAGACCCTGTTCACACGCCTTCCACCCCAACCTTAGTTTTTCATTCTTGATATTTTCATTATTTTCTTTGCATTTCATCTATACTGTTTGTCTGGCTCTGAATTTAATATAACAAGTTTTTCTGCTCTGATCGTTTTAGCTTATATTACTTACACTTTTTGATTGCTGACAAAAAGGGGGAGAACAAGAATGATAATTTTCAATAACGGATTACTGAGACAAAAAGTCTCAAACATTCTAACACTCTGATATACTTGTATGTTTTCTGTTTTTGCATAAGCTTACAGGTACAAGAAGTTAATCATCTCTGATACTCGCTCTGATATTCTGTACAAGAAGTTAATCAGCTCTGATATTCTGATCTGAAGCTCTGATATTCTGATGTTCAAAGAAAGTCAATAAAGATTTGATCCTGAAGAACTCTTGGAATTAAAAAGGGAAGTAATAAATTCAGGGGGAGTATCTCTGATATAAACTCTGATATCTCCTTATCCCTTATCCTTGATAACTTCCTGATTAATTCTGATACAACTTATTATTTAGTTATCTCTGATACTTTTCACGCTAATTTTCAATTAAAAATATCTAGTTTTTGTCATCATCAAAAAGGGGGAGATTGTTAGAACAAAGTTTGAATCTACTACCCTAAGTTTAAGTTTTGATGATAACAAAATGCTAAGATACATTAATTTTATGATTCATGTAAGACACATATTCTATCTAAAAATTACATTCTGTTTTACAGAAACTCTGATGAGTATCAGCATGAGAACATCCTCATCAGCATCATAAAAATGGATATCAACATCAGCATCAGAAGATGTTATTTCAGATACCAGAATCAGAAGATCAACTTGCGCTTATGTTGAAGCTTGATGAACAGATCTGCGCTTAACCATCTGAACTCTGATCTAGAAAACAACAGTTCATCAGCACCTAAGCAGCGTCAGAATGAGCCAAATCCAGAACACGCTTAAGTGGCAACGATACTGTGCATTCAAGATGATTTATTACCAATGACATCATTCTAGACAAGATCTGCTTAATAAGGAAAGAATGTTATTAGCATTGAAACAGAATTATTACTCTAACGTACACTATTTCCAATGCTATATAAACAAGTCAATGAAGATTGAATTGGCTAATGCTCTACAACAATCTACACACCAAAAAGCTATTCATCATCTTCCTTACTCTCAGTTTTCTAAAAGCTTTCAATTCCTTACTCAATTATTTTAGCAATCTAGTTCTCATAAGCTTAATTTGTGTAGTATCACAGTTGTGATAAACAGTTTTTGTAGAAAACATTCACACACCTAGATTTTAATTCTTTGTAAGAAAGTATTTCCTTGAGAAACCGGTTTGTGGTTTGACTCAAGAAGGCTTTAGCAGTTGTTAAAGCAGTTGTAATATTCAGTTGAATATAGTGGATTAAGACCTCGTTGGAGAGAGACGAAATCACCTTGACGGGTGGACTGGAGTAGTTTGAGATCAAACGAACCAGGATAAAAATACCGTGTTGACTGCAATTGATTTCCAGTTTTTACAATTCAACCCCCCTTCTTGTGTTTTTCACTTCTTCAAGCTTGTGGATATGTTTTTAGGGACGCTGTCAGGTCCATTCTTTAATCACTTGATAGGGAGTTTGTTGGCGGGGTTCACCAAATTAATTCTGACTGGTGAACGAGTTGAAGCTGGCATCAAGAGCGGTAAAATTCAAAAGGACACATCTGCTTCTGCTGCTGTCAAAAAACCTTTTCCAGCCAAGAAAGAGGTGTCGGTTGTTTATTCCCATAGAGGTCGAGGAAGAGTGGAGCGCCGGCCATGGGTAGGGGCTGTAATGATTCAAAAGATTGCAGCTGATCAGCCTAGAGATGATCAACCCAGAACCAACCAACAAAGAGGGGGAAGGCCTGCTAGGTAATTCACCAAAATAAACGTGATGCCTGCCCAGGTTCTCCCCCATTACTTGATGTTAAACCTTACAACCTTGAGAGATCTGCCACTAAATCCGAATACAAATTCTCCTTTTTACCATGCCAACGCTAAATGTGCTTATCATTCATACGGCATAGGGCACGACACCAACAATTTTTGGGCCCTCAAAAATAAGATCCATGATTTAATAGATGCCAAGGAGGTGGAATTCGACGCGCCCGAAAAGCCTAACGTGATCTCCGCCCCAATTCCAAAGCATGGTCACAATACCCATGCTATCAAAGAGGATCTGTATGTTGCTGCTAATGATGACTTAATGACCCCTTTGCCAATAATCAAGATGAATCTGTTGAAATCCGGGATTTTCCCAGGTTGTGAAAAAGATTGTTACCTTTGTTCGTCCCTCCAATCCGATTGTCCGTTATTAAAGTTAGGCATCCAACGCCTAATGGATAATCAAGAAATCCTCTTTGAGAAAACTTCTGTTACTCCTGTTACTCCAATTCCTGTGGAAGATATTGCTATAATTACCATTTCCGCCAGTCTTTCCAAGGTCTCTAAAAGATTTGTTAAGATTACACCCGATCCAAAGTTTGTACCTCTGAAGATAACTATGTTGGGGCCTATCCCATACAAGTCCAACAAGACAATATCATGGAATTATGGAGGAGAGATCTTCTACCACGGTGTTAAGCAGATCGAATAAGTGGAAGAAAATTCCGATGAAGAAACTCCTGACATAGGAAATATCGCGGCGACAAGTAAGATCACCCGCAATGGAAGAATCTTATCTCCAGAGATTGCTCCTCCAAGGGCAATCTTCGGACCCTCAAGTGCTCCTGTGCCGGTCAACATCTATGTGCGAAGTCCAGTTATTGAAGAAATTGTTACTCCTGTAGTTGTACCCTCTATTGTTGCTGCTGATAAAGGTAAGGGGATCTAAGAAGCACCCGTCAGGACGAGGGCTCACCCTTTGGTCATCCCCGAGACCACTCAAAAAGAAATGGAGGAGATTTTAAAAATAATTAAGAAAATCGACTATGATGTCCTAGAACAATTGGGCAAACCCCTTCAAAAATCTCTATGCTGGCCCTATTGCTCTGTTCCGAGGCTCATACCAAAGCCTTGATCAAATCCTTGAAGACGGCCCACGTGCCTCAAGAAACCTCCACGGACCAGTTCCAGGAGTGTGTAGCCAGCCTAACCGCCGACAATGGTCTTGGCTTCTCTGATGCCGATCTAACATCTAAGGGAAGAAAGCATAATGATGTGTTGCATGTCTCGGTGGAATGCAGAGGGACCACACTTTCTCACGTCCTAGTTGATACCGGGTCGTCTTTAAATGTCCTGCCAAAGAAAGCATTAGACAGATTGGACTGTGAAGGTTTGACCCTAAAGCTCAGTAATATCATTGTTAGAGCCTTTGACAGTTCTAAGAGAATGGTCCACGGGGAAGTGGACATCCCAATTAAGGTGGGTACAGAAATTTTCAACTCTACATTTTATGTGATGGACATCCGTCATTCATATTCTTGCTTGTTGGGAAGACCATGGATCCATAACGCTGGGGCAGTCACTTCTTCTCTACACCAAATTCTCAAATACCCAGTCCAGGGGAAAATCATAACGGTTCATGGCGAGGAGGAGTATATGATAAGCCATCTTAATTCTTTCCGCTATGTGGAGTTAGATGGTGAATTCATAGAAACCCCTTTCCAACACTTTGAAGAGGTTTTTCCTGAAGTTGCGGCAGCTAAGACAGTGACGTCTGTACCCATCATTACCAAGCTTGTGTCTCGAATGTCATCCCTTAAAGATGCGAAGGTTGTGGTCGAGGAAGGAGGAAACACAATATGGGGTCAGCTACCAGATTTTCCTTTCAAGACAAATAAGTTCGGCTTGGGTTTCACTGCTGCTAGTCAGAAGGCTATGCGTCGCTCCCGGGCTGGAGGGCCACCATTAAATATCACTCATCATGGAGTTTATGCTTTGGAGGATGGTGAAGAGGAGAACAATTTTGAAGATTGGATTTTCCCGACTATTGAAGGAGGACTGAACAACTGGGAGGCGAAAGACTTCATTCCTATTACTTTCATAAATCAGTAATTTATCTTTCGAACATTCCTGTTGGTTTGTAATAATTATTAAACAATTCGTAAGGGCTTGGTTTTTTCATCTTCATATGCCATTTTTAATGAATCATGGACGTTTTCATCTATAAACTTTTGTGTTCATTTTCTTTATTTTTACATTTTATTTGTTTAAAGGTGGCTATCCCTTACACACACCCACACTCACAAAATACAGGTACGCATCCACTCCGGATTCCATGGGTAACAATTTTGTTATGGCCTTCAGTGACTCTGAAGATCTGGTCAATCATGCCGAATACGAAGGTGATGAATACTGTGAAGTGCCTGGAGAGTTGGCTAGACTTCTACAACAGGAAGAAAGGGCTATTCTGCCCCATGAAGAGCTGTTAGAGACTATCAACTTGGGTACTGCCGAAGACAGAAAAGAGGTTAAAGTGGGTGCTAACCTGAAGCCAAATGTCAAAGAGCATTTAGTTCAGCTGTTGAATGAATATGTTGAGATCTTCGCCTGGTCCTATGAAGACATGCCGGGATTCGATACAGATATTGTGGTTCACCGTCTCCCTACAAGAGAGGATTGTCCACCAATTAAACAGAAAGTCTGCCGAATGAGGCCCGATATGTTTGAAAAGATCAAAGCCGAAGTGACGAAGCAGTTTAATGCTGGGTTTCTTGCTGTTACTTCCTATCCACAATGGGTCTCTAACATTGTGCCCGTGCCTAAAAAGGACGGCAAAGTAAGAATGTGCATGGATTACATAGACTTAAACAGGGCTATCCCTAAAGATGACTTTCCACTGCCACACATCGACATCTTGGTTGACAATACAGCTCAACACAAGGTATTTTCTTTCATGGATGGATTTTCGGGATACAACCAGATCAAAATGGCCCCCGAAGACATGGAGAAGACTACTTTTGTTACACAGTAGGGTACCTTCTGCTATAAAGTGATGCCATTCAGACTGAAGAATGTCAGGGCAACCTATCAACGCGCCATGATAGATTTGTTTCATGATATGATACATCATGAGATAGAGGTCTACGTAGACGACATGATAGCCCGTTCGCAAACAGAAGAAGAACACCTCGACCATTTGCAAAAGATGTTTGTCAGATTGAAGGAATATAAGCTCAGACTGAACCCTAGCAAGTGCACTTTCGGAGTCAGGTCTGGTAAACTCTTGGGATTCATCGTTAGCAACAAAGGAATTGAGGTTGATCCTGCCAAAGTCAAAGCTATACGAGAAATGCCTGCCCCTCGCACTGAGAAGGAGATTAGAGGTTTCTTAGGACGCCTAAAATACATTGCAAGGTTCATTTCTCACCTAACATCTAACTATGAACCAATCTTCAAGCTGTTGAAGAAAGATCAGGTGGTTGAATGGAATGATGACTGTCAAGTTGCTTTCGATAAAATCAAGGAGTATTTGCTAGAACCTCTTATCTTGATGCCACCCGTCGAAGGAAGGCCGCTAATCATGTATTTAACTGTTTTGGATAATTCAATGGGGTGCGTACTGGGCCAACATGACGAGTCTGGTCGAAAAGAGCATGCCATTTATTACCTTAGCAAAAAGTTTACCGACTGTGAGACTCGCTACTCACTGCTCGAGAAAACCTGCTGCGCTTTGGTATGGGCTGCTCGCCGACTAAGGAAGTATATGTTGACACATACCACTTTGCTGATCTCTAAAATGGATTCGATCAAGTACATCTTCGAAAAGCCTGCTTTATCTGGAAGAATAACTAGATGGAAAATGATCCTGACTGAGTATGATATCCAGTACACAACCCAAAAAGCTATAAAGGGGAGTGTACTAGCTGACCATCTAGCTCATCAAGCTGTCGATGATTACCAATCCATGAAGTTTGACTTCCCCGACGAAGACATTATGACATTGGACAATATTGAAGGTAACGGACCGTATGACGGACCTGAACAAGGATCCCGATGGACCCTGTACTTTGATGGTGCTTCAAATGCACTTGGCAACGGTATCAGTGCGGTACTTATCTCTCTAGAAGGTTTCCATAAACCTTTCACTGCTAGACTCTGCTTCAGCTACACCAACAACATGGCCGAATATGAATCTTGCATCTTTGGTCTCAAGGCTGCAATCGACTTAGGAATCAAATCTTTGGTTGTGTTTGGAGACTCAGCTTTGGTCATCAGTCAGATCAAAGGAGAGTGGGACACTAAACATCCCAATCTCATCCCGTACAAAGAACATGTCCTGACATTGACCTCATTTCGAGCAGATTACCTTCGAGCACTTCCCGCGAGAAGAAAATAAGCTAGAGGATGCCCTAGCTACAATGCCGTCCATGTTTAAACTTAACTTGGATAATGAGGCTCCTCAAATCACCATTGAGCGGATGGACGAACCTGCACATTGTCACGAGATTAATACCGAAGAAGTAGTGGACTGACCCTGGTTTCACGATGTTGTACCCCGAAATTTTCCCTCCCATATTCTTCAAGATTTGTCAAGGGTCATCTTCAAATTGTTCAAGTCTACTCAAGGATTGCACAGTCCAAACCACCTCCTAAGCCAGTCAAAATTAGGGTTTTGTTTCTTCCAAGGAAATTGAGGTTTTCAATGGCCCAATCAAGTCTCATATGCCTATATGCATTCTCAAGCACCTATATATCAAGTTTCAAGACTCACCATGAAAAATTGCACAGTCAAAAGCCCTATTTGCTCAACATTCAACTGTAGGGGCAAAATGATCATTTTACAGTCAAAAGTCATAATTTTTGGTCAACATCTTATTTTGAGTCCACAATCATCATTTTATCAAATCTTGATCATGATTCCACAAGCATGGCTCAAAAATCATCAAGATGCCAAAAGTTACTATTTTTGGACAGCAGAAAAGTCAACTATATTTTGACCAAGGCATAACTTTTTCATGGTTCATCATAAAACTCCCATCCAATGCTCATTTTAAAGGGGATGAAATTTCCTACAACTCATCTTCACATTCCAAGTCCAAGAAATGCTCTCACAAAAAGTTATCAATTTCTACATTATAGGTCAATTTCAAAAGTCAACAAAAATGCACTTTAAGTCAAAGACCATAACTTGAGATTGGTAAATCCAAATGACATGGGACCAAAGGCATTGGTTAGAGGACTTAAGGACCTTTCCAAAATGTCCAAGAACATATTCATATGATCAAAATTGAGCAAGATATGCATTGGAGACGTTGGGAAATTTTTGTGAATTTGCAAAAGTCAACTTTGCTCAAAACACTTTGTTTTTGCTAATGGGCCTCAAATTTCTTCTTGAAACCTTATCCAAGGCCTATGCACGACCCATCAAGCCTAAATTGAATTATTTTCTTATTTTTATTAATTAATTGGATTTTTAATTGATTTTAATTCATTTAATTAATTTAAATTGTAGGAAATTCAAGGATATGGTTTTTCAATCTTTTTTTGAAGCAAGAATGACCTAATCAAGCTGGCAAATTTGTGTGTAAATCAAAGGGACAAAAATCTCCAAGTTTGGCAAGTTTCTTCAATCAAAAAGATTCAAAAAGATGTGATTGCAAATCAAATATTCAAACCATCATGCAATGGATTTTTTGTGCAAGATTTAACCTAATTCTCTTCTACTATATATACACAAGCTAAACCTAATGCCATGGACGTGAAAATTGCTGCAGAAAAGCCATAGCAACTTTGAAAAAAACTCAAGAAACTTGAAAGCTGTTTTCCAGGTTCCAAGCCAATTCAAAGCAATTTGTGGATTCAAACACGTTGCTGGAGGTGTGAGGAACATATTGCAATCCAAACCAAGTGCTAAAGCTCAAAAAATACCCAAGAACAGTCACACGGTTTGACATTCTTTTCCATAATCGTAACTCATTATCCATGCATCATTAATGTGATTTTTTGTGTGTTTTGCATTGCTAGAACTCCCATGAAGCTAATGGTACAGGTTAATTTAATTATAGCACGCAGAATCGCAAAGTGCCATTAACGAATTTTAGGGTTCATGAGTTCTTGAATGAGGGCTTTCCAAATCCAGTAAAATTGGGACCTCTAACGCCTATGGTTGAAATCGCTGAGACAAGACGAACCTAGTGGAACCCTCGCGAAATATTTATATTCATCCCAGGGCTAATCGCTATTTTTCCTTGTTACAGATTGTGGGGGTTAAAAAACCCCCGCTATCTAACATATATTTTGCAGGTTTAGGGAAGACGATGATGACGTGGTGATATGTGGTTGGAGTATTCAAATGGGGCGCGCGTGTTTTCGTTTTGGCAGCATGTGAATTAATTATTATATATTATCTTTGCTTCTTATCATATTAACAAATGCAGGCAAGTGGTTCAGTGGATGGTGCGCTGGCTGATATCCATTGGGACCTGGGTTCGATTCCCAGGTCCACCCAAAATGTTTATTTCTTTTCTTAACATGATTATGTGCAGGATTCCCAACGTGTTCCACCATGAACCTCACGCCTCAGCATGCCATGTGTCTTCACATTCCAATCCAGTGGCCAAAAGATGATGAGCACCATGCTCCCTAGTCAACCAATGCCTGGACAATTCAAGAAAGTCAGCAAGGCTTGAGTGTTATTGGGCTGGAAAATTGCTAACAAACCTCCATATTTGGGCCATCACCCCCCCTGGTTTCTTTGATTCTTTCCTTTTTATTTTCTTTTTCTTTTAATTTCTTTTAATTTCTTTTATTAACTATTATTATTATTATTATTTAATTAATTCACATAATTATTTTTCATAATAAATTCAGAAACCTAAAATATTATTTGTTTTTATTATTTATTAATTTCACCTTAATTTAATTATTTTTGTAAATAAATTCTAAATATAATTAATTTAGTTTAATTAGGTTTAATTTTGACTTTTTCATAATAAATAAAATAAATTTAGAATTAGGGTTTTCTTGACAACTTTTAATTTCTTTTATTTTTATTTTCATTTAGACATTAAAAAACTTAAAAAAATACTTTTTTTCTTTTAATTAATTAATTAATTAGAGTTAGGATAATTAAATGCAAAAAAGACCAAAATTCATTCTTTTCTCAAAAAGGGTCAAAACCCTAAGGATTATCCCGATGCAATTTTGTTTCGCGCATGTTTATTCTTGATTATTATTTGGACCATATTTATGTATTTGCTCAGAGGATGTAATAGATAATTAGGACTTTTATCGCTTTCTTTTATTTTCTCGCAATTTACTTTTCAAGGGTTATGTTTTTGGCGATGTAAATACCCGACGCCTTGTAATAGCGTAGATTTACTTTCCGCAATTTATTTTCCGCACAATTATTAACTGCTAATTATGCATGACAAGACTTGCCTAAAAATAAAATCAACCCGTAGCTCACCATAATACTTGTGCAAAGATAATCTTAACATGAAACCTGACACACATGCACATGCCACTCCTAGGGTATGCCTCACTTGGTTGCCTCGATGTGGTCATTGAGTATAGGGTGTTTTAGAGGTCGCCCTCCTGTCTAAAGATCCAGTTGCCTCGGAACGGTTGCCTCGGATAAAAAAAAAGGATCTAGGATATTAGGGTTACCGCTAAGGCGTCCTACTATTGCTTTGGTGACCACACATGTCCCTATAATCGAATTGACCCGATAACTCCAATGACGGTGTTACCTACTTCTCAATAGTGGGATAGTACTGTCTAAAGGACTTTTACACAGCTTAATTTCTTTTGAGTAGGTAGATTTCTCCTGGATACTTGCTCTTTCAAAACAAAAATAATTTTCGCACTTACACTTTTCTGACAAAATTTTCAAACAAACACTTCATACACTCATGAGGACTGATACAAGAGTTACCTAGAAGTTTTCAAAAAAAACTTTTTCAAAACCCAAAAACACAAGAAAAGCAAACATTTTTGAAAACATAGTGAGCAAGTATCTAAGAGCCTGTGGATAACCACGGATAGAAAGGGTGCTAACACCTTCCCTTTCTATAATCTACCTCCCGAACCGAGAAACATCTCGAAAAGGAACTTTGCGGTGCTTTTGTCCTTTCCTTGTTGGAGAAAATAAAAGACGGTGGTGACTCTTGCTTACCGCGACATTTCGCGAACCAGCATTCCAAAACAGTCAGTTCTATTTCCACCGATCACAGAACTGGCGACTCTGCTGGGGACTAATAAGTGAGGTGTACCTTAGGATTAGATCATTCTATGTTTTCAATTATATGCCTTGTTTGCTTTAATATTTGTGGGCTTGCATCGGAGTTTCATAGATCCTAACCCGGATCTGGGGAATACCCTTTAGGTAGCATAAGCTGTGAGGGACCTGTCCGGCATAGACCGACACGGGTGAAGTAGTGGCTACATTGGTGTGACACCTTGGTCTGTACCGATATCCCTTGTGTTGGAACGAGGAGAATATGGGTCTTCCGAGGAGTCATTAAGCACCAACCGACCTTAGAACCCTAAATTGACCCAACTTAGCCATAGAACAGTAGCAGTATGCTACACTCATTGAGGCTAAACTCTCGCGATGGTTCCGGCCGCAAGAAAAGGTTGCGAAGCTAGAGTTATGACCGATTGAGGGTAGTTAGTGATATTGAGATCCTCTAGAACCCGGTTACTATTTTCTAGGACAGGTCTTAACCAACTGAAACTGAAAGAGGGTAGTACCTAAACTTCATGCTGGCCTGAAATCTAAGGGCTCTTTTGTGTGACTTGTGTGCCTTCAAACTTGAAATACTTGCATATTCTTGTTATTTAACAACATGGGTTCCGTGCAGGTTTTGTTTACAGTCCTTAACCTAGACTTATAACAAGCTTACTTACATCACTTCATGCATAGCATGCACATCATAACATCATACCATAGAATTTCCTTAACCATTTCAAGGATCTCAAGGGTTTGTGATGCAGGTCAGGATGAGACAAATGTCTAGCAAGGGGAAAAGGGGATTTATTTTCCTCTAGCCAAGTTTGTTTGGAAATCAAAACATGATAACTTGAGTCAGGGGCTATGACCCACTCGATATGGTGAGCCTTGACTCTTGAAGAAGGACTCTCAACAATATGCAGTTCCTTCAATCAAGCTACAAAATTCAAAATTATAACAAGTTTATTTGTTTACCCCGCGAGATCCTTGAAAACATTGCATACATATATCATACATGTCATTGCATCACAGGTCACACTTTACAGGTCTCTCACATTCTCGCTGTTTATTTCAGCAATGGCTTTCCAACCAGACAACCAGGATCTTCATACTCAAGAGACTCAGTTCAGGGAAATCTTCCTAAGCCTATCTGTTGTACCCCAAAATTTGCCCTCCTATTTCCTCAACATTTTCTCACCACAAGACCCTTGGAGCTCAAGATTCAGTTAGGGTTTACTCTGCTCAAGACTTCTCCTTGCACTGTTGACCCAAATTAGGGTTTGAATTTGCACAAAGATGTTTTGACCTGAAATGCCCAAAATTACTTTCATGCTTCATGTTGGACTCACAAGTTTATCCATACCAAGTTTCAAGTCTTGATTCCAATCTTTGCCCAGTCAATTGGACAGTTGACCTAGAAATCAGTTGTATTGGGGAAAAAGTCAACTATGGTCAATTGACAGTCAAACCTCATGATTTTTGACCCACATCAACATTATGAACTCATATGGACCATTTGATCAAGTTTGGATCACAATTCCACAAGAAATTTGATCAGATCACCAAAAGGGCAAAATGGTCATTTTTAGGGTTTTGACTGCACAGAAGCAATTTTTGATTGTTTGACCTAACCAATGGAAAACCAAGCTCACATATGGACTCAAGGACTCAATGGCATTGTCTTGACATGTTCAACAAGTTCAAAAGATCCCAAATGCACAAGATTGACAGATGAATTTTCCAATCAACTGAGCAAAATTTGACTGTATACTGAAAAGTCAAACTTTGACTTTTTGGTCAAAATCAAGTGTCAAGATTCATTTTTCATCAAGACATGTCAAATTATGAAACTTGTTCATCAAGAAATCAAAAATTACAAATTAGGGTTTGAAATGAAGAAATTTCATAACTTAGAATTTTTTCTAAGTTATGGAATTTCCTAATTTTTTCCTAACTTTGTCCCATTTGTTCATCAAGATACATTTGGATTCAAACAAAACTCAAAACATGAAAGTTATAGTCCATTGCAAAATCTACAACTTTTAATCACAAAGTTTCCTCAAAATAAGCTTGTAGCTCAAGATATGATTTTTGGAATAAGGGTGCAAAACATTCTTAACTTAGAAATTTTTTGACCTATTTTAGGCAGGATTTTTGCCTAACTTCATGGCCACTTTTCACATGCTTCCACTTGGAATTTCAACTTTCATTACAAAGAAGGATTGTAGTACACATTCCAAGCTTTCCAAATTGTCCAAGAACTTCTCAAACACCCTTGTGGTTGGGGAGAATCAAATTTGTCAATATGGGCAAAAGTCACTTTGTTCATGGCCATTTTCATGTTCATAACTTAGGCATTTTTGAACTCAGCTTGCACAACTAGATTACAGGCCTTTTATCTCATCCACACTCAATAATTAAATGCCAATCCATTGTGTTCTAGCATTATTTTGTGCATTTGGTCATTACATGAAGAATTAAGCCATATTTGGAAAAAGCAAGTTATCCATTCTTGTAAAGAGTTGCTTTATGTCAAACACAAATCTAAGAAGTACCAAAGCATATCTTCTAGGCACAAAGTCAGGAACCAATTCCACTGATCAAGAGTGATTTGTGCAGCATGCTTGAGGGGCCTGTGGTAGCCTATATCCCAACTTGACAAACTTTGCTTAAGGGAGAAGCAACTTTGCAAACACAACAACATCTCACATTCCTGTCAACACAAGCCTAAGAAAAACTTATTGAACACATTCCAAACATAAAACCTGACCTGAAACAAGAGCCAATCACCTTCAATCCCTCCTCAAACACAGAAACACCATCCTCTTGCAAAAAACAGGGCACCTGCTGCAGATTGAGGTCCACGACTCAATCCACTCGTGCACTTTGGCTAATAACCTTGCAAACACATTCCATACCATCCCTTGAAACTGTTGCAAGCCCTAAACACCAGCTGTAACACTCCTAACCCCATCTGCCATTTTCATTTTTCAGTTTTGCAGGTGAACTTCCATAGCTCGATTCATCTAGTTTCAAAGCAAGCTAGAGGTTGGAAGAGAATCCTTGGACTTCAAGCAAGCTGTACAAGTCCTCACATTGCCTTGAAAGTACCTCCATTGTTGCACACGATTCCAGCTGAACAGGTAATTTTTTGAACTTCTATCTCTCAATCTAGGAAGAGTTAGGCTTAGGTTTATGAATGAAACATGCTCTACTCATGGCCCTGAAGCTACCCATGTCATTACTTTTCATTTATGTTGTGTGTACTGAGAGAATTTTGAAACTGAATATTTGAAAAAAGCTAGGTCAGGAATTGGGGGAGAAGAAATTCTCTCTCATTTCTGAGAGTTAGGTCAACTTCTTTATATGTTTAGAATCGTGGCTTCAAGCTCTACAAGTTTCATGTTTTAAGATTTGTCAAAAGATCAAAGAATCAAGAGATAGCAGGGAAGGAAGAAAACGCGCGTTTTTTGTTTGAATCTGGCCAGAGGTTGAAGACAAAGTCCTTTGGGCTGGGTCTGGCTTATTTTTTCTGTTTGCACCACTGTTTCACACATACACCCCCTTGGCCCATTGCATGATATACTTGTCATTTTTGATTTTTTTTCTTTTTGATTTTGATTTTATATTTTTATCCAAACATGAAAAAACATTGAAAATATTTTTCTCACATTTTTTGCATTTTATTTGATATTTATTTTGTTTCATTTAGTTTTATATGTAAATAAATATATATCTACTTTTATTTAAAATACTAAAAATAATACAAATACATTTTGTTTTCTAATTTTATTTTATTTTATCTTTTGAAAACATTTTCTCAAAAAAATATATTTTTTTTAATAATAAATATTTTATTTTTGTACATATTTAATATATTTAATAAATAATATAAATACTTATATATTCATTAGAATATTTAGGATAAAAATACAAAATAATACATTTTTTATTTTTATCTAATATTTGACCTCAAAAATCACTTTTTTACAATATACTTCCTTTTTATTTATTTTTTGTATATAATTAATAAACATTGTATATAATATATAATAAATACCTTTTTATTTACAAAATTAGGGTTTTTCCCTAAAACATGAAAAATATCCAAAAATTAATCCTTTTTATTTTTGTTTATATTCACATGAAAAATACTTGTTACATACATATAAAAGATCATTTTTTGCATCTTGCATATTTATTGTATTTTATTTAATTATTATACAATTAATCTTTGTATATTCAATTTGGATGTAATAGCTTAGATTTTAATTTCTTTCTAAATATCCCCATTTGAATATTTGTACCCCCCATCCCATAATTGTGTTGTAATAATTTAGGATTTTATTTTCCGCACTTTAAAGCTTTCTAAATATGCCATGTTAGACTTAGGGTTTTGTATGCAAAAAAATAATAACAAGTAATTTGACCTAATTTAAAGACAAAAAAGCATGAAAATGGACAACACCAATCACACTTTCATCCCTAGGGTTACTCCACTTGTTGCCTTCAATAATGGGCCATGTTGCATGTTGAGTCTCTTTGGCAAAAACAAAACAATATCAAATGATCATAGTCCCTCGATGACGCTTTCGAAAGTTGCCTAAAAATGATCCAGTCCCTTAAAGGAAAAGTTGCCAAAGACACTTGGCACTATTGCATTCATGGTCTAAACGATGACCCGCGCCCGTTCCGTTAACATCCTAACACAAGATTGTCCACCAAATACAATGGTGGAACAAAATTGTTAAAAGAGTTAAAACATAGGAATGATCTTTGAGAAATTTAGGGTAGATAGCTCTTGGTTACTTGCCAACTTGCAAAACAAAAACACTTGCCTATTTTTCAAAACCACACATCACAACACACTTTCAAAACAACTTTCAAAAACATTGAAAACTTTTCAAAAGATAAGTACACCTTTGTACACATCCAAACATGGGTCATTACAAAGTTTGCCACAACAAATGGCCTCTTTTCAAAACATTTTCAAACCCACACAAAAAGCACCATTTCAAACAATTGAAAATGCAAGGCAAGTGATCTAAGCAAGTAACTAAGAGCCCATGGATAACCATGGATAGAAAGGGTGCTAATACCTTCCCTTTCTATAATCTACTCCCCGAACCCAAGAAAACATCTCAAAGGTTTTTGCTGTGCTTTTTAACCTTTCCTTAGGATAAAATAAAAATTCGGTGGCGACTCTTGCTCAACCGAAACATTTGCGAAAACAAACGCAAAACCTCAAGTCAGTTCTCCCATCGTATCACAGAACTGGCGACTCTGCTGGGGATAATTTGAAAGTGGAGTAACCTTAGGGCTTAGATCACCCTCTTGCATGACTAATTGTTTGCTTTGATTGCTTTATATCTTGGTTCTCTTGTTTGGGCTTGAAATCCTACACCCAGATTTGGGGAAACATTCATAGATAGCAATACATTGTGGAAACTGTGCGGGGTATACCGACACGGTCGAAGCAATAGCTATATTAGTGCGACATATTTGTGAGTACCGGTAACCCTTGAGTTCAATCAAGGAGAGTACGGGGCCGCTGAGTGATGTCACTAAGCACTAATGACCTAGAACCTTACTTGACCATCTTGGCCTTTCATTAGGGGTAGTGAGATGACCGGCTTTGGTGCAGTCCGAAGTTGGTAGATACTCGACACTACACTCATTGAGGGTTGTTTTCTTGGAATATTTTGGTCGCTAGTTAAGTGGCTAAACCAAAACAATGAACATGGAAAACAATCCAATGATATTGAGCTCCTTAGAACCCGGTTACTATTTATAGGACGGGTTTTTAAGCCAACTACACTCAAGAGGGTACTTACCTATGAAACCTCATGCAAGCCTGAAACTAGGGTTTTGTGTGAATTGCTTGTACATATGTTTGTGCATACATCATGAACATCATAAAGCATCATATGCATCCACTAACCATTTCAAGGGTTTAGATCTTCATCTTTGTTCTTGTTTTGTAGGTCATGGAAATTCTTCGCAGGAAAACTATCCAAGTCAACCTTGTGAGAATCCCTCCTCAACTCAATGAGCTCACATCCAGAATTCCCGAAATCTCTCCCTTCAGTGAAAGACATGGTAGACTGCTCAGCCTAGTCAACACCAGCTTTGAAGAGGACATGATGAAGGTGCTGTTCCAGTTCTTTGACCCCCTTCACCACTGTTTCACTTTCCCCGACTACCAATTGGTGCCCACTTTGGAGGAATTTTCTCAACTCCTGAGAATTCCTATTCTTAATCAACTACCCTACAACGGTACGGAAAAAGAACCAAAGCCTGAAGATGTTGCTCAAGCACTATACTTGCAACCATCTAACATCAAGGGGCATTGGGAAACTAGAAGCGGTGTCAAAGGCTTCTTAGCAAAATTCTTGTTTGAGAAGGCACAAGAGTGTTGGAATTCATTGGACCTACAAGCCTTTGAAGAAATTGTGGCACTCCTCATTTATGGGTTGGTCTTGTTCCCAAATCCTGGCCAGCTTATAGATGTCAACGCCGTCAAGATCTTCTTATCCCGGAATCCAATACCAACATTGCTTGGGGACATTCTTCACTCATTTTACACACGAACAATGAGAAAGAGGGGTGTTCTCATGTGTTGTACTCCTCTCCTTGCAAGGTGGTTTATTTCGCACCTTCCACAATCTGTCTTGAAGAATGACCAAGGCTTAAGGTGGTCACAACGGTTGATGACCCTCACTCACTCTGATGTACATTGGTGTTCTCGGTCCAGAGAAAATGTCATCATCGTCGATCATTGTAGAGAGTTCCCTAATGTTCAATTGCTTGGCATTAGAGGAGGCATTACCTACAACCCTTGTCTAGCTTTGAGATAATTTGGATATGCACGGAGGGATGGCCCTCACGACATGTTGATTCCTGACCTAGTTTTTGACTTCGACAACGATGCGCAAGGACTTCGCCAAAGATTCATCAGAGCTTGGAGGATGCCTAACAAGGTAGACAGCAAGACACTGGGGCACAAAAACTCCATCCCCCTTGAGCCTTATCTCAAGTGGGTACGAACCCGAGCCCAGACTCTAATGATGCCTTACCCCCATGTTCTCCCTGTGGTTAAAGAGCCCGTTAAGGAAGGGGAGGTTCCCTACACCATCCTATATCCTGACATGCCAACATCGTGGGAGGAGATGCAGAAGAGTTGGATCCAACTCAAGGAGGAACGGGACACTTTTGAAGCCAGCTTCTACGCCAGTGAGAAGAAGGTTTTGGAGCTTACCCGCCGACTCCATGAGCAAGAGACTCTCAACACCTACATCGCACCAAAGAGGATGCGCAACGTCTTTTTACCTTGAGAATTTTTTGTAATATTTGGCCCATGGGGCATTTATGTACTGACAAATTTCTTCTTATTAATATGACGTGCGTTCTTTTTGTCTACAACAATTTTGAATTTCTAAATCCTTGAATGCATTTCATAAACAAACATATCATTCATCATATGCATGACAGGTACCCTTCTTCTACAGGTTGCTTAATCTTCTTCGCTGTTTATTTCAGCACTCAATCATCATGTCTTCCGAGCCTACTACCGAACAAGCCATCAAGGCCCTCCAGGCCCAGAACGCCCAGTTTCAAGAGCTGGTCATGAGCTTAGCCCAGGGTCAATAGGAGTTGAAGACTCTGCTCTTGAAGAAAAAGAAGAAGAAGAGAATCGGGGTGGCTACCCTAGGAAGAAGGTTTGAGGGTGAAGCCAGAAGAGTTCTTGAATTTCCTCCTACTTCTGAAGAGGGAACCAGTAAACGCAAAGGGGCTGCAGTACCTTCCGAATCCGAAGTTGAAGAAGAAGAGGCTAAAGAAGACGAAGACTACTCAGAGCAACAATACCCACCCGCTGACGATAAGTACAAGGGCTTGGAAGACAGGTTGGCAGCTATGGAGCTGCAGAGAGTTCTCGGCTTAGATTTCGAAGATTTGGGATTAGTTGCTGGAATCGTGATTCCCCCAAAGTTTAAAGTGACAATTTTTGTAAGGTATGACGGGCTAACCTGCCCGAAGATGCATCTCAGATCATATGTAAGGAAGATCCAACCTTACACTGCAGACAAGAACCTTTGGATCCATTTCTTTCAGGATAGCCTTTCAGGGGCTCAACTCGAATGGTTCTATCAGCTGGATGGAGCCAGTATTCGAAACTGGGAGGACTTGGCTACTGCATTTTATAAACAGTATCAGTACAATTCTGACCTCGCTCCCACGCGTACCCAACTCCAGGGTATGTCACTGGGGACGGGCGAAGGATTCAAGGAGTATGCGCAAAAGTGGAGAGACCTGGCTGGCAGGGTGCAGCCACCGTTGACTGACCATGAGCTTGTCGACATGTTCTTAGGGACCCTGTCCGGTCCATTCTTCAACCATCTGATTGGTAATTCTTCTGCTGGGTTTACAGATCTGATCTTAACGGGTGAGAGGATAGAAGCTGGTATCAAGTCGGGGAAGATACAGAAAGGTGCCTCCGCGAGTACTGAAAAGAAGCCCTTTAAGAAGGAAGCCAGTGTTGTTTATGGTCCCAGAAGATAAATTAAACCGGAGCGTCGCCAAGCTGTCAACGCGTTGGTAATTTCAAAGCCTGCTGCTGCTCCTCAGCAGTATAACCAACCAAGGGGTGAGAGGCCCAAAAGGCAGTACACTCGACTCAGCATGACCCTGTCTCAGATTTTGCCGCAACTACTGTCAACCAATCTGGTAACTGTCAAAGAAGCTCCGAAGGTAGTGAACACAGCTTCTCCAAAATACAACCCCAACGCCCGTTGCGCTTATCACTCTGGTAGCCCGGGGCATACCACAGATGATTGCTGGGCTCTGAGGAATAAGGTTCAGGACCTTATTGATGCTAAAGAAATACAGTTTGAGGCGCCCGAAAGACCCAATGTTGTGACCGCTCCCATGCCCCAGCATGGAGTGAATGCTGTGGAAGAAGACTTATATGTAGCCTCCGTGGAAGAGATCGTTACTCCGTTATTAACTGTCAAAAGGAACCTGTTGCTAGCCGGTTCATTTCTGGGATGTAGTAAAGGTTGCCTTCTATGTGCTATTTCACCTGTTGGTTGTCCTTTGCTGAAATCAGGTATCCAAAGCTTGATGGATAGCAAAGAAATCTTGTTCAAGAAGATTGATGTTCCTGTTATCCCTGCTGAAGTAGTTTCTATCGTCACTATTTTCAACAAACCTCCTAAGGCTCTCTCAAAGAAGCCTGTCAAAATCATGTCCACTCAGAAGATTGCTCCTATCATCATCACTGTTCCGGGGCCTTTCCCTTATACATCCGACAAAGTTGTCCCATGGCACTATGGGGAAGATGTTTATGTTCTTGGAGTAAGGCAAGAGTTTGATACTAGTACCGGCGTCAGTAACATCACCGGGCCTGCCAAAGTTACTCGCAGTGGTAGGCTGTTCTCACCAGATATTGCGCCACCAGCTATTCAGAAACCTCTTATCATCACACCTGCAAGTGTGCCTGCTTCCCTTCCTGATCAAGTTCCTGTTTCTACCCCTGCTACCGAGTCATATGACGCTCGGGGTAAAGGGATTGCTACTGATTTTCCTGCCCTGACGGAGGCACCAAAGACAACCAACATTGAAGCTTCCCAGCAAGAGATGGAAGAGATCCTCAAGATTATCAAGAAGAGTGATTTCAATGTAGTTGAGCAGTTGGGGCACACCCCATCTAAAATTTCTATGCTATCACTGTTGTTGTGTTCAGAGGCCCATGCCAAGGCCCTGATCTCCTTCCTGAAGACGGCCCATGTGCCACAAGAAACGTCTGCTGATCAATTTACCGATTGTGTGGCCAACTTGACTGCTGATAATGGGTTGGGTTTCTCTGACGCCGATCTGACTGCCAAAGGAAAGAACCATAACGACGCCCTGCATGTCTCCATTGAATGCAGGGGCACTACTCTTTCCCACGTGTTGGTAGACACCGTTTCTTCATTGAATGTATTACCCAAGAAGGCCCTAGACAGACTGGATTGTGAGGGTTTAGAACTCAAGCCTAGTAACATTGTTGTCCGAGCCTTTGACGAGTCGAAGAGGATGGTACATGGCGAAGTTGACATTCCAATCAGGGTTGGTTCTCAGGTGTTTGATTCTACTTTCTATGTGATGGACATTCATCCATCCTATTCTTGTTTGTTGGGTCGTCCATGGATCCACAAGGCTGGAGCTGTGACCTCCACACTACATCATAAGCTTAAATACCCGGTCAGAGGGAAGATTGTTACAGTTCAGGGGGAAGAGGAATATATGGTCAGCCACCTCAACTCGTTCCGGTACATAGAAATGGATGGGGAATTCATTGAGACTCCATTCCAGCACTTTGAAGAGGTGCCTCAGACACTGGAATCAGCAGAGACTATGACTGAAGAGGGTTCTCCTTTGAGAATGGCTTCCTTAAAGGATGCCCGGGCTGTGATTGAGAAGGGTGAGTGCGCAAACTGGGGCCGACTTCCTGATTTCACTCCAAAGACCGACAAGTTTGGTCTGGGTTTCACTGCAGAGGCTCAGAGGGCTGTGCGTAAGGCAAGGATTGGAAGACCTCTTGTGTTCATCACCAACCCGGGGGTAAATGCTATTGAAGATGACGTGGAGGAATCTGAATTCGACAGCTGGATCTACCCAACAACCAACGGTGGACCAAGCAACTGGACTGCCAAAGACTTCACACCTATTACTTTTATCACTCAGTAATGAACTCTTTTTGTTTTGAATTTGTAACAGACAATATTTTGAAACTTTTATGGCTCGGTGTCTTACCCGGGGCACCGTGGCTTCATTTGTGAGGGCTTTTGTGTGTCATTTTCATATATCATTAATAAAAACATTGGACGTTTGTTGTATTTCAAAATCTTGCGCTCCTTTTCTTTCTTTATTACATATTGCAAAACAGCTATATTTACACACACTCACCTATACAGGTTCCAATCCACTCTGGATCTCACTGGTAACGACTCTACTACCGCCAGTTATGACTTCGAAAATCCGATCAACTTAGCCGAAGACGAAGGTGAAGATGATTGTGAAGTGCCGGGTGACCTTGCAAGACTACTACTCCAGGAAGAGAGGGCCATTCAGCCACATGAAGAGCCAATGGAAACGGTAAATCTGGGTACTGAGACAGACAGAAAGGAAGTCAAGATTGGTGTCAATCTAGAGCTCAGTGTGAAACAACGATTGATTCAGATGCTGCATGACTATATGGAAATCTTTGCTTGGTCTTACGAAGACATGCCTGGGTTGGATACCGACATTGTGGTTCATGACCTGCTTACCAAGGAAGAATGCCCTCCAGTAAAACAGAAGGTCCGCCGTATGCGCCCAGAAATGTCCGAGAAAATCAAAGCTGAGGTTATGAAACAATTTGATGTCGGGTTTCTAGCAGTGACTTCTTACCCTCAGTGGATTGCCAACATGGTTCCAGTGCCGAAGAAGGATGGTAAGGTCCGAATGTGTGTTGATTACAGGGATTTGAACAGGGCGAGCCCTAAGGATGATTTCCCTCTACCTCATATCGACGTTCTGGTTGACAATACTGCTCAGCATAAAGTATTCTCCTTCATGGACGGCTTCTCCGGTTACAATCAGATCAAGATGGCTCCTGAAGACATGGAGAAGACCACTTTTGTCACTCAGTGGGGCACCTTTTGCTACAAGGTCATGTCTTTTGGGTTGAAAAATGCTGGGGCAACCTACCAACGTGCCATGGTTGCGTTGTTTCATGACATGATTCACCATGAAATTGAAGTATATGTCGACGATATGATTGCAAGGTCCCAAACTGAGGAGGAACACCTTGACCATCTACGGAAGCTGTTTGACCGTCTGAAGTTGTACAAGCTGAGGTTGAACTCGAACAAGTGCACCTTCGGAGTGAGATCTGGAAAATTGTTAGGCTTCGTCGTAAGCGACAAAGGCATTCAAGTGGACCCTGCCAAAGTGAAAGCCATACAAGAGATGCCAACTCCCAAGACAGAGAAAGAAGTCAGAGGCTTTCTAGGACGTCTGAACTACATTGCCCGATTCATCTCGCATCTAACTGCCCTGTGAACCAATCTTCAAGCTGCTGAAGAAAGATCAAGTAGTACGTTGGAACGATGAATGTCAGGCCGCTTTCGAAAGAATCAAAGAGTATCTCCAAGAACCACCCATTCTTATGCCACCGGTTGAAGGGAGACCTCTAATCTTATACTTGACAGTACTGGACAACTCAATGGGGTGTGTGCTGGGGAAGCATGACGAGTCTGTCCGAAAAGAGAACGCTACTTATTACCTTAGCAAAAAGTTTACCGACTGTGAGACCTGATACTCACTGCTCAAGAAAACTTGCTGCGCTTTCGTATGGGCTGCTCGCCGACTGAGACAGTATATGTTGACTCACACTACTCTTTTGATTTTGAAAATGGATCCAATAAAGTACATATTCGAAAAGCCCGCCTTGTCCGGAAGAATAGCAAGATGGCAGATGATCTTAACGGAATACGACATCCAGTACACGACTCAGAAAGCAATCAAGGGAAGTGTATTGGCAGACCATTTGGCACACCAGGCAGTGGACGATTACCAGTCGATGAACTTTGAATTTCCAGACCAGGATATCATGGTAGTGACTGATTGTGAAGTACCTGGACCGGATGAAGGACCTGAGGAGGGATCCCGATGGTCTATGCACTTTGACGGAGCCTCGAACGCTTTGGGTAATGGTATCGGCACTGTGATCATATCCCCTAAAGGCACTCATACTCCACTCACCGCCCGTCTATGTTTCAACTGCACCAACAACATGGAAGAGTATGAGGCATGTATCATGGGTCTTCAAGCTGCAATTGACTTAAGGATCAAGTTTCTGAGTGTCTTCGGAGAATCCGCTCTCGTGATCAATCAGATCAAAGGCGAGTGGGATACGAAACACCCAAATCTTATTCCTTACAAGGAGTACGTGATGACGTTGATTCCCCACTTCGAGGAGATAACTTTTGAACACTTCCCAAGAGAGGAGAATCAGTTAGCGGACGCGTTAGCTACGATGTCTTCTATGTTCAAAGTCAAATGGGATAACGAGGCGCCCCGGATCATCATTTGGAAGTTGGATGAACCTGCATATTGCTGTGATCTTGAGGCTGAAGAGGTAACTGAAAAACCTTGGTATCATGAAGTAAAGAGGTACCTTGAAGCTCAAGAATACCCCGAGGGTGCATCTGTTAATGACAAGAAATTCCTGAGAAGGTTTGCGGAGAAGTTCTTCCCCAGCAATGGCATTCTCTACAAGCGAAACCATGATTCAACCTTACTGTGTTGTATGGATAAGACTGAAGTAGAAAGGATCATGGCAGAGCTATATGAAGGTACCTTCGGAACACATTCCAGTGGACATACTATGGCAAAGAAAATCCTTCGGGCAGGATATTTATGGTCCACAATGGAAGCCGATTGTTATCAGTATTCTCGAATGTGTCACAAATTCCAGATCTATGCTGATAAGGTGCACATTCCTCCGGTACCTCTGAACTTCTTGACAGCACCTTGGCCTTTTGCAATGTGGGGCATTGATATGATCGACGAAATCAGACCTACGGCATCCAACGGGCATCGTTTCATCTTGGTAGCGATTGATTACTTCACAAAGTGGGTTGAAGCAGCTTCCTACGCTACCGTAACCAAGAATGTCGTGGCACGGTTCATTCGGCACAACCTGATCTGTCGATACGGTGTACCTGAGAGGATCATTACGGATAATGGTACCAATCTTAACAACAAGATGATCACTGAGCTCTGCGAGCAATTCAAGATACAACACCATAACTCTTCTCCCTACCGGCCAAAGATGAATGGAGCTGTAGAGGCGGCTAATAAGAATATTAAGAAAATTGTGCAGAAGATGACAGCGACCTACAAAGATTGGCACAAAATGTTACCGTTTGCTCTTCATGGGTACCGTACCTCAGCACGGACGTCAACAGGGGCAACTCCCTTTTCCTTGGTCTATGGCATGGAGGCAGTCTTGCCTATTGAAGTCCAGATACCCTCTCTCCGGATAATGAAGGATGCAGGTTTGAGCAAAGATGACTGGATCCAGACTCAGCTTGATCTATTAAACTTAATTGACGAAAAGAGACTCACTGCTATTTGTCATGGTCAGACATACCAAAAACGGATGATCAGGGCATTTAACAAGAAGGTCAGACGACAAGAGTATCAAGTCAGAGACCTGGTGATCAAGCGCATCATTCTTCCTTAAAGTGATCCCAGGGGAAAATGGACCCCTACGTACGAAGGGCCATTTGTGGCTAAACATATCTTCTCAGGAGGAGCCATGATTCTAACCACCATGGATGGTGACGACCTTCCTCACCCCGCCAATGCAGACATAGTAAAAAGATACTACGCATGAATTAAGGACCCGCTAGGTTGAGACACCTAGGCAAAAATAAGGGCTTCCCGGCGAACCAAAAGGGTTCGGGCAAAAATAAGGGATGAAATAAAAAAAATCTGTACACCCGGCAAGTCGAAAACCTGAAAAGGCGGCTTGGGCAAAAATGGGTATCCCGGTGGACTGAAAACCTGAAAGGGCGGTCCAGGCAAAAGTTAGGGATAAAGCGTAATACTATGTCTCATTGGATCACCTTGCATCCAAAATTCGACATCAACTATCAGGTTCAGACGGCGTCGATCAATCAGTTTCATCTTCAACTAAGCAGCAGAGTGATGAGACGCTTGAAGACATAAAGGCGATAGCAGAGTTGGAACCCAGTTAGATTATTTCTCATATAGCTGTTTTGTTTCCTTTTCAAAATTGTATAAACTCTATGTTGCTCAGCGGCGTTCTCTTACTAGGACGTCAGCCTCTTGTACATAAAACACCTATTTACAGGCAAATTTCAAAATCAATACAAGTTCAATTTTTCAGACAAATTACCTTTTGTTTTTCCTTTTCTGTTTTGTTTTGCAAAGAGCGTCCAATGTTCATTTTTGATATATGCATCTGACATTAATTTCTAACTCATAAATATTTGCATGCGAAACAAAGGACTAATTACAGATGACATCAGAAACAGGGGCAATAATAATTGTCTAAGCAGTCTAGTTGCTCTATCCACCAAGGTACTAAAGTAGGTTTGGCTGAAGAATGAAACCAAGTTACCTCAACTCCCCACAGAGTAGGACCAGATTTCAGCAATACTCTCCTCAAGCAGAGTTGTTTTCCCATCAGCCCTAAAAAGGCACAATATTCCCCTAGCAAGTCAGCGGTACTCTCCCTAAACAGAGTTAGTCTACTGTCAGCCTTAAGGAAGTTGGGTATCCCCAGAAGATCTCAACATTCCCCAGCAGAGTATAGACATTCCTCAGCAAGCATCCCCGACAGTCTTAATATAATATTTGTTCCCCGGCGGAATACCAGACACTCCAGTGGAACCCTTCCCCAGTACAGTCTGAAAAGTTTCCCCAGGAAAGTTGAATCATTATCCCCAGTAGATTCTGGAAGCTTATCCCCTGCAGAGTATGAACGCATCTCCCCGGTTTCATTCAAAGGTTATTCCCCACCAGGGTATAACTGGGTTATCCTTAACTAATTACCACGGAAAAATCGTCCTCGGCGAAGTTCCTCCTATCCCCAGCGGAGTTCATCAAATTCCCCAACATAACTTATCAGTGGAATTCCCAGCGGAGCTCTCATCAAAACCTCAGCGAAGTATCTCTTCCCACAGGGTAATTCCCTGCAGAGTAATCTCTCCAACAGGTTTATTCCCCAACGGAGTCATCTTCTCCTACCGGTTTATTCTTGCAACTATCATCCCCAGCGGAAGCGAAGAACTCTATTCTTCAAAACATCAACCCAGGACGAAAATACATTCATAGACATTTCACATTTCATACATCCTGCTTACATACATGATAAAGTGCATACAACACTATCTCACTTTGAGCATCATGACATCATGCATTTCATTCATCATGACATTGCATACAGCTAATGTTTTACCTTTTCAGGAAAAAGTTCAATCCAAAAATGATTACAATCAACTATCGCAATTCCCGATTCGATACCTGTATCTAGCCAGGGCATATCTGTGAGTGATTGATTGTAGATTCGATACCTGTATCCAGCCAGGGCATATCTGCATGAAGAGTTTCCAGATCCGATTCCTGTATCCAGCCAGGGCACATCTGTAGACGACCATTTCAAGATTCGATACCTGTATCCAGCCAGAGCATATCTGTAGACGACCATTTCCAGATCTGATTCCTGTATCCAGCCAGGGCATATCTGTAGACGACCAATTCCAGATCTGATTCCTGTATCCAGCCAGGGCACATCTGTAGACGACAATTTTCGGATTCGATTCCTGTATCTAGCCAGGGCATATCTGTGAGTGATTAATTGTAGATTCGATACCTGTATCCAGCCAGGGCACATCTGCATGAAGAGTTTAGAGATTCGATACCTGTATCCAGCAAGGGCATGTCTGTAAGCAACCTTTTGAAGTTACGGATTCGATTCCTGTATCTAGCCAGGGCACATCTGTGAGCAATTGATTGTAGATTCGATACCTGTACCTAGCCAGGGCATATCTGCATGAAGAGACTGGAGATCAACACCTGTAGCAAGCCAGGAAACCATCTTTCTTTCTCAAGTACGTAAGTTCTCGCTAAGGAATCTCTTACGCGATCGATACCTCCAAATGGCATCTATAAGCCCATTCTCGACAAGGTTCTGTCACACTTCCAAATGGAATCTATAAGCCCATCCTCCTATCCATCCTATCCCCAAATGGAATCTATAAACCCATTCCCGCCATCACATTGTTGATACTCCACTATGCGAGTGCAAATTTCTCGGCACTTATGTGTCCAATCTCCTTCCACCCTCGGATCACGAAAGGCACACAAGCCAATCTACATCCTCAGGTCTAAGAAGATTGAACAGGGGCAACTGTTGTACCCCAAAATTTGCCCTCCCATTTCCTCAACATTTTCTCACCACAAGACCCTTGGAGCTCAAGATTCAGTTAGGGTTTACTCTGCTCAAGACTTCTCCTTGCACTGTTGACCCAAATTAGGGTTTGAATTTGCACAAAGATGTTTTGACCTGAAATGCCCAAAATGACTTTCATGCTTCATGTTGGACTCACAAGTTTATCCATACCAAGTTTCAAGTCTCGATTCCAATCGTTGCCCAGTCAATTGGACAGTTGACCTAGAAATCAACTGTATTGGGGAAAAAGTCAACTGTGGTCAATTGACAGTCAAACCTCATGATTTTTGACCCACATCAACATTATGAACTCATATGGACCATTTGATCAAGTTTGTATCACAATTCCACAAGAAATTTGATCAGATCACCTAAAGGGCAAAATGGTCATTTTTTAGGGTTTTGACTGCACAGAGGCAATTTTTGACTGTTTGACCTAACCAATGGAAAACCAAGCTCACATATGGACTCAAGGACTCAATAGAATTGTCTTGACATGTTCAACAAGTTCAAAAGATCCCAAATGCACAAGATTGACAGATGAATTTTCCAGTCAACTGAGCAAAATTTGATTGTATACTGAAAAGTCAAACTTTGACTTTTTGGTCAAAATCAAGTGTCAAGATTCATTTTTCATCAAGACATGTCAAATTATGAAACTTGTTCATCAAGAAATCAAAAATTACAACTTTGATTCACAAAGTTTCCTCAAAAGAAGCTTGTAGCTCAAGATATCATTTTTGGAATAAGGGTGCAAAACATTCTTAACTTAGAAATTTTTTGACCTATTTTAGGCAGGATTTTTGCCTAACTTCATGGCCACTTTTCACATGCTTCCACTTGGAATTTCAACTTGCATTACAAATATGGATTGTAGTACACATTACAAGCTTTCCAAATTGTCCAAGAACTTCTCAAACACCCTTGTGGTTGGGGAGAATCGAATTTGTCAATATGGGCAAAAGTCACTTTGTTCATGGCCATTTTCATGTTCATAACTTAGGCATTTTTGAACTCAGCTTGCACAAATAGATTACAGGCCTTTTATCTTATCCACACTCAATAATTAAATGCCAATCCATTATGTTCTAGCATTATTTTGTGCATTTGGTCATTACATGAAGAATTAAGCCATATTTGGAAAAAGCAAGTTATCCATTCTTGTAAAGAGTTGCTTTATGTCAAACACAAATCTAAGAAGTACCAAAGCATATCTTCTAGGCACAAAGTTAGGAACCAATTCCACTGATCAAGAGTGATTTGTGCAGCATGCTTGAGGGGCCTGTGGTAGCCTATATCCCAACTTGACAAACTTTGCTTAAGGGAGAAGCAACTTTGCAAACACAACAACATCTCACATTCCTGTCAACACAAGCCTAAGAAAAACTTATTGAACACATTCCAAACATCAAACCTGACCTGAAACAAGAGCCAATCACCTTCAATACCTCCTCAAACACAGAAACACCATCCTCTTGCAAAAAACAGGGCACCTGCTGCAGATTGAGGTCCACAACTCAATCCACTCGTGCACTTTGGCTAATAACCTTGCAAACACATTCCATACCATCCCTTGAAACTGTTCCAAGCCCTAAACACCAGCTGTAACACTCCTAACCCCATCTGCCATTTTCATTTTTCAGTTTTACAGGTGAACTTCCATAGCTCGATTAAGCTAGTTTTAAAGCAAGCTAGAGGTTGGAAGAGCATCCTTTGACTTCAAGAAAGTTGTACAAGTCCTCTCATTGCCTTGAAAGTACCTCCATTGTTGCACACGATTCCAGATGAACAGGTAAGTTTTTGAACTTCTATCTCTCAATCTAGGAAGAGTTAGGCTTAGGTTTATGAATGAAACATGCTCTACTCATGGCCCTGAAGCTACCCATGTCATTACTTTTCATTTATGTTGTGTGTACTGAGATGATTTTGAAACTGAATATCTGAAAAAAGCTAGGTCAGGATTTGGGGGAGAAGAAATTCTCTCTCATTTCTGAGAGTTAGGTCAACTTCTTTATATGTTTAGAATCGTGGCTTCAAGCTCTACAAGTTTCATGTTTTAAGATTTGTCAAAAGATCAAAGAATCAAGAGATAGCAGGGAAGGAAGAAAACGCACGTTTTTTGTTTGAATCTGGCCAGAGGTTGAAGACAAAGTCCTTTGGGCTGGGCCTGGCTTATTTTTTCTGTTTGCACCACTGTTTCACACATACACCCCCTTGGCCCATTGCATGATATACTTGTCATTTTTGATTTTTTTCTTTTTGATTTTGATTTTATATTTTTATCCAAACATGAAAAAACATTGAAAATATTTTTCTCACATTTTTTGCATTTTATTTGATATTTATTTTGTTTCATTTAGTTTTATATGTAAATAAATATATATCTACTTTTATTTAAAATACTAAAAATAATACAAATACATTTTGTTTTCTAATTTTATTTTATTTTATCTTTTGAAAACATTTTCTCAAAAAAATATATTTTTTTTAATAATAAATATTTTATTTTTGTACATATTTAATATATTTAATAAATAATATAAATACTTATATATTCATTAGAATATTTAGGATAAAAATACAAAATAATATATTTTTTATTTTTATTTAATATTTGACCTCAAAAATCACTTTTTTACAATATACTTCCTTTTTATTTATTTTTTGTATATAATTAATAAACATTGTATATAATATATAATAAATACCTTTTTATTTACAAAATTAGGATTTTGCCCTAAAACATGAAAAATATCCAAAAATTAATCCTTTTTATTTTTGTTTATATTCACATGAAAAATACTTGTTACATACATATAAAAGATCATTTTTTGCATCTTGCATATTTATTGTATTTTATTTAATTATTGTACAATTAATCTTTGTATATTCAATTTGGATGTAATAGCTTAGATTTTAATTTCTTTCTAAATATCCCCATTTGAACATTTGTACCCCCATCCCATAATTGTGTTGTAATAATTTAGGATTTTATTTTCCGCACTTTAAAGCTTTCTAAATATGCCATGTTAGACTTAGGGTTTTGTATGCAAAAAAATAATAACAAGTAATTTGACCTAATTCAAAGACAAAAAAGCATGAAAATGGACAACACCAATCACACTTGCATCCCTAGGGTTACTCCACTTGTTGCCTTCAATAATGGGTCATGTTGCATGTTGAGTCTCTTTGGCAAAAACAAAACAATATTAAATGATCATAGTCCCTCGATGACGCTTTCGAAAGTTGCCTAAAAATGATCAAGTCCCTTAAAGGAAAAAGTTGCCAAAGACACTTGGCACTATTGCATTCATTGTCTAAACGATGACCCGCGTCCGTCCCGCTAACATCCTAACACAAGATTGTCCACCAAATACAATGGTGGAACAAAATTGTTAAAAGAGTTAAAACATAGGAATGATCTTTGAGAAATTTAGGGTAGATAGCTCTTGGTTACTTGCCAACTTGCAAAACAAAAACACTTGCCTATTTTTCAAAACCACACATCACAACACACTTTCAAAATAACTTTCTAAAACATTGAAAACTTTTCAAAAGATAAGTACACCTTTGTACACATCCAAACATGGGTCATTACAAAGGTTGCCACAACAAATGGCCTCTTTTCAAAACATTTTCAAACCCACACACAAATCACCATTTCAAACAATTGAAAATGCAAGGCAAGTGATCTAAGCAAGTAACTAAGAGCCCATGGATAACCATGGATAGAAAGGGTGCTAATACCTTCCCTTTCTATAATCTACTCCCCGAACCCAAGAAAACATCTCAAAGGTTTTTGCTGTGCTTTTTAACCTTTCCTTAGGATAAAATAAAAAGTCGGTGGCGACTCTTGCTCAACCGAAACATTTGCGAAAACAAACACAAAACCTCAAGTCAGTTCTCCCAATGTATCACACTATCCAAAGGGCAGGAAGATTTGAGAACACTCCTCATGGGGAATTTGGTCAAGAGCAGTCCTGAAGACGATAAGGACGAACGGCTGAAACGTCTGCAAGCTGAGGTAGATACAATGAGAACCCGGATGCTGGGGCAAATGGCTCTTATCCAAGGCTTAGCTCGGGAGCAAGAAGAGTTAAGAATCGTGATCAACCAGCTTCATCAAGACAAATACAATGGTATGAAGCAAACGGTCAAGACTGGGGATCAAACCAGTAATCAGCCTCCAAGAAGACAAGAGTTTGGTATAGTGAAGAATGGACCTCTCCAAGTTGCTACTATCTCAAGGGTCCAACAACAACCTCACCAAGAACAACAGGTTGATCAGAGTAAGCCAAACAGGCCTAGGAGGCAATTTACCAAGATCAACTTGTCACCGACTCAAGCGCTACAACACATGTTGAAAACAGGGCTGATTACATTAAAGGCTCCTCCCCGGAACCCAAATACTTCGGCTCCTACCTATCATCCCTATGAAAGGTGTGCATACCACTCTGACGGTCCAGGACATGACACTGACAACTGTTGGACTCTGAAGAACAAGATCCAAGACTTGATTGACGGGAAGGTGCTGGAGTTCATGCCGGATGGCGAGATGAAAATCTTCTGCTGAGAATTCTCCATCTGAGATGACTAGTTCAAACTAAGAAACTTTCATTCATTTGAATTCTGAAGTTGTATTTTTCTTTGCTTTTTCAAATAATTATTATCATGTCAAACTTTTTTATTATATCAATGCATTGCATATGTCTGTTTTGAATTAATCCATTCGTATTCACTATATTCAAATTCTTTCATTTTTTGTGATGTTCAAACTCTCGATTAAAAGTTCTAAGCCTTTTGAGGAAGGATGACGAAAACGATATCACGATCTTTACAGTATGCTTTTGAACAGACCCCGCTGATGAAGTACATGCATTGTTTCAAATCCTAAAATAGTGAAGTTATAAGGAAGATAATCCCTCGTCAACCCCTTTGAGCCAAAGAAGTTGGAGTTTTTCTTTTCAAAAATTAAAACCCTTAATCATAACCTGGGGCAGGGTAGTTCTCTCAGTTGATCCAGGTTCACAATGAATGGCATCTGTTGTACCCCAAAATTTGCCCTCCCATATTTCTCAAAATATTTCAAGAAAAATTCACAAGTCCAACCCGGCGCATCATATTCAGGTGTTCTTTCGCCAAGATATCTCTGATAACATATTCTCAAATTCAGGTTCAGCTCAAGAGTCAATTCTTTAAAGAAGGTATCCGAATGTGTGAGCTTTCTCGAAGAAATATTGTGAAAAAAGTGTGCTGAAAGTGCAGTTTTTACGCGCTAAAAAATTCATAACTTGAAGATCGTGGCTCGTTTTGAACCCGTTCCAGTGGCCAAAATTCCGTCTTGACATTATCTACATTTTCATCTCTCACGGCTGGAAGCCAATTTCGATCAGAAGGTCTTCAAAAATGTGGATTTATCAAGTATTTTCGTGCAGAAAATTTGTGACAAAAGTTTATTTGCGTCATGTTCAAAAAATCATAACTTGGTCGATTTTCATCGTATCGAGCTGGTTCTGGCGCCAAAATTTCACAAATTGAGTTGGCTACATTTTCACAGAAGGTATTGAGTTCAAAAGGCCTTCATTTTTTGCTCAGAGTACGTGACACGCCGAAAATCCTGAATGCTGAATAATATTTCATCTGGGCCGAAACTTCGAAAATTCATAACTCGGTCAATTTTTATCGGATTGGGCTCATATTTTTACACAAGGTCCCTGACTCGTAGATCTACAACTTTGCTTCAAAAGTCGAGATCGGATTATGCTCCGATCAATACCAGTTTTTTATTGAAGAACGTGTCAGAGTCGACACTGGAGCCCAAAATAAGTTTGTCTGAGCTGAAACTTCAAAAATTCATAACTAATTCACCATTTATCCGATTGAGCCGATTTTCGGACAGGAGTTAGTTATCGATGTCGGCTACATTTTGTTTTCACATTTCAACTTCAAAAATTGCACTTAAGTCCCTGCGATTTAGCCTGGAAAGTGACGAACTCAAGTGAACATTGGAGACCCAATTGCACATTCAAAGCCCATTTTCTTTACCCTAATTTCCATTATATAATCACCTTCTTTTCACACAAACGAAGAAAAAAAAAAGAGAGAAAAAACCTTGCCACAACACTGTTAGAATATCAAATTCTTTCAAGAACCCTAAAACCTTGAAATCCTTATTACAAATCCCTCTCTCACTATAAACAAGCCATCACAGTTACAAACCAACACCTCACTACTTCTTCAGTAAGGATAAGGCTGGCTTGATCTCCATGATCCTAATTTTCCAGTAAGGCATAAAAGCATTCAGGTCACTAATTTTCCGGTAAGGGTAAGATTGATTTGATCTCCATGATCAAAAGGGTATAATCATTCATACATGCCATATTGTGCCTAAACATTAAATTTCTTCATATATTGACTTTATTTGCATTTTTATGATTTTATTTTAATGTGTTCGTGAGATTCAACACTGCAGATTTAGACAGGATCTCATGCAGGTTTATTTAGGAACGTTGAGGCCAAAAGCCAAAAAGCCAAATGGCCAAAAGCCAAAAGCCAAATGGCCAAAAGCCAAAAGCCAAATGGCCAAAGTAGAAAAACTTATGCATGACACCAATACATGGCGAGACAGACATCCTGAGAAGATTAAGGAACGTTGAGGCCAAAATGCAAATGGCCAAAAGCCAACAGCCAGAACACAAATGGTCAAACCACTCCAATTCACCTCCAAAAAGGGTCAGACACCCCCCATGGTTTGCATCATTTTTATTTTTATTTGATTTTCCTTTTTCATTCTTTTAATTGTTTTAATTGTTTTCTTTAAATTCATGAATTAATTTTTATAATATAAAACCAGAAAATCAAAAACTAAGAATATGTTAATTAATTTACTTATTAAATATTTTTGTAAATAAATGTTAAATAATTAATTTAGTTAAATTAGGTTTTAAAACTTAAGTCTTTTTCTTAACAAATTAAAATATGTAGAAATTAGGGTTTTTAACTTTTCATCATCTTTTTAATAAATAATTTTTTCTTATTATTATTGTTATTAATTATTAAATATTTTTATAAATAAACATGTACATTAAATATTTAGTAAATTAGGTTAAACTTTAACATTTTCATTAATAATTAAAAAAACTTAGAATTAGAGTTTCTTTTAATTTTAATTTTCTTTATTTCATAAATACAAAAAAACTAAAAAAAAATTCTTTCCTTTTATTAAATAATTAATTAGCTTTTTAATTTCATTTAATTTCTTTAAAGGGTCCAACGCCCTCGAACGTTCTATTTTTATTTCTTTTGCACATTTATTTTCTTTCAAATATTATGTAATTGCTCAAGCCATGTAACTCGGGCATTTTATATTTCCCGCATTTTATTTCTTTATTTTATGTCAAATCGGGTCCTGGTTTAATTTGGCGATGTGGACCCGCGCCTTTGTAATAGTTTAGGAACTTTATATTTCTCGCAATTTTTAACTATTAATAATGACATGCAAGAATGAATGATAAAATAAAAACAAACGCATAGATCACTTTGACAAAAGACAAAAATAAATGAAAACGACACACAAATCACACACCACTCCTAGGGTACGCCTCACTGTTGCCTTGCCTCGAAAGGTGATCGTCGAGTAGAGGATGTCTTAGTAAGTCCTCATGATCCGGGAACCTGGCATGAGGGTGGCTTCTAAGGTGTCTTCCCATTGCTCTGGTGATCACCATGTCCCGAACCTCGAATTGACCCGAACACCTCCAACGGTGGTGCTACCTACCTCTCAATGGTGGGATGACACTACTTTAAAGGACATTTACACAGACGAATTCCTTAGGGTAGGTAGACGACTCGTGGATACTTGCTCTAATTCAAAACAAAACAAATCAAAAATACTTTTCACACCAACACATTTTCAAAAAGCTTTCGAAAGCATTTTTCAAACACTCTTGAGGACTGATACAAGAGTCGAACTGGAATTTTCAAAGAAACTTTTTAAAACCCACAATTGAAAAGAAAACAAACCATTTCTGAAAACACAAATGAGAAAGTATCTAAGAGCCCATGGATAACCATGGATAAAAAGGGTGCTAACACCTTCCCTTTCTATAATCTACCTCCCGAACCGAGAGCAATCTCTTTAAGGAATTTTTCTGTGCTTTTGTCCTTTCCATTTGGAGAAAATAAAAGACGGTGGCGACTCTTGCTTCCGCGACATTTCGCGAACCAGCTTTAAACAGTCAGTTCCAGATCCACCGATCACAGAACTGGCGACTCTGCTGGGGAATTAACTTAAAGTGAGGTGTACCTTAGGGTTAGTTCATAACTGTGTTTTCAATTGTATTGATTTGCTTGCTTTAAAATTGTGGGTTGCATGGGAGTTACATAGATCCTAACCCGGATCTGGGGATACCCTGTTTAGGTAGCATAAGCTGTGAGGGACCTGTCCGGCGTATACCGACATGGGTGAAGCAGTGGCTACGTTGGTGTGGCGCCTTGGTCTGTACCGATATCCCTCGTGTTGAAACGGGGAGAATATGGGTCTTCCAAGGAGTCATTAAGCACCAACAGACCTTAGAACCTTAAATGACCCAACTTGGCCATTAGAACAGTAGCAGTATGCTACACCCATTGAGGCTAAACTCTCGTGATGGTTCTGGCCGCAAGAAAAGATTGTGATGCTGGAGTTATGACCGATTGAGGGTAGTCAATGATATTGGGATCCTCTAAGAACCCGGTTACTTTGATAGGACAGGTTGAACCCACCAACTTCAAGAGGGTAATACCCAGACCCCATGCGGGCCTAAACTCTAAGGGTTTCTCTTGTGTGACTTGCGTGCCTTCTTACTTGACTTTTTGCATGTTTGTTATCTGACACATGAACTACTCGCAGGTTTTGTTTATGGTCCTTAATTGGGACTCATAACAGGGTTTACTAAGTTTCTTGCAGGTTTTGTTGTTAGTCCTTAATTGGGACTCATGACAGGTTTACTAAGTTTCTTGCAAGTTTTGTTTATAGTCTTTAATTGGGACTCATAACAGGGTTCACCTACATTACCCCATGCATACCATAACATCATACCATTGCATGCATCCTGCATAAAGACTGACCCGTTTCAAGGATCTCAAGGGCTTGTGATGCAGGTCATGATGAACCAACTGTCTAGCAAGGGGCAAAAGGGGATTTATTTTCCTCTAGCCAGAGTTGTCAGGGGCTATGACCCACTGGATATGGTGAGCCTTTGACCCTTTGAAGAAGGACTCTCAATAATATGCAGTTCCTTCAATCAAGCTACCGGACCCAAATTCTAACAAATTTTCTTGTTTATCCCGCGAGGTCCTTGAAAACATTGCATGTCATACATATCATTGCATTACAGGTACCCTTTTGACAGGCCACTTACCTTCTTCGCTGTTTATTTCAGCAATGGCTTCTCAACAAGATAACCAGGACCTTCTTGCTCAAGAGACTCGGTTCGGGGAAATCCTCCTGAATCTATCCAAGGGGCAGGAGGAGCTAAGGACACTTCTCATGGAGACTTTGGTTAGGAATAGCACTGAGGACGAATGGCTAAAACATCTGCAAGCTGAAGTGGATGCATTGAAGGCCCAAATGTTGGGGCAGGGGACTGCCATTCAAGGGTTAGCTCAAAGACAAGAAGAGCTCGGAGTTCTCATCAACCAACTGCTTCAGAATAACCAACTGGGGAAAATGTCTAAGGGTAAAAAGTCAGTCATCGTTCAACCGCCTTTGAGACAAGGAGATAAGGGGAGAGCTTCTCAAATGGCTCCAGTGTCACAAATTCAGCATCAACCTCACCGGCTTCAGCCAGACAAGTCCAGGAGGCAGTTCACCCCGCTCAATATGTCGCTGTTTCAAGCTTTACAACGCCTGTTGAGATTGAACCTGATCACATTAAGGGCTCATCCCCAGAACCCCAACACAGCACATCCTGCTTATGATCCTAATAAAAGGTGTGCCTACCACTCTGCCAGCCCAGGACATGATACAAATGAGTGTTGGGCTCTGAAGAACAAGATCCAGGACCTGATTGATGAAGGGGCATTGGAGTTCACACAAGATGGTCAGGCTGAATTTTTCTACCATCCCTCCAAGGCTCACCATTTGAAGTGACAAGCCCTGAGATGAAAAGACTTTTGTTCATTCGAATGTTCAAGTTGTAATTTTATTTTGTTCAAACATTTACTCATGTTAAACATTGTTATTTCATTAATGTATCGCATATGTCTGTTCTGAAACAATATATTCGTATTCACTATATGCAAATTATTTTCATATTTTTTCTGATGATCAACTCTCATTAATTCTAAGCCTCTTGAGGGAGGATGACAAAAACGATACCACAATCTATAGCATGCTTTTGAACAGACCCCGCTGATGAGGTACAGGCATTGTTTCAATTCCTAAACACTGGAGTTATAAGGAAGATAATCCCTCGTCAACCCCTCTGAGCCAAAGAAGTAGGAGTTTTTCTTTTCGAAATTTAAAACCCTTAATCATAACCTGGGGCAGGGTAGTTCTCTCAGTTGATCCAGGTGCATAACGAACGGCACCAAAGAGGTCCTTACAAAACAAAAGACAGTGATGGTGCCGAACAATCATACAGACAGGCAGTCATTACTTCTCAAAATAAAAACCCATTAAGTCAAAACCTATGAAGGAGACTTACAAAACTGGGGCATCCCGCTGACTGTAATTCCAAAAGAAACGGTTCAGGCAAAAAACAGGGATAATAAAATCAAAAAAAGAAGAAAGAGGTCCTACAAACCCTCAGTAAAAAAATGACTTCCTATTCAAAATAAACTGTCAAAGTCCGAACCATCACAGGTATATCAAAGCAAAGACTCAAACAAGGTCTAACGCACGGTCAACTGAGCTTAGGTTTGAAGAACATCACGAAGAGCGGGTGGGTACAAATAATTTGAGCCTTTATCCTTTGTTTCTTAAACCATGAACCAGGCCACGTTATAACCCTCAAAAGTCCTAGCTGAAGCATGGGTTAGTTCGAAAGCATACTGTTACAAAAGGTATCCTGACTCCTGAAGGCCTACGGTAAATACGGAGTCGACATCACGTTTTACAAACATTCACTTGTTTTATGAAAAAGAATGCATTTTCAAAATCTTCAAGACAGACATAAGCTTTGCATTTTTAACATAACTTTGGTTGCATATGACTTTTTGTTAGAACAGCAGGAAAATTCGCACGATGAATACTTAGTGAACAGAAACACTTCCAATCAAGGGGCATGACATGTTCATGGTCTATCATCTGGGGCAATCCAATCAAGATTCGGAGAATCTCTCAAAGGCCAAAAAAGCCTGGGGCAAATCTCCGCCTGAGTCACTTGGGGCATTCCAACAACGAATCTTGCCTGATCAAACACCTTCTGGTAGCATGACAAAACACTTCTAACAGGGGCAACTCCCTACATTCCAAGAGTGTGGACATAGTCGAAAAAAATCCTACGCAAAATCGAAGACCCGCTAGGCTGACATGCCTAGGCAAAAATTAGGGCCTCCCGGCAAACCAAAAGGGTTCGGGCAAAATGAAGGGATGAAATGAAAAATCTGTACACCCGGCAAGTCGAAAACCTGCAAAGGCGGCTTGGGCAAAAATGGGTATCCCGGTGGACTGAAAACCCAAAAGGGCGGTCCAGGCAAAAGTTAGGGATCAAAGCGTACGACTATGTCCTGTTATCTTGTCACCTGCCGACCAGAAGAAGGTTTGTCCATCAACAACTATCAGCACCTCACAGGTCTTCATCTCCCACCTCAAAAACAGGGGCAATGATGAGCTGCCCAAACAATCTAATGGCTTTGTCCATCAAAGTACTAAGATAGGTTCGGCTGAAGAACATAACCAGATACCTTAATTCCCCCAGAGAGTGAGACAAGATCCAACACTCTCCCCAAGCAGAGTTAGCTACAGTCAACCTTAAGGAAGTTGGGTATCCTCCCGCAGATCTCAGCATTCCCCAGTACATGCATTCTTAACAAGCATCCCCGGCAGTCTTGACCTAAAGATTGTTCCCCGGCGGTATATCAAACATTCGACGGAGTCACTTCCCCGGTACAATTCAAATCTTTCCCCAGGAGAGTCCAATCCAGTTCCCTAGGAAAGTTGGAATTCATCTCCCCAAGCGGTAAGCTTATCCCCAGTAGATTCTGGAAGCTTATCCTCGCAGAGCACGAACGCGTCTCCCGGCTTTATTCAAAGAGTTATGTCCGTACCAGGATATAACTGGGTTATCCTCAGCCAAAAGCCACGGAAAGAGCGTCCTCGAGGAAGTCTTCTTATCCCCAGCAAAGTCTATTAACACTTCCAACACAACAAGGGTATCCCCAGCAAGTTACCATCAACTTCCCAGCAAGTACCTCTCTCCCCACAGAGTATTGCTTCCCAGCAAGATCGCTAGAGTACTTTTCTCCCTGCAGAGTAATCCATTCGCCAAGTTTATTCCCCAACGGAGTTATCTTCTCCCGCCGGCATTCTTGCAACTCTCATCCCCAGAGGAAGCACAATCTATTCTTCAACATCAGCCCAGGAGTGACTTCCTGGCACCCGTCAAGGATTTATTTTCCTAAGGCAAAAGATACATTCATAAATATCGCACTTCCATACATTATAGCATGCATATACGCATCATATCTTACAAATCTCATTTATGTTGAGAACATCATTGCTTGATCCATATCATGCATTGCATATGACTGACCTTTACCTTCAGGAAAGATCCAGTTAAGTTCTCAGCTATATTCAAGACCTTGATCGGTTCAGTTAAATCGACCCTAAGATTTTTCTGTTTCTTATCCAGTCCAAGGCCTCCTCTGGTTCAGTCAGATCGACCCTAAGATCTCCCTGTTTCTTATCCAGTTGAAGACATTTCAAGACCTAGACCGGTTCAGTTAATCGACCCTAAGATTTTCTGTTTCTTATCCAGTCAAAGGCCTTCTCTAGTCCAGTTAAATCGACCCCTAATAGATTTTTCTGATAAAGACTCAGTAGAAGACATTCAAGATTCTCTCAATGATTGCTATTGAGGTTGTAGTCGCCTGTGGTTCTCTCCCCGATACTGCGGAGGTAGTAATCATCCCAAGTTTCTCTCAGCGTTACTGTTGAAGTAGAAGTTATACAAGATTCTCTCAATGATTGCTATTGAGGTTGTAGTCGCCTATGGTTCTCTCCCCGATACTGCGGAGGTAGTAATCATCCCAAGTTTCTCTCAACGATTGCTGTTGAGGTTGAAGTTATCCAAGATTCTCTCAATGATTGCTATTGAGGTTGTAGTCGCCTGTGGTTCTCTCCCCGATACTGCGGAGGTAGTAATCATCCCAAGTTTCTCTCAGCGTTACTGTTGAAGTAGAAGTTATACAAGATTCTCTCAATGATTGCTATTGAGGTTGTAGTCGCCTGTGGTTCTCTCCCCGATACTACAGAGGTAGTAATCATCCCAAGTTTCTCTCAACGATTGCTGTTGAAGTAGAAGTTATACAAGATTCTCTCAATGATTGCTATTGAGGTTGTAGTCGCCTGTGGTTCTCTCCCCGATACTGCGGAGGTAGTAATCATCCCAAGATTCTCTCAATGATTACTGTTGAGGTTGAAGTCGCCCAAGATTCTCTCAATGATTACTATTGAGGTTGAAGTCGCCCAAGATTCTCTCAATGATTATTGTTGAGGTTGAAGTCGCCCAAGATTCTCTCAATGATTACTGTTAAGGTTGAAGTCGCCCAAGATTCTCTCAATGATTACTGTTGAGGTTGAAGTCGCCCAAGATTCTCTCAATGATTGCTGTTGAGGTTGAAGTCGCCCAAGATTCTCTCAGTGATTACTGTTGAGGTTGAAGTCGCCCAAGATTCTCTCAATGATTACTGTTGAGGTAGAAGTCGCCCAAGATTCTCTCAGCGTTACTGTTGAGGTTGAAGTCATCCAAGATTCTCTCAATGATTACTGTTGAGGTTGAAGTCGCCTATGGTTCTCTCCCTGTTACTGCGGAGGTAGTAATCATCCTCAGATTCTCTCAGCATTACTGTTGAGGTTGTAATCATCCAAGGTTCTCTCACCGTTCCTGTTGAGATAGTAACCATCCCTGGTTCATTCATCACCTTTTGAAGATCCAGATCCAGCTCCTGTAACCAGTCAGGACACATCTATACAAAGAGTTTGAAGACCAGCCCCTGTAATAGGTCAGGTAATCATTTTTCTTTTTCAGGTACGCAAGCTCTCGCTAAGGAATCTCTTACGCGATCGACACCCAGATGGCATCTATAAGCCCATCCACCTACCCATCATCTCTTAGCATGGCACCTATAAGCCCATCATCCTATCCATCAATCTCTAAATGGCATCTATAAGCCCATTCCCCCGTCACACTACTATGTGAGCGCAAATTTCTGGGCACTCTAGCATTCAATCATCTTCCACCTTCGGATTACGAAAGGCACGTCAGCCAATCTGCATCCTCAGGTCTAAGAAGATTGAACAGGGGCAACTGTTGTACCCCAAAATTTGCCCTCCCATATTTCTCAAAATATTTCAAGAAAAATTCACAAGTCCAACCCGGCGCATCATATTCAGGTGTTCTTTCGCCAAGATATCTCTGATAACATATTCTCAAATTCAGGTTCGGCTCAAGAGTCAATTCTTTAAAGAAGGTATCCGAATGTGTGAGCTTTCTCGAAGAAATATGGTGAAAAAAGTGTGCTGAAAGTGCAGTTTTTACGCGCTAAAAAATTCATAACTTGAAGATCGTGGCTCGTTTTGAACCTGTTCCGGTGGCCAAAATTACGTCTTGACATTATCTACGTTTTCATCTCTCACGGATGGAAGCCAATTTCGATCAGAAGGTCTTCAAAAATGTGGATTTATCAAGTATTTTCGTGCAGAAAATTTGTGACAAAAGTTTATTTGCGTCATGTTCAAAAAATCATAACTTGGTCGATTTTCATCGTATCGAGCTGGTTCTGGCGCCAAAATTTCAAAAATTAAGTTGGCTACATTTTCACAGAAGGTATTGAGTTCAAAAGGTATTCAAAAGGCCTTCATTTTTTGCTCAGAGTGCGTTACACACCGAAAATCCTGAATGCTGAATATTATTTCATCTGGGCCGAAACTTCGAAAATTCATAACTCGGTCAATTTTTATCGAATTGGGCTCATATTTTTACACAAGGTCCCTGACTCGTAGATCTACAACTTTGCTTCAAAAGTCGAGACCGGATTATGCTCCGATCAATACCAGTTTTTTATTGAAGAACGTGTCAGAGTCGACACTGGAGCCCAAAATAAGTTTGTCTGAGCTGAAACTTCAAAAATTCATAACTAATTCACCGTTTATCCGATTGAGCCGATTTTCGAACAAGAGTTAGTTATCGATGTCGGCTACATTTTGTTTTCACATTTCAACTTCAAAAATTGCACTTAAGTCCCTGCGATTTAGCCTGGAAAGTGACGAACTCAAGTGAACATTGGAGGCCCAATTGCACATTCAAAGCCCATTTTCTTTACCCTAATTTCCATTATATAATCACCTTCTTTTCACACAAACGAAGAAAAAAAAAAGAGAGAAAAAACCTTGCCACAACACTGTTAGAATATCAAATTCTTTCAAGAACCCTAAAACCTTGAAATCCTTATTACAAATCCCTCTCTCACTACAAACAAGCCATCACAGTTACAAACCAACACCTCACTACTTCTTCAGTAAGGATAAGGCTGACTTGATCTCCATGATCCTAATTTTCCAGTAAGGCATAAAAGCATTCAGGTCACTAATTTTCCGGTAAGGGTAAGATTGATTTGATCTCCATGATCAAAAGGGTATAATCATTCATACATGCCATATTGTGCCTAAACATTAAATTTCTTCATATATTGACTTTATTTGCATTTTTATGATTTTATTTTAATGTGTTCGTGAGATTCAACACTGCAGATTTAGACAGGATCTCATGCAGGTTTATTTAGGAACGTTGAGGCCAAAAGCCAAAAAGCCAAATGGCCAAAAGCCAAAAGCCAAAAGCCAAATGGCCAAAGTAGAAAAACTTATGCATGACACCAATACATGGCGAGACAGACATCCTGAGAAGATTAAGGAACGTTGAGGCCAAAACGCAAATGGCCAAAAGCCAACAGCCAGAACACAAATGGTCAAACCACTCCAATTCACCTCCAAAAAGGGCCAGACACCCCCCATGGTTTGCATCATTTTTATTTTTTATTTGATTTTCCTTTTTCATTCTTTTAATTGTTTTAATTGTTTTCTTTAAATTCATGAATTAATTTTTATAATATAAAACCAGAAAATAAAAAACTAAGAATATGTTAATTAATTTACTTATTAAATATTTTTGTAAATAAATGTTAAATAATTAATTTAGTTAAATTAGGTTTTAAAACTTAAGTCTTTTCTTAACAAATTAAAATATGTAGAAATTAGGGTTTTTAACTTTTCATCATCTTTTTAATAAATAATTTTTTCTTATTATTATTGTTATTAATTATTAAATATTTTTGTAAATAAACATGTACATTAAATATTTAGTAAATTAGGTTAAACTTTAACATTTTCATTAATAATTAAAAAAACTTAGAATTAGAGTTTCTTTTAATTTTAATTTTCTTTATTTCATAAATACAAAAAAACTAAAAAACATTTCTTTCCTTTTATTAAATAATTAATTAGCTTTTTAATTTCATTTAATTTCTTTAAAGGGTCCAACGCCCTCGAACGTTCTATTTTTATTTCTTTCGCACATTTATTTTCTTTCAAATATTATGTAATTGCTCAAGCCATGTAACTCGGACATTTTATATTTCCCGCATTTTATTTCTTTATTTTATGTCAAATCGGGTCCTGGTTTAATTTGGCGATGTGGACCCGCGCCTTTGTAATAGTTTAGGAACTTTATATTTCTCGCAATTTTTAACTATTAATAATGACATGCAAGAATGAATGATAAAATAAAAACAAACGCATAGATCACTTTGACAAAAGACAAAAATAAATGAAAACGACACATAAATCACACACCACCCCTAGGGTACGCCTCACTGTTGCCTTGCCTCGAAAGGTGATCGTCGAGTAGAGGATGTCTTAGTAAGTCCTCATGATCCGGGAACCTGGCATGAGGGTAGCTTCTAAGGTGTCTTCCCATTGCTCTGGTGATCACCATGTCCCGAACCTCGAATTGACCCGAACACCTTCAACGGTGGTGCTACCTACCTCTCAATGGTGGGATGGCACTACTTTAAAGGACATTTACACAGACGAATTCCTTAGGGTAGGTAGACGACTCGTGGATACTTGCTCTAATTCAAAACAAAACAAATCAAAAATACTTTTCACACCAACACATTTTCAAAAAGCTTTCGAAAGCATTTTTCAAACACTCTTGAGGACTGATACAAGAGTCGAACTGGAATTTTCAAAGAAACTTTTTAAAACCCACAATTGAAAAGCAAACAAACCATTTCTGAAAACACAAATGAGCAAGTATCTAAGAGCCCATGGATAACCATGGATAGAAAGGGTGCTAACACCTTCCCTTTCTATTATCTACCTCCCGAACCGAGAGCAATCTCTTTAAGGAATTTTTCTGTGCTTTTGTCCTTTCCATTTGGAGAAAATAAAAGACGGTGGCGACTCTTGCTTCCGCGACATTTTGCGAACCAGCTTTAAACAGTCATTTCCAGATCCACCGATCACAGCATCAAAGAAGTCTTTCCGAAACAAAAGAATAATGATGGTTCCCTATAATCGTAAGGACAGGCAGTCATTATCTCTAAAAAAAAAGCCCAATAAGTCAAAACCTATGAAGGAGACTTACAAAACTGGGGCATCCCGCTGACTGTAATCGCAAAAGAAACAGTTCAGGCAAAAAAAAGATAGGGATAATAAAAGCAAAAAGAAAGAGATCTTACAACAAAAAAGAATTGACTTCCTGTTCAAAATAAACTGTCAGTATCTGAACCATCACCGGAGTATCAGAGCAAAGACTCAAACAAGATCTAACGTACGATTAACTGAGTTTAGGATTGAAGAACATCACGAAGAGCGGGTGGGTACAAATAAAATTTGAGCCTTTATCCTTTGTTTCTTAAACCGTGAACCAGGCTACGTTATAACCCTTAAAAAGTCCTAGCTGAAGCATGGGTTAGTTCGAAGGCATACTGTTACAAAAGGTTTCCTGACTCCTTAAGGCTTACTGTAAAATACTGAGTTGCATCACATTTTACAAAAATTCACTTGTTTTATTGAAAACTACATTTTCAAAAATTTCAAGACAGACATAAGCTTTGCATTCTTAAAATAACATTGTTTGCATGTGACTATTTGTTCGAACAACAGAGAAATTCGCACGAAGAATATCTAGTGAACAAAAGCACTTCCAATCAAGGGGCACGACATGATCATTATCCATCATTTGGGGCAGTCAAGTCAAGATTCAAGGAATCTCTCAAAATGCCAAACAGCCAGGGGCAAATCTCCTCCTGAGTCACTTGGGGCATTGGACCTGAATTCCAGAGACAAATCTTGCATGATCAAACATCTTCTGGTAGCATGGCAACACAACACTACTGACGGTGACAACTCTCGGCACTCTGAGAGCATGGACATAGTCGAAAAAATACTACGCATAATCAAAGACCCGCTAGGTCGACTGGCCTAGGAAAAAATAAGGGCTTCCCGGCGAACCAAAAGGGTTCGGGAAAAATGAGGGATAAAAATGAAAAAATCTGTACACCCGGCAAGTCGAAAACCTGAAAAGGCGGCTTGGGAAAAAAAGGGTATCCCGGTGGACTGAAAACCCAAAAGGGCGGTCCAGGCAAAAATTAGGGATCAAAGTGTACGACTATGTCCTGTCATCTCGTCACTTGTCTACCAGAAGAAGATTTGTCAGTCGGCAGTTACCAAGCATCTCATAGGTACCTTCTTCTCCCGCAGAAACTGGGGCAATAAGAATTGTCCGAGCTGTACAGTCGCTCTGCCCACCAAGGTACCAAAGTAAGTTCAGCTGAAGAATATGACCAAGATACCTTCACTCCCCTTAGAGTAAGACACGAGTCAGCAGTACTCTCCCCAAGCAGAGTTGGTCTCCCATCAGCCCTGAAAAGGAACAGTATCTCCAGCAAGTCAGCAACACTCTCCCCAAGCAGAGTTAGGCTACTGTCAGTCCTAAAGAAGTTGGGTATCCCCAGAAAATCTCAATATTCTCCAGCAGAGTATACAGATATTTCTCAGCAAGCATCCCCGGCAGTCTTAATATTCCTCAGCAGAAATATAAGGTTGTTCCCAGGCGGGATACTAGATATCCCAGTGGAGCCATATCTCCAGTGCAGTCCAAAAAGTTTCCCCAAGAGAGTTGAACCATCTCCCCAATAGATTCTGGAAGCTTGTCCCCTGAAGAATACAAATGCGTCTCCCCAGCCATATTCAGAAGGTTATTCCCCACCAGGGTCTAACTGGGTTATCCTCAGCAAGTTACAACGGAAAGATCGTCCTCAGTGAAGTTCTTCCTATCCCCAGCGAAGTTCATCAAGATCCCCAACCGAGCTTATCAACGGTATCCCCAGCGGAGTTATCATTAAGATCTCAGCGAAGCATCTCTTCCCCACAGAGTAACTCCCCGCAGAGTAATCTCTTCACCAGGTTTATTTCCCCAATGGAGTCATCTGCTCCTACCGGTTCTTGCAATCAGCATCGTTCATCATCCCCAGCGAAAACGAAGAACTCTACTCTTCAACATCAGCCCAGGATTCAACTTCCCGGCATTTGTCAAGGATTTATTTTCCCAAGACAAAAATACATTCATAGACATTTCACATTTCATATCTCTTATTTACATACATGATAAAGTGCATACGACACAATCTCATTTATTTTTGAGAACATCATGACATCATGCGTTTCATACACCATGACATTGCATACAACTAATGATTTTCCTTTTCAGGAAAAGGTCAATCCAAAGATGATTACTATCAACTTTCGCAGTTCCAGATTCGATACCTGTATCTAGCCAGGGCATATTTGTGAGCGACTATTTGTAGATCTATACCTGAAACCAGACAGGAAAGTTATCTACATGGAGAGACTGAAGATCAATACCTGTAGCAAGCCAGGAAGTCATCTTTATTTCTCAGGTCAGAGATCTACACCTGTATCTAGCCAGGAAATCTATCTTGACCAACCTTTTGAAGTTCCAGATTCGATACCTGTATCTAGCCAGGGCATATCTGTGAGCGATTGATTGTAGATCTATACCTGTATCTAGCCAGGAAAGTATCTACATGAAGAGTTTGAAGATCAACACCTGTAGCAAGCCAGGAAGTCATCTTTATTTCTCAGGTCAGAGATCTACACCTGTATCCAGCCAGGAAAGCTATCTTGACCAACCTTTTGGAGTTCCGGATTTGATACCTGTATCTAGCCAAGGCATATCTGTGAGCGACTAATTGTAGATCTATACCTGAAACCAGACAGGAAAGTTATCTACATGAGGAGATTGAAGATCAATACCTGTAGCAAGCCAGGAAGTCATCTTTATTTCTCAGGTCAGAGGTCTACACCTGTATCCAGCCAGGAAAGCTATCTTGACCAACCTTTTGAAGCTCTAGATTCGATACCTGTATCTAGCCATGGCATATCTGTGAGCGATTGATTGTAGATCTATACCTGTATCTAGCCAGGAAAGTATCTACATGAAGAGTTTGAAGATCAACACCTGTAACAGGCCAGGAAATTATCTTTCATTCCCAGGTCAGAGGTCTAGACCTGTAGCTAGCCAGGAAAGCTATCTTGACCAACCTTTCGAAGCTCCAGATTCGATACCTGTATCTAGCCAGGGCATATCTATGAGTGATTGATTGTAGATCTATAGATGTATCTAGCCAGGAAAGTATCTACATGAAGAGTTTGAAGATCAACACCTGTAACAGGCCAGGAAATTATCTTTCATTCTCAAGTCAGAGGTCTACACCTGTATCCAGCCAGGAAAGCTATCTCGACCAACCTTTTTTGAGTTCCAAATTCGATACATGTATCTAGCCAGGGCATATCTGTGAGCGATTGATTGTAGGTCTATACTTGTAACTAGCCAGGAAAGTATCTGCATGACGAGATTGAAAATCAACACCTGTAACAGGCCAGGAAATTATCTTTCATTCTCAGGTCAGAGGTCTACACCTGTATCCAGCCAGGAAAGCTATCTTGACCAACCTTTTGAATCTCCAGATTCGATACCTGTATCTAGCCAGGCCATATCTGTGAGCGATTGATTGTAGATCTATACCTGTATCTAGCCAGGAAAGTATCTACATGAAGAGTTTGAAGATCAAAACCTGTAACAGGCCAGGAAATTATCTTTCATTCTCAGGTCAGAGGTCTATACCTGTATCCAGCCAGGAAAGCTATCTCGACCAACCTTTTTTGAGTTCCAGATTCGATACTTGTATCTAGCCAGGGCATATCTGTGAGCGATTGATTGTAGGTCTATACTTGTAACTAGCCAGGAAAGTATCTGCATGACGAGATTGAAAATCAACACCTGAAACCAGACAGGAAAACTACCTTTCTTTCGCCAGTATGCAAGTTCTCGCTAAGGAATCTCTTACGCGATCGACACCCCTGGATGGCATCTTTAAGCCCATCCCCACAACTATTCAACAAACATCTCCAGATGGCATCTATAAGCCCATTCCCGAAAAGATTCTGTCACATTTCCAGGTGGCATCTATAAGCTCATCCTCCTATCTATCATCTCTCCAAATGGCATCTCTAAGCCCTTTCCCGACATCACATTGCTGATACTCATGCGAGTGCAAATTTCTGGGCACTCTAGTGTTCAATCACCTTCCACCTTCGGATCATGAAAGGCACGCAAGCCAATCTACATCCTCAGGTATTTGAAGATTGAACAGGGGCAACTGTTGTACCCTAAAATTTGCCCTCCCTTATTCTTCAAGATTTGTCAAGGGTCATCTTCAAATTGCTCAAGTCTACTCAAGGATTGCACAGTCCAAACCACCTCCTAAGCCAGTCAAAATTAGGGTTTTGTTTCTTCCAAGGAAATTGAGGTTTTCAATGGCCCAATCAAGTCTCATATGCCTATATGCATTCTCAAGCACCTATATATCAAGTTTCAAGACTCACCATGTCAAATTGCACAGTCAAAAGCCCTATTTGCTCAACAGTCAACTGTAGGGGCAAAATGGTCATTTTACAGTCAAAAGTCAGAATTTTTGGTCAACATCTTATTTTGAGTCCACAATCATGATTTGATCAAATCTTGATCATGATTCCACAAGCATGGCTCAAAAATCATCAAGATGCCAAAAGTTACTATTTTTGGACAGTAGAAAAGTCAACTGTATTTTGACCAAGGCATAACTTTTTCATGGTTCATTAGAAAAATCCCATCCAATGCTCATTTTGAAGGGGATGACATTTCCTACAACTCATCTTCACATTCCAAGTCCAAGAAATGCTCTCACAAAAAGTTATTAATTTCTACATTATAGGTCAATTTCAAAAGTCAACAAAAATGCACTTTAAGTCAAAGACCATAACTTGAGATTGGTAAATCCAAATGACATGGGACCAAAGGCATTTGTTATAGGACTTCAGGACCTTTCCAAAATGTCCAAGAACATGTTCATATGATCAAAATTGAGCAAGATATGCATTGGAGAAGTTGGGAAATTTTTGTGAATTTGCAAAAGTCAACTTTGCTCAAAACACTTTGTTTTTGCTAATGGGCCTCAAATTTCTTCTTGAAACCTTATCCAAGGCCTATGCACGACCCATCAAGCCTAAATTGAATTATTTTCTTATTTTTATTAATTAATTGGATTTTTAATTGATTTTAATTCATTTAATTAATTTAAATTGTAGGAAATTCAAGGATATGGTTTTTCAATCTTTTTTTGAAGCAAGAATGACCTAATCAAGCTGGCAAATTTGTGTGTAAATCAAAGGGACAAAAATCTCCATGTTTGGCAAGTTTCTTCAATCAAAAAGATTCAAAAAGATGTGATTGCAAATCAAATATTCAAACCATCATGCAATGGATTTTTTGTGCAAGATTTAACCTAATTCTCTTCTACTATATATACACAAGCTAAACCTAATGCCATGGACGTGAAAATTGCTGCAGAAAAGCCATAGCAACTTTGAAAAAAACTCAAGAAACTTGAAAGCTGTTTTCCAGGTTCCAGGCTAATTCAAAGCAATTTGTGGATTCAAACACGTTGCTGGAGGTGTGAGGAACATATTGTAATCCAAACCAAGTGCTAAAGCTCAAAAAATACCCAAGAACAGTCACACGATTTGACATTCTTTTCCATAATCGTAACTCATTATCCATGCATCATTAATGTGATTTTTTGTGTGTTTTGCATTGCTAGAACTCCCATGAAGCTAATGGTACAGGTTAATTGAATTATAGCACACAGAATCGCAAAGTGCCATTAACGAATTTTAGGGTTCATGAGTTCTTGAATGAGGGCTTTCCAAATCCAGTAAAATTGGGACCTCTAATGCCTATGGTTGAAATCGCTGAGACAAGACGAACCTAGTGGAACCCTCGCGAAATATTTATATTCATCCTAGGGCTAATCGCTATTTTTCCTTATTACAGTTCGTGGGGGTTAAAAACCCCTGCTATCTAACATATATTTTGCAGGTTTAGGGAAGACGATGATGACGTGGTGATATGTGGTTGGAGTATTCAAATGGGGCGCGCGTGTTTTCGTTTTGGCAGCATGTGAATTAATTATTATATATTATCTTTGCTTCTTATTATATTAACAAACGCAGGCAAGTGGTTCAGTGGATGGTGTGCTGGCTGATATCCATTGGGACCTGGGTTCGATTCCAAGGTCCACCCAAAACGTTTATTTCTTTTCTTAACATGATTATGTGCAGGATTCCCAACGTGTTCCACCATGAACCTCACGCCTCAGCATGCCATGTGTCTTCACATTCCAATTCAGTGGCCAAAAGATGATGAGCACCATGCTCCCTAGTCAACCAATGCATGGACAATTCAAGAAAGTCAGCAAGACTTGAGTGTTATTGGGCTGGAAAATTGCTAACAAACCTCCATATTTGGGCCATCACCCCCCCTGGTTTCTTTGATTCTTTCCTTTTTATTTTCTTTTTCTTTTAATTTCTTTTATTAACTATTATTATTATTATTATTATTTAATTAATTCACATAATTATTTTTATAATAAATTCAGAAACCTAAAATATTATTTATTTTTATTATTTATTAATTTCACCTTAATTTAATTATTTTTGTAAATAAATTCTAAATATAATTAATTTAGTTTAATTAGGTTTAATTTTGACTTTTTCATAATAAATAAAATAAATTTAGAATTAGGGTTTTCTTGACAACTTTTAATTTCTTTTATTTTTATTTTCATTTAGACATTAAAAAACTTAAAAAAATACTTTTTTTCTTTTAATTAATTAATTAATTAGAGTTAGGATAATTAAATGCAAAAAAGACCAAAATTCATTCTTTTCTCAAAAAGGATCAAAACCCTAAGGACTATCCCGATGCAATTTTGTTTCGCGCATGTTTATTCTTGATTATTATTTGGACCATATTTATGTATTTGCTCCGAGGATGTAATAGATAATTAGGACTTTTATCACTTTCTTTTATTTTCTCGAAATTTACTTTTCAAGGGTTATGTTTTTGGCGATGTAAATACCCGACGCCTTGTAATAGCGTAGATTTACTTTCCGCAATTTATTTTCCGCACAATTATTAACTGCTAATTATGCATGACAAGACTTGCCTGAAAATAAAATCAACCCGTAGCTCACCATAATACTTGTGCAAAGATAATCTTAACATGAAACCTGACACACATGCACATGCCACTCCTAGGGTACGCCTCACTTAGTTGCCTCGACGTGGTCATTGAGTATAGGGTGTTTTAGAGGCCGCCCTCCTGTCTAAAGATCCAGTTGCCTCGGAACGGTTGCCTCGGATAAAAAAAAGGATCTAGGACATTAGGGTTACCGCTAAGGCGTCCTACAATTACTTTGGTGACCACACATGTCCCTATAATCGAACTGACCCGATAACTCCAATGACGGTGCTACCTACTTCTCAATAGTGGGATAGTACTGTCTAAAGGACTTTTACACAGCTTAATTTCTTTTGAGTAGGAAGATTTCTCCTGGATACTTGCTCTTTCAAAACAAAAATACTTTTCGCACTTACACTTTTCAGACAAAAGTTTTCAAACAAACACTTCATACACTCTTGAGGACTGATACAAGAGCTACCTAGAAGTTTTCAAAACAAAATTTTTCAAAACCCACAAACACAAGAAAAGCAAACATTTTTGAAAACATAGTGAGCAAGTACCTAAGAGCCCGTGGATAACCACGGATAGAAAGGGTGCTAACACCTTCCCTTTCTATAATCTACCTCCCGAACCGAGAAACATATCAAAAAGGAACTTTGATGTGCTTTTGTCCTTTCCTTGTTGGAGAAAATAAAAGACGGTGGCAACTCTTGCTTACCGCGACATTTCACGAACCAGCATTCCAAAACAGGCAGTTCTATTTCCATCGATCACACACGAAGTCAAAAGGTATCTCGAGACTCGAGAATTCCCTGAAGGAGCTTCAGTCAACAACAAAAAGTTCTTAAGGAGATTTTCTGCCAAGTTCTTCCTGAGCAATGGTATCCTATACCAGCGCAACCATGATTGCGTTCTACTTCGTTGTGTGGACAAAGTTGAAGCTGAGCAGATCATGACTGAACTGCATAATGGTACATTCGGCACCCACTTGAGCGGACATACGATGGCTAAGAAGATTCTAAGGGCAGGCTACTACTGGTCTACCATGGAAGATGACTGTCATCAATATTCCCGTACTTGTCACAAATGCCAAATCTATGCGGACAAGGTACATATTCCTCCAGTTCCTCTCAATGTCTTAACAGCTCCTTGGACATTCGCAATGTGGGGTATTGACATGATTGGAGAGATCAAGCCTACAGCATCCAATGGACACCGCTTCATCCTGGTGGCCATTGATTACTTTACCAAGTGGATTGAAGCAGCTTCCTTCGCCTCCGTTACAAAGAATGTGGTCGCCTGCTTCATCAAGCAGAACCTCATATGCCGGTATGGTATCCCCGACAGGATCATCACGGACAACGGTACAAACCTGAACAACACTATGATCACCTCTCCGTGCGAGCAGTTCAATATTCAACATCACATTTCATCTCCCTATCGGCCAAAGATGAACTGTGTTGTCGAAGCTGCGAACAAAAATATCAAGAAGATCATTCAAAAGATGACAGTCACCTACAAGGACTGGCATGAGATGTTACCGTTTGCTCTGCACGGATACCGTACCACGGCGCGTACTTCAACTAGGGCAACACCTTTTTCTTTGGTATACGGCATGGAAGCTGTTTTACCTATGGAGGTTCAGATTCCCTCCTTAAGAATCATGAAAGATGCTGGTTTAAGTGAAGACGATTGGATTCAGACCCGGCTTGATCAACTTAACCTGATTGATGAGAAGCAACCTACTGCTGTTTGTCATGGACATATGTATCAAAAACGGATGATCAAGGCTTTCAACAAGAAAGTCAGGCGCCAGGTATATCAAGTCGGAGATCTTGTAATCAAGCGGATCATCTTACCGCAAAGTGATCCCAGGGGCAAATGGACTCCTACCTATGAAGGACCATTTGTGATCAAAAACATCTTTTCTGGTGGGGCTATGATTCTAACCACCATGGACGGCGACGACCTGCCGTACCCTGCAAACATAGACATAGTCAAAAGATACTACGCATAAACAACACGACAAGTTAAAAACCCGAAAGGGCGACTTGGGAAAAAATGGGCATCCCGGTGAATTGAAAACCCGAAAGGGAGATTCAGGCAAAAATTAGGGGTAAAACAAAAAAATCTGTACACCTGGCAAGTTGAAAACCCGAAAGGGCGACTTGGGAAAAAAAGGGTTTCCCGGTGGATCGAAAACCCGAAAGGGCGGTCCAGGCAAAAGTTAGGGAATTAAAGCGTATGACTATGTCTCGTCGGATCACTTTAAGGACAATCTTTTCATGGACAAGCTCCAAGCTTCTGATCAATCCAATCATCTGCGGACGAAGCAACGAATGGACAAGATACTCAGAGTTACGAAGGCTATAGCAGAATGGTAACCCCATGGAATTGTTACACATAGCCATCTTTCTTTGTATAAATTTTTCTCAATTTTTTATAACATTCTCTTACTAGGATGTATGTCTTCTTTGTACAAAATGCTTACACAAAGTTAATACAAAGATACTTCAAAGTGCAGAAAATTGATTGCCTTTTCTTTCTTTTTTACACTTGTATTTTATTTGAAAACGTCCAATGATTTATTAAATGGCCATATGCATTTGAATATAATCACTGCTTACAAATAAAACAAAAGGAGAAAGAATAATTACTGATAGGATGAAAGTATAGGAAAACGTCTTTAGGTTATTCCAAGAAGAAATCCTCTGCAGTACATCATCCAGATCCTCGGCGGAACTAAAATTTTGAAATACATATCCCTAGCAGAGTTAAGTTTCAAAAATCCCCATCAGAGTTGAGTTTTCAAATTCCCGATCCCCAGCGGAGCAAAACATTGAACTATAAACCCTCAGTGAAGATGAAACTTTCTTCCCCAAACGGATTCAAACCTTCCACCTTTGAACATCATTGGAGACCATCCAGTTTCCTCCAATTTCCCTGGAGAGTCGCTTTAAAAACCAGATAATTCCCTAGAGAGTTATTTTTTAAAAAACCTTCTTCCTCAACGGAGTCAAGTTTCCATACACAATCAAGTTAGCACATCATTAAGATCCCCAGTGGAGAGGAAACTTTGAGCTACCAATCCCCAGTGGAAACCATTCAGTTTTCCCCTGATACCCCCAACGGAACGGAGATTCTCATTCTTGAAGTCCCCGGTATATTGGCATACAACCCAAACTCCTGATCTTCCCGACAGTATAGCTTCTCCCCACAGAGGTTGTCAAAGATTTTGAATCTCCAACAGCGGTCAAGGATTTATTTTCCCTGACAGTAGTCAAAGATTTTATTATCTCCAGCTATCCAGGATTTGTCTTCCTCAATAAAAAAGCTAATCAGCTTATATGCGCATACATTACATTCATAAATCATGAACATTGATAAAACACATCTTATTGTATCATACAACATAACTTTGTGTTTCAGCTAACATTCTACCCTTTTCAGGAAGAAATTGATAGCTATTTGAAACAGATATTCAAAGCTCAGAAAACGACTTAGAGATGCTCCAGACACGGATGCTCTCATGTTTGCTTATTCAAATCAATGCGCAAATTCCTGTTCCAGTTATGAAGCTTGGATTCGACCAGATAATACCTTGATTATACTGAAGCCCGGAGATCGACCGGAAAATAGTTGAATCCCCTACAAATTCTTCTGAAGATTGGACGTTGACCAGATAGGAAGTAAAGTATTGTGAAGCCTGGATGTTGACCAGATAGCAATATAAGACTGTGAAACCTGGACGTTGACCAGATAACAGTAAGGTACATTGTGAAACTTGGATGTTGACCAAATAACAGTTTACTCGGCCAATTACTTTGAAGCCCGGATTCGACCGGATATTAGTAGGCCCCAAAATCGAAAGGAAAATCGGAGGCAACCAGATAACCATTTGATTTCCTTCTGAAGACTGGACATTGACCAGATAGGAAGTAAAGTATTGTGAAGCCTGGATGTTAACCAGATAGCAATATAAGATTGTGAAACCTGGACGTTGACCAGATAACATTAAGGGTACACTGTGAAACTTGGATGTTGACCAAATAACAGTTTACTCGGCCAATTACTTTGAAGCCCGAATTCAACCGGATATTAGTAGGCCCCAAAATCAAAGGGAAAACCGGAGGCGACCAGATAACCATTTGATTTCCTTCTAAAGACTGGACGTTGACCAGATAGGAAGTAAAGTATCGTGAAGCCTGGATATTGACCAGATAGCAATACAAGATTGTGAAGCCTGGATGTTGACCAGATAGCAGTTCACTGTCACCTCTTCAACCAAGAGATGACTCCCCAGTAGAATAACAGACGATAAAAGTTCTATTTCTACCACGACAGAGACCAGCATTCCCCAGCATAGTCCTCCTCAACAACAGGTATACGGGCTCTCGCAAAGGAATCTCTTATGCGATCAATTTTCTCAGATGGCATCTTTAAGCCCATCTCCGACAATATTCTGTCACATCTTCCAAATGGTATCTTTAAGCCCATTCCCTCAACTATACTCTGACGAGCGCAAATTTACGGACACTCTAGTGTCCAATCCTCTTTTACCTTCGAGTCACGAAAGGAAAACTCGCCAAGCTAACTCTTCAGGTTCAAGAAGATTGAACAGGGGAAGTTGTTGTACCCCAAAATTCGCCCTCTCATTTTATTAAGATTTCTCCTCACAAGACTCTTTGAACTCAAGACCAAGTTAGGGTTTGCTCTGCTCAAGACATCTCCTTGCACTGTTGACCTAAATTAGGGTTTGGGTTTGCACAAGGAATTTTGGAATTCTAATGCTCAATGTAACTTTCTTGCTTCATGTTGGACTTATAATATTTCTCATACCAAGTTTCAAGCTTTGAATCAAATTTTTGCCTAGTCAATTGGACAGTTGACCTAAAAATCAGTTGTATTGGGGAAAAAGTCAACTATGGCCAATTTAAAGTCAAACCTCATAAATTTTGATCCATGTCAACATTATAAGCTCATATGAACCATTTGATCAAATTTGGACCACAACTCCTCAAGAAATTTGATCAGATCATTAAAAGGGCAAAATGTTCATTTTTAGGGTTTTGATTGCAAAAGGGCAATTTCTGACTTTTCACCTAGCCAATGGCAAATTGGGTTCAAGCATGGATTCAAGGACTCAATGGCATCATCTTTACCTATTCACAAGGTTCAAAAGATCTCAATTTCATTAGATTGACAAATGAATTTTCCAGTCAACTGTTCAAAAATCAACTGTACACTGAAAAGTCAAACTTTGACTTTTTGGTCAAAATCAAGTGCCAAGGGTCATTTTTCATCAAGATGTGTCAAAACATGAAAAATTTTCATCAAGAAACCTAATTTTGCAAATTAGGGTTTAAGATTGAAAATTTTCATAACTTAGAATTTTTCTAAGTTATGAAATTTTCTTATTTTTTCCCAACTTTGCCTAACTTTTTCACCATGATGCAATTGGATTCAAACAAAACTTCCAACATGAAAGTTGTAGTCCTACACAAAATCTACAACTTTTATTCGAAAAGTTTTCTCAAAAGAGTCTTGGATCTAAAGTTATTATTTTTGGAACAAGGGTCCATAAAACTTTTAACTTAGTGAAATTTTGCCCTAGTTTAGACAGGATTTTGACCTATCTTCATGGCAATTTTTCACCTAGTTCCACTTGGAATCTCAAAATAATTTCAAATATGGATTGTAGAGCATGCTACAAGATTTCCAAAATGTCCAAGAACTCTCCAAAATCATTTATGGTTAGGGAGAATCGAAGGTTTGAATTTGGCAAAAACTCACTTTAATCCATGGCATGTTTCATATTGACACAATTTGCAAACTCTATTCAGCCTCACTTGTACTTTCTCACAGATCTATAAACCCTTCCATACTCAATAATTAAATTCAAACTCAATGGTTTGAAGCTTTGTTCTGATTATTAGAGGTTTACACAAAAGATTAATCCAAAAATAGCAAAAAGGCAACATTGTCATTTTTGTCAAAATTGCCTTATGTCAAATTGTTTCCCTTGAGCCTTGAACCAAATCTTGGACAACAAACAATATCCACAAACTTGGGGGGCCAAGATCACCAAGTGCAAGCTGGAATATAACCTGTACAGGCCTGTCTTGTACCACTTCATACTTTTGCTTAAAATACAAGTAAACTTGCCAAAGAGCCAAAAACTTGGGTATCTGTTATAACCAACTCTTGCAAGCATTTGAAACAGGTTTTGTACTTTTCCTTGAGCCAGAAACACTAGTGATTCAACCCTCAAGTCTTCCAAAACACAAAAACACATCCCTCTTGCAAAACAGGGCAACTTCTGCACTTTGAGTTCCATAACAAAAACCACTCGTGCGTTTTTCCCCAAACCTGTTCAAATACATTCCATATAACCTACCTGAGCTATCCCAACCATTGGCCATTGACTGTAACTCAATTTACAAGCTTCATCATTTCTGTTTTCAGCTTGTGCAGGTTGACTTCTACAAGCTTGTTCAAGCAAATCCAAAGCAAACTAAGCATTGGGGAAGGTCAGAGGAAGTTCAAGCAAGCTCCCAAGCATATCAGGCATCACTGAAAAGCTCTACATTTCCCTACTCGTGTTCAACTGAAACAGGTATTTTTCAACTTCCTATCTCTCTATTTAGGAATCATTAGGCTTAGGTTTGTGAATAAAAAATGTAGTACTCATAGCCCTTAAGCTGTACATATGCATAGATTTCATTTAAGTTAAGTGTGTTAAGAGAATTTGATTGATGAACTTCCTGAAAAATTTAGGTTAGAAATTAGGGCCAGAGAAATTCTCTCTGGTCTTTGAGAGTTAGATTAAGTTTTTTATATGGTTATAATCGTATGATCATGCTCTATAACTTTCATGTTGCAAGTTTTCGTTTTTAAGCACGAATGCGGGAGATACGAGTTTGTACACAGAAGGCGCGTTTTTGTGTTTGAACGAAGGTTGAAGATGAAGTGTTGGGCTGGGCCTGCCTTTTCCCTACTTTTTGCACCCCTGACTTGCTGATTGCACCCCCCTGGCCCATTTCATTATTTTTTATACCTTTTCTATTTTATTTACATTTATGATTTTGTTTTATTTTTTCTAAACATAAAAAATCAACAAAAATATTTTCATAAATTTTCATATTTTATTTTGTATTTTATTTGATTTTTTCTAACATAAAAATAATTATTAAACAATATTCTCTTTATTTTCTTTAATAAAAAACTTATAAATATTATAAAATATTATATTTTTTTTTATTATTTATACATATAAAATAATATTTTCTCACATATTTTATTTCTTAATATCTTTGTATATATTTATATTTATTTTCTTGTACATAAATAATATAATTAATATATATACTTTCTTAAAGAAAATTAGGGTTTTTACCCTTAATAAAAATAATCTTTTTGTTTTTTTAATACATAAAATACTATATTTTTATACATATAAAGATAAACAAAAAAACATTTTTTGCATACTTATAATATTTTTGCATTTATATTTAAATTGTTTATTTAAATATTGCTTATTTATTATTTGATGCAAAGAATTCAATTTGGATGTAATAGTAAATCTTAGGGTTTTATTTTCTTGCAAATACTCCCCATTCAAACTTGTATCCCCCCTTCTCATATCAATGTTGTAATAGTGTAGATTTATTTTGCGCACTTTATGCTTTCAAATATGCCATGATAGAGATTAGGGTTTGTATGCAATATCCAAAATCAAAACAAATAGTTAGACTTAATACAAGACATAAAAGCATGTAAATTAACAACACAATACACACATGCACCCCTAGGGTTTCATCCACTTGTTGCCTTGAAAATGGACATGTTATGCATGTTGAGTATCTTGACAAAATAAAAACAAAACAAAAGATCATAGTCCCTCGATGACGCTATCTTGGTTGCCTATATAAAATGATCTAGTCCCTCAAAAATTTGCTAAGATACTTAGCACAATTGCTATCATGGTCAATACGATGACCCGCGCCCGTCCCGTTTAACATCCAAACACAAGTTTGTTTACCAAATGCAATGGTAAAACAACACTGTCAAAAGGGTTAAAAATGTGTAGGAAAGATCTTTGAGTAAGATAGGGTAGACAACTCTTAGTTAGTTGATCAAAACTTGCAAAAACATCCTTGCTATTTTCAAACACACTTCACAACACAATTTCAAAACATTTCCCAAAAAACAAGATTTCAAACATTGAAACATCTTTTCAAAAGACAAACACCTTTGTATATATTCAAACAAGAATCATTACAAAGGTTGCCTAAACAAGGCCTCTTTTCAAAAATATTTTCAAAACCACACACAAAGCACCATTTCAAACAATTGAAAAGCAAAAGCAAGTGATCTAAATAAGTAACTAAGAGTCCCTGGATAACCATGGATGAAAAGGGTGCTTGCACCTTCCCTTTTCATAATCTACCCCCCGAACCCAAGAAAACATCTCAAAGGTCTTTCCTTTGCTTTTTGACCTTTCCTTTGGATAAAATGAAAAGTCGGTGGCGACTCTTGCTAAACCGAAACATTTGCAAACACAAACGCAAAACCTCAAGTCAGTTCTCCCACCGTATCACACTTGGCAAAACAAACAAATATAAAGATCATAGTCCCTCGATGACGCTATTCAAAAGTTGTCTTACAAAATGATCTTGGTCCCTAAAAATTCTAAGATACTTTGCAAACATTGCTAATCATGGCTATACGATGACCCACGCCCGTCCCGTTTACATCCAAAGATAGGGTTTCTTACCAAATCAATGGTAAGACAACGATGTCAAAGGAATAGAAAATGCATAAGAAAGACATTTGAGTAGGTAGATTGCTTCTAGTTACTTGCTCTATTTCAAAACAACTATCCTTGCTATTTTCAAAATAAAACACACATTTCATAAACATCTTACAATCATTGAAAAAATTTTCAAAAAGACAAACATCTTTGTATACATTCTTACGAACGAGAATCATTACAAAGATCTCCAAAACGATGGCCTCCTTTACAAAATACTTTCAAAACCACACCAAACACATTTTCAAACAACAAAAACAAGTGATCTAAGCAAGTATCTAAGAGCCCATGGAAAACCATGGATGAAAAGGGTGATAATACCTTCCCTTTTCATAATCTACCCCCGAACTCAAGAAAACATCTCAAAGGTCTTTCTTGTGCTTTTTCACCTTTCCTTATTGGATAAAAGAAAAGTCGGTGGAAACTCTTGCTAACCGCAAAATTTGCAAACACAAACGCAAATCCTCAAGTCAGTTCTCCCACCGTATCACAGAACTGGCGACTCTGCTGGGGAATTTTATAGAAGTGGGGTTACCTTAAGGTTTAGATCACATTTATTTGCTTACATTTGTTTGACTTGTTTGCTTTACATTATGGTTCTTTGTTTGGGTTTGAATCCTTCACCCGGATTTGGGAAACATTATAGGTAAATGGCAATACATTGTGGAAACTGTGCGGGGTATACCGACATGGTCTAAGTAATAGTTATGTTAGTGTGACATATTTGTGGGTACCGGTAGCCTTTGAGTTAATCAAAGAGGATATGGGGCCGCTGAGTGATGTCATGAAGCACTAATGAACTTCTAGAACCTTTTACTTAACCAACTTGGCCTTTAGGATGTAGTGAGATGACCGGCTTTGGTGCAGTCCGAAGTTGGTAGATACTCGATACTACACTCATTAAGGGTTGGTTTCTTGGGATATTTCGGTCGCCATTAAAAAGGCTTGAGCTGAAACAATGACCAAGGAAACAATCCAATGATATTGAGCTCCTTAGAACCTGGTTACTATTATTAGGACAGGTTGAGCCAACTAAATTTCAAGAGGGTACTTACCTATAAAACCCCATGCAAGCCTAAACTAAGAACTTGTTTGCTTTGTTTGTATATGCATACTTGTACATAACATCATGAACATCATATGCATCCACTAACCATTTCAAGGATTTTTTAGATTCATCTTTGCTCCTGTTTTGTAGGATATGGATTCACTCCGCAGGAAAACTATCCAAATCAACCTTGTAATGATTCCTCCACAACTCAAGGAGCTAGCTTCAAGGATCCCTGAGAACTCTCCATTCACCGAGAGGCATGGTCGTCTACTCAACTTGGTTACCTCCAACATAGAGGAGGATATGATGAAGGTACTCTTCCAGTTCTTGGATCCTTTGCATCATTGCTTCATATTTCCTGACTATCAACTTGTGCCCACTTTGGAAGAATTCTCTCAACTCTTGAGGATTCCTATTCTCAATCAACTACCTTTCAATGGTACAGAAAGAGACCCAAAGCCAGAAGAGATTGCGCAAGCCCTGCACTTGCACTCATCTGATATCACAACTCATTGGGAAACTAGAAGTGGTGTCAAAGGCTTCCTAGCAAAATTTCTGTTTGAGAAGGCCCATAGCTGTTAGAATTCCCTAGAATTGCAAGCTTTTGAGGATATTGTGGCTCTTCTTATCTATGGGATGGTCTTGTTCCCCAATCCTGACCAACTCATAGATGTAAGTGCTGTCAAAATCTTCATGTCATGCAATCCGGTGCCTACATTGCTAGGGGATATCCTACACTCTTTTCACACTCGTACAATGAGGAAAAGAGGTGTCCTTATGTGTTGCACTCCCCTCCTGGCAAGGTGGTTTATTTCTCATCTTCCTCAATCAGTCTTAAAGAATGAGAAGGATTAAGGTGGTAACAAAGGTTAATGATGCTCAAACATTCAGATATTCATTGGTGCTCTCGATCCAAAGAGAATGTTATCATTGTTGACCATTGTGGGGAATTCCTTAATGTCCCTCTACTTGGCATTAGGGGAGGCATCACCTACAAGTAACTTAGGCAAAAGTTAGGGATTTTTCTTGGCAAGTAACTACGTCAGACAAGACTTGATCGTTGAAGCAACAATCTTCTCGGATCCTCACCATACTTCAACAAAAGTTGTTGCTCAGGATTTCAAAAGTTGTTAGGGGGAATAGTGGTCATTGTATCTCAATGTATCTTTTCCATTATGCATTACCATTTCCCAAACTTTGTAATCATCCATGGAGTCTCGCCATTCGCAGACTGCCATTCTATTAATGAAATTCAAGCTTTTGCCTAATTCTTTGTGTTCTTATTTTTATTTAGCTTGCAAAGACTCCATCTATTACTGATAATAACTGTTAAAGCAAAAATATTATAAAAAAAAAGCAAAATTGACTTTTCAAAAAAAGAGATCTTTACAATTCAATTTACTTTGGGATTTGTGATGAAACAATGACAACAAGAATGGTGATCCCAAGAATGAACAAACTCCGGTTGTTTTAAGAAGATTTACTCCCTTCATGAAGGTTTTCTCAGGTCATTTTGCTGGTATGTGCACAATCTTTGTGTGTTTGTCAGATAGTTAAAGACGATATCAGTGGGTGAAAGGTACAATATTGGGTTTGTGGTCCCATTATCCCCAGTCAAGTCTTGGTTCGCTTTTGATTTCGGGTTTGCACGGTCAGAAGCCTCCGTCCCAAATTCCCCAGCAAAGTCTTCCCTCATATGATGAAAGGTTTTATTCCCTTGGTGTGCTGAGATGTCGCTCTTTTGCAGTATTGGCACTAGTGTTGACTTCTTGATTTCCCTGAAAGGCTATCCCAGGGCATCTCTTGTTGGAATGAGTGTTTGTGATGAAAATTTTCAATCCGCAGTTTTTTCTCCCGGGAGGTAGGCTTGAATCCCCCAGTGAGGTTTGGTTGTGTCGGCGTCAGTCTGCTTTATTTGAGGCTGGTCTTGCAATCTCCAGTAGGCATGTTTCTTTTGGAAAACTACTTATCCGATGAAACCGGAAGAAGGATGTTCTATCCCGATATCTGTTTAATCTGGCTACTTCTGGATTATGTTTCTCCTCAGTGAAGTTAAGGCAGGCAATGGGTTTGATTTCTGCATTTGCTTTTACCTTTCTTGGATTGATCTTTCTGGTTGAAGTTTAGCCCAATGTTGTTAGTACCTGAGGCAGTTTTGTTTGTTTGTATTGATTATGTATCCTTTTACCAGCATATGCACGATAGCACTCATACATTCATACATACATCATGCATGGCTAAAAATCATCGTTCATTGACATTGTGTTCTGACCTTCCTGCAGCGCTCCTTGCTTAGATGGATATGGTTTTCCTTCTTGAGTTTATTCCAGAGGATGTATCTTCATTGGCCGTCTTGTTCCAATTCATTTCTGATTTGGATCTGTGGATTTCATGACAATATTAGTTACTTTGGATTTCTGAAAACTTTGAGTTTTGGTTTGTGCATTTATTTTGCACGGGAAGACTTTATCTCCTCGGAAAGAATATCACGACATTTCCCCGGGAAGACATATTTTTATCCCCAGAGAGTCATTTCTCTTTGCAATTCCCCATGATAAGGAGTAACAAGTCTCGTTATTTGAGACAGCTTATGTTTGATCTTTTACAGGCAGATTTCCTTGGTTAAAGAAGAAGTTGAGACCCATTCTAGGTAAAACGCCAGAATTTTGGGATAACTCGATATATTTTTTCTCTCTACCTTCAGTGAATGTTGGTAGTACATCGGCAGTGAACGTCGGTGTTTGTTATCTTTTTACTATCTTCAGTGAATGTTGATAGTTCATCGTCAGTTAACGGCGGTGATATGATATTTTCTCTCTCTACCTTCAGTGAATGTTGGCAGTACATCGGCAGTGAACGTCGGTGTTTGTTATCTTTTTGCTATCTTCAGTTAACATTGATAGTTCATCGTCAGTGAACGGCGGTGATATAATATATTTTCTCTCTACCTTCAGTGAATGTTGGCAGTACATCGGTAGTGAACGTCGGTGTTTGTTATCTTTTTGCTATCTTCAGTGAACGTTGATAATTCATTGTCAGTCAACGGCGGTGATATGATATATTTTCTCTCTCTACCTTCAGTGAACGTTGGTAGTACATTGGCAGTGAACATCGGTGTTTGTTATATTTTTGCTATCTTCAGTGAACGTTGATAGTTCATCGTCAGTGAACGACGGTGATATGATATATATTTTCTCTCTACCTTCAGTGAACGTTGGTAGTACATCGGCAGTGAACGTTGGTGTTTGTTATCTTTTTTCTATCTTCAGTTAACGTTGATAGTTCATCTTCAGTGAACGGCGGTGATATGATATTTTCTCTCTCTACCTTCAGTAAAAGTTGGTAGGACATCGGCAGTGAACGTAGATGATTTTTATCTTCCTCTCTGATTCAGGTCTTTTGGTTCACCAGCGATTTATTTTCCTGGTGGGGTTGCTCCCTTGTTTCTTCAGTTTTTTGTGGCATCCTCAATGATACTTTGCATTTCTTTAGTACTGTTCATATGCATTCATATACATAAGCATTTGCATGGAATCTTAGGGCCAAAAATAGGGTTTGTTTCATATTTAAGTATCTTCGATCATGTTGACACAAAGATTTTTAACCTTCGTATCTCCGGATAGAAGAAACTTAAATAAGGGCAGCTGTTGTACCCCAATTTTTGCCCCTAAGATCCCTTCATCATACCATATTGCTTCAATCACAACAAGATCACATTAGGGCTTTTGGTTCTTCTCCCTATCTTTAGCCTTGCTCTTTTGAGGAGTTACCAAGCACCTTGACTTGTTTTCTTTTGTAATCATGGATATTTTTGCTTTGATTTTATCTCTAATTAATAAAATGCAATGTTAGTTTGCCTTACTTGTTAATAATGTAGGTAAAGGCAATGAGGTTTAGAAAGTTTGCTTCATGGGTTCATGAGTTTATTTTCATGCCCTAGTCAATCTTGAGAAATTCAAAACCTCACTATTGGAGTGATTTTGGAAGAAATGGCATGACAAGGCTCATTTTTGTTCAAAATATTTCAAATTTATCAAAATTGATTCAAAAATACAAAGGGTTAAGGGAAGAAGTTGTCATGATTGAACAAGGTCTTGTTCCTATTGGTCACAAGGGCATATTTCTTTCTAATTTCAAGATATGGAAGTAGTTTTGGTGGCTATGAGTCCTCATCATCATCCTCAACAACTTCTATTCACAAAGGAAGAACATTGGCACAAAAAGTTTGTTCAAACTTGGCAAAGTTCCTCAAAGCATTCTCTTGATCTAGAGGCTAGGGTTTTGGACTTCAAAGGAGCATATCTTGCTCATATTTTGTTATTTTTGAGTGATTCCAAAAACATCCTTCTCTTCAAAGAGTTACCAACAAATCACTTCAAAAGTTCCAAGGATTTTTCATGTGGAAGGAACTTGGTGAAGAAGAAAGATTACAAGTCACCCATATGAATCCCCAATTTTCCATATGTGACTTCAAATGGTCATAACTTGGTCAATTTTTATCACATTGAAACTATTACTTTTTCATGATGATATTAAATATGTGTACTCCATGCCTTCTTTTATGTGCAGAGTGAGAAAATGGATGGAAGTTGCCTTAAGAATGCAAAAGATTATAGGTCATTTCTTAATTTTTGACCAACTTCAACAAGTCATAACTTTCTCAATTTTTGGAGATTTTGAGTGGTTTAAATTGAAAAATGTCATTCAAGAGATCTACTTCATTCCATATTTTTGGGTTAAGAGCAAATTCTAAGTGGAAGGCCATGTTTGGATACAAAAGATTATAGGTCATTTTTAAAGAAGAATTTGAATATTTCTAAGTATGGAAAGTCAACTCTTTTTCTTCAACTTTGACTCCATGTAACTTTCAGCTCAAGCATCCATTTAATTCCATTCTTTTTCCATTGAAAAGCTCGTAACCTTATCTTTCCAAAGCATCAAGAATTGTGCCCTAAGACCCCTTGAGTTGGAAATGCCATGGATTTGAATTTGGTAGTTTGAAACTGAATTTTTCACAAAGTCAGGATTTTGAAATCTTTCTTTTAGCTTCTAATCACAAGATTTCCACGCGTTTTTGTTTCTAATCATGTTTAGCAACTTTCCAGAAGTGATTAGCATCATGAAACACGCGATTTGGCTGAGTTTTGATCAAGTTTGAGTCACACTTTCTTCATGATGCAAACCCACACGAATTCCCTCCAAAATGCATCATTTGCTATTCCTTTTGATCCCATTTGCTTCCCTATAAATAGAGGGTCATTTCCCATTCAATTTCCCAAGCTTAGATAGCCAAAATTACCCTGCCAAACTTGCTTCACAACCCAGAATTCAGCAACTTCGAAATATATTCTCAAGCCTTTTTCAATCCATTTTCCCCTCAATTCACCTTCCTTGATCTTCCTTGAAGCTAACCATATAATTACATGCAAGAATCGTGCCCTATACTGCTCCATAGAAGTCCAGTTTCAGAGCTCTGCAACTCAACTCCAATAGGTAGATTCCTTCATCAATTCTTCAAAACTCTGATATCATTGTGTTGCTCTCATTGCCCTGGTTCTAGTCGCAACACTTACATTTCACTAGAAACATGTTTTGACCATGAATTTTCAAATCCCTTTTCAAAACTTTCTTTCCAAATTGCTTGAGCTACAATTTATATAAACTTGGCGCGAGGGTGTGGTTATTTTCGTCTTGAAGAGACGAAGCGATTGGCATAGGTCCGAGCTTCTGATTTTACAGTTTTAGAGACCTGCAAATCACGTTGGCTGGAGGTTGAAGATGACCTACGTTTCATCTTCCAACCAATGATGGCGTGTCATTTGTGTTTTTCAAAAATCTGATTTATTATTGATTATGTACATTATTCATTAATGACCATGATATGCACAGCGCGCCAGATCCCTTGGATTTGATTACTAACGCGTTTTGACTCTCATCCAATGGTCCACATCTTTTACTTTTATTTTCTTTTTCTGATTTTTACATTTTTAATTGTTCTAAATTTCAAAAAATCATAGAAAATTCATTTTTAGTCCAAAAAATCTGAAAAAATTATGAAAAATATTTTTGATCATTCTCTTTTTGATTTTTATTTTTTCACAATTTAATTTTGTGTTTAGGTATTTTTACACTTATTTGATTTGTTTAAAATGTTTAAAAATACTTTTATACATTTTAAAATTCTGAAAAAATTATGGAATGATCCAATGATATTGTGACAAATATTGGTGACCTTATTTTATTTTTGTTTCTGACTTTACTATTTTTTACTATTTTTGTTTATTTTACCCATTTATTTTAATTTTTAAAAAATAGTTTCTGACTTTTAAAAAATACCAAAATTTTTGTAAAATTACTTGGCCTCTTTTCTGATTTTTTCTATGGTCTTATTTTTCATTTCTTGATTAATTTGAATATGATTGATATTTTCCTCATTATTTTCCATTTTTTAAAAACATTTTTAAACCTTTTAATGTATATATTAAATATGATTTTATTTTGTGATATTTTTCTGGCTGTCTTGGGTTGATTTTTTGATCATGGCTTTATTAACATCATTGGATCCATAGTGTTGAGTTTAACTCCACAAAAAATAGATAAATGATTTTAATAATAGTTTGATTAAATATTAATTCCAATGTGGTTTCTCTTTTGCCCTAATCCTCTTCATCTCATCCCCTTCCCATTGCATTAAATGTTATTGGAGCATGATCTCTATGTCATGTCTCAAAACAAATGGTGCATAGATTGCTATTGACCGGCCTCAAAATAGGTGTGACTTCTATATAAGTCGACTTACGATTGCTTAACATAGCGCTAAATTTTGTCCCAATTTGATTAAATGATCATTCGTGACCCAGACCTATGTTTGCAAGCCCAAGTATCTTAATTTGATCTCTTTGATCCAATAACCTTGAGATTCATTGTGTGGAGGCTTTGGTTCTACCAATCCTCTAATGGATCTATAACACCTTTGGTCAACACGGATCAATTAAACATCGTTGATCACTAAATGTTACTTTTGAGGATTCCAAAATGGATGATATACTTGACAAAAAGAAAATGCAACTTGTTGTGTAGAGGCTTTGGTTCTACCAATCCTTTAATGAGTTCCAAATGCAAGTTTCAAGATGGTCATCCAACTAACCACTAATTTCTAACAATTGACTTTACTTTATGCTTTTATTTTTATGCTTTATGTACCATTTACTTTTAGCATTTTACATTTCATGTTATTTTCATCTTTGCTCACTTGAGCATTTACTTTTATGTCATTTTTACTTTGCTCACTTGAGCTCTTCTTTTCCTTTCTTAAGATACTTAATAACCAACATAAACCCTAAAAAACTATTAATGGTACTTGGACTATTTGGTTACTATCCTTGGCATTATGGAGCATGAGACTTTTTCTTGAACTTAGGATTAGAAACCTTGGCCTATCTTGGAGACCTTGTGATCCTATCTGATTATTTTGTCTAGCGCTCTTGAGGTTTACCTCAAGACATTGGGTTGCTTGTTTGTTTTTGTATGCAGGTTTTTTGTGATTACATCCTTTGTTTGTAATCTGGAATTCACCCGTATACAGCCGCTACTCTGTCCAATTTTTGGGAAGACTTAATACATTTGAAGAGATCTAGTATCTTTTCTTGCTTGGTTTCAATCCAAAGAATGGGAATTCTATCTTGGCTCATAATATCAAGTTTTGGCTTCTTGTTGGTTAGATGGTTCTTATCCTTAGCTTTTACCTTATGCTTTTGGGATAGTCTCTTCTTCTCCTCCCATCTTCTTTAATTTCAAAAATCTTCTCCCTCCTTTTGAAAACTCTTCTTGTTTTAAAACTTAAACCACTTTCATAATAAACTTGGAATTAGGTCCATGCATTTTCAAAATATTTTCATAAATAAACTCCAATCAATTTAATAATACCTTGACATTTTTGTGAGAAGACTAAAAGTCAAATAATCTCATTTCAAACTATTTTGCCACTTTGGCTTCTATTTTAAAACTTTTATTAAAAGATTAGACTCTTGTCAATCCTTGTAGTGATGCAAACAACTATAATTCTACAATATGTAGTGAAGTGAGATATTTTCCACTTGGGTGTTGAGTGAGGCATTGTTGATTCTAAAATCCAATCCATATCCTACACTTTGAGATGATGCAAATTCTCCTTTCTCATGATTGTGGGTAGTAAGTATGTTTTCCACACGGACAATGATGATGATATCTTATCTCATAAAATTAACCAACACACTTGTGTTTCAAACTTTTAAAAGAGGAACTACGTGTACCCTGATCCCCTATTGCACGAAAGGTGGTACGTAGGCACTAAAGGTTCGCAACTGCGGCGGGTGCAAAAATTATAAAAAACATATATATTTCTTTTCTCACCTCCACCATCTATTTTATATAACACATTTTTATAGCCAAAATATAAAGATTTTACAGAGGTTCCTACGGAGTACCGTAGATGTTTAGGGTTCTAATACCTTCCCTTTGCATAACCAACCCCCTTACCTTGAATCTTTCCCCCTTTTTAGGTTATTTGCTCTTTTCCCATTCTTTTGGAAACAATAAAGCGCGGTGGCGATTTTTATTTTTGATTTGTATAAAGTCTATTCAATCCAATGGCTTAGTCTTGAACATTTCTACCGCTACATTATGACCTATGGATGCGATGTATGGGCATGTAAGCTATGTTGTTGTAACACTGTTGGATTAGGGAAAATAAATCCTTGACTGTTGTTGGGGACATGGAGTGTAAGTCTTCATTTTTGAAGTGCTGATGAGTTGATGAGCTTCTATTTGTTATAGAAATAAACTATGTTGTAAGGGAAACACCGTGTATGGCTTGTGAAATCTTGTTGGAGAATCCTGAAAAATTGGACGACCTTTACTGGGGAGTGATAACTGGAAGTTTTGTTCCGCCGAGGATGTGAGAGAGCTTGATATCATTAAGCTGCACACTATGGGGAATTTTATGGAATAGTCTAAAGATATTATCCTATTTCTTAAAGCCATTAGTGATTGTCTTCTATTATTTTTTCTCATTTGTAAACAGTAGTTACGTTCATATGCATATGCTCAAAAATAAATCATTGGACATTTTTGTAAACAAAACACGAAAATTAAAGAAAAACATATAGTTTTGCACTTTCAAAGGAGTATCTTTGTATTAATAAGTATTTTGTACAATGAGACGAACATCCTAGTAAGAGAATTTCGTCGTAAAAAAAAATGGAAATTTGATACAAAGAAAAGATAGCTTATGTGTAATAATCCCATGGGGTTCCCATTCTGCTATAGCCTTTGTTTCTCTGAGCATCTTGTCCACTTGCTTCCTTGTCCGAAGTTGATTGGATTGATCATACCCGTTGAGTTTGTCAGTTGTCTGCAAGGCGATCCAACGGGACATAGTCATACGCTTTAATTCCCTAACTTTTTCCTGGACCGCCCTTTCGGGTTTTAAGTCCACCGTGATACCCTTTTTTTCCCAAGTTACCCTTTCGGGTTTTTGACTTGTCGGGTGTACATATTTTTTTTATTTTATCCCTAATTTTTTCCCGAACCTTTTTGGCTCGCTGGGTTGCCCTTGTTTTGCCTAGGTGTGTCAAACTAGCGGGTCTCTTATGCGTAGTATCTTTTGACTATGTTCGCGTTCACAGGGTGCGGCAGGTCGTCACCATCCATAGTGGTCAAGATCATTGCTCCACCAGAGAATATGCTTTTGATCACAAATGGACCTTTATATGTAGGAGTCCATTTTCCCCTGGGGTCGCCCAGTGGAAGTATGATGCGCTTGATCACCAGATCCCCGACTTGATACACTTGGCGTTTGAGCTTTTTGTTAAAAGCCTTGATCATCTGTTTTTGATACATTTGACCATGACAGACATCAGTAAGCCTTTTCTCGTCAATCAAGTTCAGTTGATCAAGTCGAGTTTGGATCCAATCGTCTTCACTCAACCCTGCATCCTTCATGATTCTCAGAGAAGGGATCTGGACCTCAATAGGCAAGACAACTTCCATGCCGTATACCAAAGAGTAAGGTGTTACCCTAGTTGATGTACGCGCCGTGGTACGATAACTGTGGAGAGAGAATGGTAGTATCTCATGCCAGTCCTTGTAGGTTACTGTCATGTTCTGTATGATCTTTTTGATGTTCTTATTTGCGGCTTCGACGTCACCATTCATATTTGGCCGGTAAGGGGAAGAATTACAGTGTTGGGTTTTGAATTATGCGCACAGTGCGGTGATCATAGTATTATTGAGATTTGTACCATTGTCTGTGATGATCCTCTCTGGGATACCGTACCGACAGATGAGATTCTGTTTGATGAACTGTGCTACAACATTCTTGGTAACAGAGGCAAAAAAATACGCCTCTACCCACTTTGTGAAATAGTCAATGGCCACCAAGATGAAGCGGTGTCCATTAGAGGTTGTTGGCTTGATTTATCCAATCATATTGATGCCCCCACATAGAAAAGGGCCAAGGAGCCGTCAATACATTCAAAGGAACCGGAGGCACATGCACCTTGTCAACATAGATCTGACACTTATGACAGGTTCGTGAATGTTGATGGCAATCTGCTTCCATGGTAGACCAGTAATACCCTGCCCGTAGGATTTTCTTTACCATCATATGCCCACTGAAATGGGTGCCAAAAGTGCCTTTATGTAGATTAACCACGATCTTTTCTGCCTCAACCTTGTCTACGCAACAAAGAAATATAGAATCGTGGTTACGTTTGTAGAGAATTCCATTACTAAGGAAGAACTTAGGAGAGAATCTCCTTAAGAACTTCTTATCATTGACTGAATCTCCTTCCGGATATTCTTGAGCCTCGAGATACCTCTTAACTTCGTGGAACCAAGGCCAGTCCACTACTTCTTCAGTATTGATCTCGTGATAGTGAGCTGGTTCATCCATTCGTTCAATGGTGATCTGGGGAGCCTCATTATCCCATTTGAGTTTAAACATGAATGACATTGTGGCTAGCGTGTCTGCTAGCTGATTTTCTTCTCGCGGGAAATGCTCAAAGGTAATATTCTCAAAGTGTGGGATTAATGTCAACACATGTTCTTTGTAATGGATAAGGTTAGGGTTCTTCGTATCCCATTCTCCTTTGACCTGGCTGATGACTAAAGCTGAATCTCCGAATACACTTAAGGACTTGATCCCCAAATCTATGGCAGCTTTGAGGCCAAAAATGCACGTTTCGCACTCTGCCATGTTATTTGTACAGTTGAAGCAGATTCTTGCAGTGAAAGGAGTGTGACATACTTCAGGGGTTATGAGTACAGCGCCTATACCATTGTCGAGTGCGTTGGACGCCCCATCAAAAACCAGGGTCCATCGGGATCCTTGTTCAGGTCCGTCATATGGCCTGAGTTCTTCACAGTTGTTTACCATCATGATGTCTTCATCTGGGAATTCGAACTTCATGGACTGGTAGTCATCCATACCTTGATGAGCAAGGTGATCAGCTAGTATGCTGCCCTTTATTGCTTTCTGGGTAGTGTACTGAATGTCATATTCCGTCAGGATAATCTTCCATCTCGCTATTCTCCCAGAGAGGGCAGGTTTCTCGAATATGTATTTTATTGGATCCATTTTAGATATCAATAACGTAGTATGGGTCAGCATATATTGTCTTAGCCGGCGAGCATCCCATGCCATAGCGCATCAAGTTTTCTCGAGCAGTGAATATCTTATTTCACAGTCGGTAAACTTTTTGCTCAGGTAATAAATAACATGCTCTTTTCGGCCAGACTCGTCATGCTGCCCTAGCATACACCCCATTAAATTTTCCAAAACAGTTAGTTACATGATCAATGGTCTTCCCTCGAATGGTGGCATCAAAATAGGAGGCTCTTGTAGGTACTCTTTGATCTTGTCGAAGGCAGTTTGGCACTCATCATTCCATTTGACTACTTGATCTTTCTTCAGTAATTTGAAGATTGGTTCACAAGTTGCTGTTAAGTGAGAAATGAATCGGGCAATGTAGTTTATCCGTCCTAAGAATCCTCTGACTTCCTTCTCAGTGCGAGGAGCTAGAATTTCTTGTACTGCTTTCACCTTGGCAGGATCCACTTCGATATCTTTAGCACTGACGACAAAGCCTAGGAGTTTACCAGACCTCACCCCAAATGTGCACTTATTCGGGTTCAACCTCAACTTGTATTTCTTTAACCTCTCAAACAGTTTCTGTAAATGGTCAAGATGTTCCTCTTTAGTTTGATATCTGGCTATCATGTCATCCACATAGACCTCTATTTTATGATGTATCATGTCATGAAATAAAGCTACCATGGCACACTGATAGGTTGTCCCATCGTTCTTCAACCCGAATGGCATAACCTTGTAACAGTGTATGCACCATTGTGTGACAAAAGTTGTTTTCTCCATGTCCTCAGGCGCAATTTTGATTTGGTTGTAGCCTGAGAAATCGTCCATGAAGGAAAACACCTTATGATGTGTTGTATTGTCAACTAGAATATCAATGTGGGGAAGTGGGAAACCATCCTTAGGGCTTTCCCTATTCAAATATATGTAGGCCATGCACATGCATACTTTGCCGTCCTTTTAAGGAACGAGAATAACATTGGCGACCCATTGTGGATAAGAGGTAACAGCTAAGAATCCGGTGTTGAATTTTTATATGACTTCGGCCTTAATTTTTCTGACATGTCGGGTCGAATGCGATGGACCTTTTGTTTTATCGGAGGTCAATCTTCTTTTGTTGGTAGATGATATACCACGACATCAGGATCAAGTCCTGGCATATCTTCATACGACCAGGAAAAGACCTCAACATAATCATGTAGCAACTGAATCAGATGCTTCTTGACACTGGGTTCCAGATTGGCACCCACCTTGACTTCTTTCTTATCCTCTCTAGTACCTAGGTTAACTGTGTCTACTAGTCCTTCGTGGGGTTGAATGGTCCTCTCTTCTTGTTGTAGTAACCTGGCTAATTCCCCTATCACTTCACAATCTTCCTCACCTTCATCTTCGGCTTGGTAGATTAGATTTTCATATTCACAGAAATCCATAGCAAAATTGTTATCCATGTGATCCTGAATGGATGTAAATCTGCATTTTGAATGTGAGTGTGTGTCAGAGTATAACTATCTTTGAAAGAAATAAAAATGTAAAAAATAAAGACAAAGAACACAAAGTTTGTATGCAAAAACATCCATGATTCATTGATGACATATGAAAATGAGGTAACAACCCTTACAAATAGAATGTTGTGCCTCGGGTAAGACACAAGGCTTTAAAAGTCTGAATTGTTTAATTAGTACAGATCCGACAAGATTTAAAGACAATTAATGTTGGATAAAAGTAATTGGGACAAAATCTTTAGCTTCCCAGTTGCTGAGTCCTCCATTGACAGTTGGGAAAATCCAATCCTCTAGGTCGTAGATATTCTCATCATCCTCCACTGCATTGACTCCGTGGTTGCTGATCTTCAAGGGTGGTCCCCAGGCATGAGCACGACGTACAACTTTCTGGGCTCCAGAAGTGAAACCCAAATCAAATTTGTCAGATTTGTATGGGATATCCGAGAGTTGGCCCGAAATAGTACACCCACCTTCTTCAATCACTACCTTGGCATCTTTTAAAGACGACATCTTTAGTGGAGGTCTTGTAATCTTCTGGATTTGGGAAACAGCCTTGATTACTGCCACGGTTGGTGGGACTTCCTCGAAATGCTGAAATGGAGTTTCAATTAATTCACCATCCAATTCCACTTATCTGAAGGAGTTCAAGTGACTGACCATATATTCCTCTTCTCCATGGACAATAATGATTTTCCCCTTGGTTGGATATTTCAGCATTTGATGTAATGTAGAGGTAACGGCTCCAGCATTGTAAATCCATGGTCGGCCCAACAAGCAGGAATAGGAAGAGCGAATGTCCATCACGTAAAAAGTTGAATCAAAGGTTTGGGTTCCAACTTTTATGGGGATGTCCACCTCCCCATGCACCATTCTCTTTGAACCGTCGAAGGCCCTTACCACTATATTGATGGGTTTTAAGGTCAAACCTTCACAGTCAAGTCTATCAAGAGCTTTCTTAGGCAGCACATTCAAAGATGAACCAGTATCAACCAAGACATGGGCCAAATTTGTGCCCCGACATTCGACAAAGACATGCAATTCCTCATTGTGCTTCCTCCCTCTAGGTGTCAAGTCAGCATCAGAAAAGCCTAAACCATTGTAAGCGGTTAAACTGGCCACGCAGTCTTGGAACTGATCAACAGAGGTTTCTTGTGGTACATGGGAAGTTTTAAGAAATTTCACCAAGGCTTTCGCATGAGCCTCAGAGAACAACAATAAATCTAGCATGGAAATCTTTGACGGAGTCTTCCCTAGCTGTTCGACCACGTTGTAGTCGCTTCTCTTTATAATTTTCAGAATTTCTTCCATCTCCTTTTGGGAGGCCTTAGGGATAGATACTGTTTGCGCCTTCATCCGGACAGGCTCAACCAAAATACCTTTTCCTCGAGTCTCGATCGAATCGGTGATAGGAGTGTCAGCAGAGGTAACCAAAGGGATTGTAGTAGTAGTAGTGTCAACAGCAACAGGAACAGGGATGACCACAGGACCGATAACAGTCTTTGGAGGAGCAATCTCTGGGGAGAAAATTCTTCCAATTCGAGTTATCTTGCTGGTTCCCACAATATTACTGATGTCGGGGTCAGCCTTCTTGAGAATTGAGTCGTCATCAGCCAGCTAATCTTGCTTGACACCGTGATAGTAGACGTCGCCCCCATAGTTCCATGGGACAATTTTATCTGAGGAGTACGGGATTGGTCCAGGAATAGTAATTATCAGTGGAGCCACTTTAGGAACTGATGTAATCCTAACGGGTCTTTTGGCGGAGACCCTGGAAGGATTGGCGAAAATGGTTACTATTGAAACATCATTGTAGGAAATGGTTGGAATGGGAGTCTTTTCAAACAAAATCTCTTTGTCATCCATTAGGCGCTGAAAACCTGCTTTCAATAAATGACAACTAGTTGGTAGGGATAAATGTAACACCCCTTCTAATAAACCCCGAATTAAAACGATATAATTAAAATCAGAGAAAATAAAATTTGCACGGAAGGAGTGTCCCAACATCAATTCACATATTCAAGAAAAATGGACATGACATATTCGTCACTTTAATCATTTAATCACATAATACATTCATGGCATATACTTTCTTTTTCGTGCAAACGCAACGGAATCATAATAACTTCATCTCCAAAGGAGGAATCAAAATATAAAATTCAAGGCATTAAGCCATATGGTTCATACACCAAACATGTTATCAAGTCATAATACACATACATCAATATATAATCAAAACAATGGATTATATACAAGTATAATTCATCTACAAAATATACGAGTTCGAATGCGGACACCTAACCCCCAAGTGTTACAACCAGAGCATCGACTCGATAAACCAAAATAAAACGGATTACAATCCAAATGCATCCGCTAAGCTAGTGCCTCGCACTACCGTCTTCGGTACCTGAACAATACCGAAGCAAGCATTTTCCAACAGAAGGGTAAGAATTCCAACAAACATAAAGTATGTAATTTAAAGCAAATGAAAGGAATTAAATAAAGGAATCTTACTCTTTTTCCAACTCTTACATAAACTACATAAGATATTCATTTAATCAAATTCTCATATTCAACAAATCAAAGTAAACAAACACAATCCATTTCATTTACCAATTAGCACATAATGCATAATATTCAACGACACATAAACTCAATAAAACGTGTACGTGCGACTCGACACAACGACACGACTCATGCATGTGGTACCAATCATCTATTATCCTTCGGACTTGCCGATGTCTATCCCTCAGACGGATAATCACAAAAGCCCATTCCCTAAGCTTTCAAACCCCCACTCTGAGTTTGGGACGAGCCACTAGCCTCCATGAGACTAACAGACATCGCCTCTTGACACGACTTATGATGCGGTGTGCAATTCAATCAACAACAATATGCAAATCGAGGCATCCCTCTATCTCAATTACAAGCATACATCACCATAATTCAACCCTATGGATTAATCTCATAACATTGCATAACAAACATCATTTATTTCATTTTCAACAATTATCCCACACACCAAAATATTCATAAACCAAACACATCATTTCCGGAATCGGTAATTAACCAAATATCTCGAATATTCAACACATCTACAATTTAATTCATCTCCGGTCGTACTCAAAATATTAAGTTTTACCAATTAATCGTAACCGGTTATATTAATTAATTACACTGTTAATTATAATATATATTAATATATTAATTAAATTATTAATATAACATAATATTTATAAATTAAACAATGTTATTTCTGGAATCGATATTTCACAATACATTTCAAATCTATCACATATCCACGATTTAATTAATCTCCGGTCGAAACCAAAATATCAAATTTCATCGATAAACCGTAACCGATTATATAATTAATCACGCTATTAATTATAATATATATATATATATATATATATATATATATATATATATATATATATATATATATATATATATATATATATATATATATATATATATATATATATATATATATATATATATATATATATATATATATATATATATATATATATATATATATATATATATATATATATATATATTAACTTTTAATACGAAAATAAAGAAATTATAGTAATATGTTGCTGTAACATTAATTTATTTATTTATTTATTGTGTGCATTTTGATGTGGCCTGAATGACTTTGTGTTACTTCATCGTGCTTGTGTATTCTTTATTCAAATTAACTGCATAATAATCTATAAAATTTGATTTTAATCCTTTTAAATAAGTATATTTTATTCTCATTCAAATCAAGTTTGTTTCTGTAACACACAGAGGAAGAATAAAAACGGACGTAGCCCCCCCCCCCCCCCTGTGCCACGTACCCCCCCCCCCCCAAGTACCCCCCTTCTTCTTCTCCATTTCTAACAGTCTATTATTTTATTTTATTTTCTTCTAACAGTCTACAATAATCTACTTCTTAAACTAAAAAATCGGAATCAAATGCAATAAAAATACATTAAATGTTTAGAGGAAGTCTAACCCTTACCGATTAGTTCCCGGAACGAGCTTTTTCGGTTGATTTTCCAGAAATTTCTTCCTCTCCTCTTCAACCCTATTTTTCCCCTTTTTCTTCACTTCTTCTTCTCTACTTCTCTCTTTCTTACTTTCTGATATCTTTTCTTTTCTATCTAACTACCTATTATATAATATATAAAAAAAAACTAACTTATTTTATTATATTACTTACTTATTATATTATATAAAACTAACCTACATAACATATAAATTTATATACTTTACTACTCTAACTTAACATAACTTATATATAATAAAACTAACATTTTATTAAATTAATTTAATATAATTAAATAACATTAATTTATTAGTTTATAATAAATCAATTAATACTAATTAAAATCCATCCTCACAAATAAATCAAATAATACATATAATAAAATATTCACACACTAAATATAATATTATCGTACAAAAATAATTATTTTTCGGTAACACAAATAAACCTAATTAATCACATACCGGACCGAATTACCGATTAAATAATTATCATTTTATTCAAAATAAACATCAACCGGTTATTTTTAGAAAATAATAATATAAATAATATTAATTAAAACAGGGTGTTACAACTCTCCCCCACTTAAAAGATTTTCGGCCTCAAAAATTACCTCTAAACGAACAACTCGGGATATGAATCCCGCATCCAGCTTTCAATCTCCCAAGTTATGTTTCCATTAGCCGCACCACCCCACACCACCTTAACCAAAGAAATATCTTTTCCTCTAAGTTTCTTCACTTTCCGATCTTCAATTCTTGTCTGCAAGGTCTCAACGGTTAAGTCTTCTCTAACTTCCACATCGTCCACTTGCACCACATGTGACGGATCCGCAATATACTTTCGCAATTGCGACACATGAAACACATCATGTAAATTGGAAAGTGATGGTGGTAATGAAATCCTATACGCCACATTACCAATCCTTTCCGAAATTTGATACGGACCAATAAACCGAGGTGTCAACTTCCGCGATTTAAGAGCCCGACCAAAACCCGTCGTAGGATTCACTCTCAAAAACACATGGTCATCCTTCTTGAACTCAAGAGGCTTCCTCCTCTTATCGTGGTAGCTCTTTTGGCGACTTTGTGAAATTTGCATCTTCTCTCTAATCAACTTAATCTTATCCGTAGTTTGTTGCACAATTTCTGGTCCAACCACCACACTTTCTCCCGACTCGTACCAACATAAAGGTGTTCGACAACGCCTTCCATACAACGCTTCAAAAGGAGCCATACCTATGCTAGAATGAAAACTGTTGTTATAGGTAAACTCAATCAAAGGCAAGTAACTTTCCCAAGAACCTCTTTATTCTAACACACAAGCACGCAAAAGATCTTCGAGTGATTGAATGGTCCTCTCCGTTTGACCATCCGTCTGTGGATGATAAGCGGAACTCAAACGTAACTTAGTACCCAAAGCTCGTTGAAAACCTTCCCAAAATCTACATGTGAACCGCGGGTCTCTATCCGAAATAATGCACGTCGGAATACCATGCAAACATACAATCCGCTCCACATACAACTTCGCAAGCTTCTCCATCGAGTAATCCATTCTAATTGGAATAAAGTGAGAATATTTTGTCAATCTATCCACTATAACCCAAATAGCCTCATAGTTACTCGGGGTCCTCGGCAAACCCGAAACAAAATCCATCGAGATACTGTCCCACTTCCATTCCGGTATAGACAGAGGTTGTAACAAACCGGAAGGCTTTTGATGCTCTATCTTGGACTTTTGACATACCAAACACGAATACACAAATTCCGCAATTTCCTTTTTCATACTCGGCCACCAAAATAACTTTCTTAAATCTTGATACATCTTTGTGGCACCGGGATGAATGCTCAACCCACTTCGGTGTCCTTCCTCAAGGATCCTCTTTTTCACATCTCTCACATCGGGAACACAAACTCTATCACGACATCTCAATACGTTGTTCTCATCAATTCTAAACTCTCCTCCTTGACCTTGGTTAACTAAAGTCAATTTGTCAACCAAAACCAAGTCCTCTTTTGTCCTTCTCTTAACTCATCCAATATTCCACTTGTAATCTTCAACATACCAAGTTTCACATCAAAGTAAGTTTCTTCACAAACCAAACTCAAGTCGCGAAACTGTTCAAGTAATTCCCATTCTTTAACCATTAGCATAGACATATGCAATGATTTTCTACTCAACGCATCGGCAACCACGTTCTCCTTTCCAGGATGGTAATTCAAACTAAAATCATAATCTTTCAAGAACTCTAACCATCTCCTCTGCCTCATATTTAACTCTTTCTGATCAAACAAATATTTCAAACTCTTATGATCACTGAAAACATCGAATCTAGATCCAAACAAGTAATGTCTCCAAATTTTCAACACAAAAACAACAGCTGCCAACTCCAAGTCATGAGTCGGATAATTCCTCTCGTGTACCTTAAGTTGCCTCGAAGCATAGGCCACCACTTGTCCACTTTACATCAACACACCACCTAACCCCGTCAATGAAGCATCACAATACACTGTAAACGGTTCAGATGGATTAGGTAAAACCAATACAGGAGCAGTAGTCAACTTTCGCTTAAGCTCTTGAAAGCTATCCTCACACTGAGTAGTCCACACAAACAATTTCCCCTTTCTCGTCAATTGTGTCAATGGTAAAGCCAACTTCAAAAAACCCTCAATGAACTTACGATAGTATCCGACTAAACCAAGGAAACTTCGTATCTCAAACACAGATTTAGGAGATTCCCATTCAGACACAGCTTCTATCTTGGTTAGATCAACGACAATACCTCCATGAGATATCACATGTCCAAGAAAACTCACTTGCTTCAACCAGAACTCACACTTAGAAAGTTTAGCAAACAACTGATTCTCTTTCAAAATCGACAACACAATTCCTAAGTGCTCGACATGCTCTTTCTCATTCTTCGAATAGATAAGAATGTCATCAATAAAGACCACCACAAACTTATCAAGGAACTCATGAAAGATTATGTTCATGTACTCCATAAACACACCAGGTGCGTTCGTAACACCAAAAGGCATCATCGAATACTCATAGTGTTCGTACCTCGTCCTAAACACCGTCTTTTGAATGTCACTAGCTTTCACACGAATTTGGTGATAACCAGATCTCAAGTCAATCTTACTGAACACACAAGCTCCTACCAACTGGTCCATCAAATCATCAATTCTAGGTAAAGGATATTTGTTCTTGATAGTAACTTTGTTCAACTGCCGATAATCCACACAAAGTCTCATCGTTCCTTCTTTCTTCTTTACTAGCAACACCGGTGAACCCCACGGAGAAACACTCGGATGAATGAACTTCTTATCAAGTAACTCTTCAAGTTGGATCTTTAGTTCAACCAATTCTGATGGTGACATCCGATACGGAGCCATCGAAACAGAACTAGCACCAGGAACTAAATCAATAGAAAACTCCACTTCACGTTCTGGAGGTAAATCCGTAATCTCTTCCGGAAACACCTCTGGAAAATTACAAACAACAGGAACATCCTTTCTCACTCCACTATCACCAAGACTCATGCTTGCCATCAACACAAACAATCCAGCCCCATCTCTAACACACCTCTTCATCTGTTGAGTAGACAAGAACGCAACGCCTTCTTTCTCGGACTCGAGAAAAAGAACCGCTTTAGCAAAACAATTGATATAGACGTGGTTGGCTCTCAACCAGTCCATACCCAAAATGACATCAATCTGACTCAAAGGAAGACATACGAGATCAACTTCGAAATCTCTACCACACATACGCAAAGGACACTTCAAACAAATGGCCGAAGTAGAAACCGAACCCATCGCAGGCGTATCTATCTCCATACTTCTACCTAAATTAGATAACACAAGACCTAAACTAGTAGCACAATCCAATGAAATGAATGAATGCGTAGCACCCGTATCAACAATAGCAATCAAAGGTACATTAAGGATAAAGCAAGTACCTCTGATCAACCTCTCATCTTCCGAAGTCTCGGCCCCAGACAAAGCAAACACTTTTCCTCGCTCCTTCTTAGGCTTCGTGCACTTTGTACTAATGTGCCCTTGCTCGCCACAGTTGTAGCAAGTCACACTAGCACCCAACCTGCACTCGTTAGATCGGTGACCAATCTTCCCACACTTGAAACATGTCGGCTCAGCTTGGCGACACTCCATAGCACGGTGTCCCTCTTTCCCACATCTATAGCACTTCATCGGAGTAATAACTCCCCCACTTGGACTCTTGCCCACATTCATCGGTTGCTTCCCTTTTCCAGCATAAGGCTTAGGACGCATTTTCCCCTTGCCTCTCTTGTCACTTAAACTCTTGTAGTAAGCACTACTATCACGACTATCCTTGTCATAGATACGACTTTTGTTCACCAATTCAGAAAAGCGGGTAATTTGTTGGTACCCAATTGCTTTCTTCACATACGGCCTTAAGCCATTCACAAACTTCAAGCATTTAGATCTCTCGGCATTCACCGTATTATAGTGGGGACAATACTTGATCAATTCTTAGAATTTGGCGGCATACTCCGCAATGCTACCACTCCCTTGTTTCAACTCCAAGAACTCCACCTCTTTCTTACCACGGACATCTTCGGGAAAGTAATTCTCCAAGAAAGTATCTCGGAACATTGCCCACGTAACCACAGTGTTCTCTTCATCGAACCTATGACTTGTATTAATCCACCAATCTTTCGCTTCCTTCACAAGCATGTGAGTTCCGAATTGCACTTTCTGAGCATCAGTGCAATTCATCACTCGGAAAATCTTTTCAATGGCCTTCAACCACTCTTGAGCTTCTTCGGGCGCATGCTCTCCTTTGAAAGTAGGCGGGTTATTTTTCTGAAACTTTCCAAGAGCACGAAAAGCATCATAAACTCCATCATGTGGCACTTGATTAGGTTGCGGCCTCTAATTCAAGGATTCAGCGAGCAATCGTAATGCCTCAGCAAGTGCATTATCATTCCTCCCAGCTACCATCTTCTTCTGAACAACACAAAAGTATTGATCGTGTCAGATACACAATCAAATACAATGGAATTAGTAACATTAAGACCTGACAACTGACCGACAATGCTCTGATACCACTATTGTAACACCCCTTCTAATAAACCCCGAATTAAAACGATATAATTAAAATCAGAGAAAATAAAATTTGCACGGAAGGAGTGTCACAACATCAATTCACATATTCAAGAAAAACGGACATGACATATTCGTCACTTTAATCATTTAATCACATAATACATTCATGGCATATACTTTCTTTTTCGTGCAAACGCAACGGAATCATAATAACTTCATCTCCAAAGGAGGAATCAAAATATAAAATTCAAGGCCTTAAGCCATATGGTTCATACACCAAACATGTTATCAAGTCATAATACACATACATTAATATATAATCAAAATAATGGATTATATACAAGTATAATCCATCTACAAAATATACGAGTTCGAATGCGGACACCTAACCCCCAAGTGTTACAACCAGAGCATCGACTCGATAAACCAAAATAAAACAGATTACAATCCAAATGCATCCGCTAAGCTAGTGCCTCGCACTACCGTCTTCGGTACCTGAACAATGCCGAAGCAAGCATTTTCCAACAGAAGGGTAAGAATTCCAACAAACATAAAGTATGTAATTTAAAGCAAATGAAAGGAATTAAATAAAGTAATCTTACTCTTTTTCCAACTCTTACATAAACTACATAAGATATTCATTTAATCAAATTCTCATATTCAACAAATCAAAGTAAACAAACACAATCCATTTCATTTACCAATTAGCACATAATGCATAATATTCAACGACACATAAACTCAATAAAACGTGTACGTGCGACTCGACACAACGACACGACTCATGCATGTGGTACCAATCATCTATTATCCTTCGGACTTGCCGATGTCTATCCCTCAGACGGATAATCATAAAAGCCCATTCCCTAAGCTTTCAAACCCCCACTCTGAGTTTGGGACGAGCCACTAGCCTCCACGAGACTAACAGACATCGCCTCTTGACACGACTTATGATGCGGTGTGCAATTCAATCAACAACAATATGCAAATCGAGGCATCCCTCTATCTCAATTACAAGCATACATCACCATAATTCAACCCTATGGATTAATCTCACAACATTGCACAACAAACATCATTTATTTCATTTTCAACAATTATCCCACACACCAAAATATTCATAAACCAAACACATCATTTCCGGAATCGGCAATTAACCAAATATCTCGAATATTCAACACATCTACAATTTAATTCATCTCCGGTCGAACTCAAAATATTAAGTTTTACCATTTAATCGTAACCGGTTATATTAATTAATTATAATATATATTAATATATTAATTAAATTATTAATATAACATAATATTTATAAATTAAACAATGTTATTTCTGGAATCGACATTTCACAATACATTTCAAATCTATCACATATCCACGATTTAATTAATCTCCGGTCGAAACCAAAATATCAAATTTCATCGATAAATCGTAACCGATTATATAATTAATCACGCTATTAATTATAATATATATATATATATATATATATATATATATATATATATATATATATATATATATATATATATATATATATATATATATATATATATATATATATATATATATATATATATATATATATATATATATATATATATATATATATATATATATATATATTAACATATTAACTTTTAATACGAAAATAAAGAAATTATAGTAATATGTTGCTGTAACATTAACTTATTTATTTATTTATTGTGTGCATTTTTTATGTGGCCTGAATGACTTTGTGTTACTTCATCGTGCTTGTGTATTCTTTATTCAAATTCACTGCATAATAATCTATAAAATTTGATTTTAATCCTTTTGAATAAGTATATTTTATTCTCATTCAAACCAAGTTTGTTTCTGTAACACACAGACGAAGAAAAAAAATGGACGTAGCCCCCCCCCCCCTGTGCCACGTACCCCCCCCCCCCCAAGTACCCCCCTTCTTCTTCTTTTATTTTCTTCTAACAGTCTACAATAATCTACTTCTTAAACTGAAAAATCGGAATCAAATGCAATAAAAATACATTAGATGTTTAGAGGAAGTCTAACCCTTACCGATTAGTTCTCGGAACGAGCTTTTTCGATTGATTTTCCAGAAATTTCTTCCTCTCCTCTTCAACCCTATTTTTCCCCTTTTTCTTCACTTCTTCTTCTCTACTTCTCTCTTTCTTACTTTCTGATATCTTTTCTTTTCTATCTAACTACCTATTATATAATATATAAAAAAAACTAACTTATTTTATTATATTACTTACTTATTATATTATATAAAACTAACCTACATAACATATAAATTTATATACTTTACTACTCTAACTTAACATAACTTATATATAATAAAACTAACATTTTATTAAATTAATTTAATATAATTAAATAACATTAATTTATTAGTTTATAATAAATCAATTAATACTAATATAAATCCATCCTCACAAATAAATCAAATAATACATATAATAAAATATTCACACACTAAATATAATATTATCGTACAAAAATAATTATTTTTCGGTAAAACAAATAAACCTAATTAATCACATACCGGACCGAATTATCGATTAAATAATTATCATTTTATTCGAAATAAACATCAACCGGTTATTTTTAGAAAATAATAATATAAATAATATTAATTAAAACGGGGTGTTACAATAAACAGAGGTGGCATCCTTCATCACATCTTGGAAATAAACCGGCGTTCAATAGGTTCTTCTTGACAGTGAGAAGAGGAGTAACAAGTTCATCAACAATAGTAACAAACATATCATCTTCAATAGAGTTAACACCACGACCATGCTTGGGCATAGGAGCGGTGATAACATTTGGGATCTCAGGAGCATCAAACTCAATTTCTTTTGCTTCAAGAAGGTTTTGCACCTTGTTTTTCAAAGCCCAACAGTTTTTGGTATCATGGACAGGGCTTTCTGAATGGTAAGCACAACAAGCATTAGGATGGTAGTGAGGAGAGGTTGTGTTAGGATTCTTCGGAGCTTCCTTCGAAGTTACCAGATTAGATCTCAACAAATGTGGCAGTACTTGAGATAGTGTCATATTAATCCGGGTAAATTGTCTTACTGGTCTTTCTGTTCTAGGCTGATCGTTCCTTTGTTGAGTAGGTGCAGGCTTAGGGATCATGACAGCCCCTACCATTGGTCGGCGTTCAGTTCTATCTTAATTTCTTTGAGGATACACAAGATCAACTTCTTTCTTCCCAATAAATGGTTTTCTTACAGCGGCGGAGGATGCGTCTTTTTGGATCTTCCCACTCTTAATCCCAGCTCCCACTCTTTCTCCAATCATGATTAATTCAGTGAAGCCTGCTGAGGAGCTTCCAATTAAATGGTTAAAGAAAGGACCAGACAAGGTACCCAGAAACATGTCTACTAACTCTCTTTCGGACAGGGGAGGCTGGACTCTTCCTGCTAAGTCCCTCCATTTTTGCGTGTAGTCTTTAAAACCTTTATTTGAAACCATAGCCATACTCTGGAGTTGAGTACGGGTAGGAGCAAGATTTGCGTTGTATTGATACTGTTTGTAGAAAGCAGTGGCAAGGTCCTCCCAATTATGAATATTGGCCCTTTCCAGTTGATAGAACCAATCAAGCTGAGTTCCGGATAGACTATCTTGAAAGAAGTGGACCCACAAATCTCTGTCAGCAGTGTGAGGCTGTGTTTTCCTCACATAGGATCGGAGATGCATTTTGGGACACGAAACTCCGTCGTATTTATCGAACACTGGTACCTTGAATTTTGGTGGAATAACAATCCCAGACACTAAACACAGCTCTTCAAAGTCCAACCCAGGCACTTTCTGAATCTCCATTACACTAGTCGTTCTTCCAAATGTTTGTATTTGTCGTTGGCCGGGGGATACTGCTCTTCAGAGTAATCCTCTTCTTCTTCCTCTTTAGATTATAGCTGGACAACTGCTTCCTTGCCCTTCACTTCTTGATTATCCTTTTCACTAGATAACTTTGCAAAGTCTAGGGTCTGTCTGGCTTGTCCTTGGAACCTTCTTCCCATATTCAGAACTTTGGTTATTTTCTTTGCTTTCTTCTTCTTTTCTTCAATCAGCAAAGTTTTCAAATCTTCTTGTCCTTTGGCTAGAGTTAAGAAAAACTATTGAAACTGAGCATTCTGCGCCTAGAGGTCCTTTACTGTCTGTTCGAGATCCATCTTACTGAAATAAATAGTAGAAAATGAGGAGACTTGTTGTAAGAAACCTGCTTATGTTATGATGAATGGTAAATGGATATGCAATGATTCCAAGGAAATTAGAGTTTTAAATTTACTTTAGACCAAAAAGGAACACACGTTATATTAATAAATTAAAGCTTGAGTACATCATGCCTCTTTTGTGCTTACAAAAACTCTAAGATAAAAGGTTGTACGCATCCTCTTTGGTGCGACGTAGGCATTCAGGCTACGCTCGTCATGAAGTTGCTTAGTGAGTTCCAAAACCTTCTTCTCGCTGGCGTAGAACTGGGCCTTGAAAGTGTCTCGCTCCCCCCTTAAGCTGTATCCAATCCCTTTGTAAGTCTTCAAGAGAAGTGGGCATGTCAGGATGTAGGATAGTGTATGGAACATCTCCTTCCATAATAGGCTCTATGATTACTGGGAGAATGGAGGGGTAAGGCATTATAAGACTTTGAGCACGAGCTCGTACCCATTTGAGGTAAGGCTCAAGGGGGTGGAATTCTTATGCCCCAATGTATTGCTATCTACATTGTTCAACATCCTCCAAGCTCGGATAAATATCTGGCGATGACCTTGATCTTCATTCTCATAATAAATACCAAACCTTGAATGAGCATCTCATGTAGGCCATCCCTTCGGGCGTAACCAAACTGTCGTAAGTCTAAACAGGGGTTGCAGGTGATACCTCCTCTAATGCCAAGTAAAGGGACATTAGGGAATTCTCCATAATGATCGATAATAGTAACATTCTCTATAGACTGGGAACACCAATGAATGTCTGAATGTTTGAGTGTCATCAACCTATGTGACCACCTTGAAACTTGCTCGTTCTTTAGTACAGATTGGGGAAGATGTGAAATAAACCATCTTGCCAAAAGAGGAGTACAACACATAAGGATACCTCTTTTCCTCTTAGTACGAGTGTGAAAGGAATGTAGGATGTCCCATAGCAAAGTAGGCACTGGGTTACGAGACATGAAGATTTTGACGGTGTTCACATCTATGAGTTGGTCAGGATTTGGAAACAAAACCATCCCATAGATGAGGAGAGCCACAATTTTCTCAAAAGCTTGCAAATCCAAAGAGTTCCAACAGTTTTAGGCTTTCTCGAACAAGAACTTTGATAGTAAACCCTTGACATCACTCCTTGTTTCCCAATTAGTTGTGATATCAGATGATTGCAAGTGAGTTTGAGCAATATCTTCTGGCTTTGGATCTCTTTCCGTACCGTTGAAAGGTAGTTGATTGAGGATGGGAATCCTCAATAGTTGGGATAATTCTTCCAAAGTTGGAACAAGTTGATAATCAGGAAATGTAAAGCAATGGTGTAAAGGATCAAAGAACTGGAAGAGCACCTTCATCATGTCCTCATCAGTGTTGGAGGTGACCAAGTTTAGTAGGCGACCATGTCTTTCGGTAAATGGAGAATTTTCAGGAATCCTTGATGCTAACTCTTTAAGTTGAGGAAGGGTCCTTACAAGATTGACTTGAATAGTTTTCCTGCGAATAGAATCCATGTCCTATAAAACAGAACAAAGATAAATCCCAAGATCCTTGAAATGGTTAGTGAATATGAGTATGATGTCATGATTTTTATGATGTTATGTACAAGTAAATATATACAAACAAAGCAAACAAGTCCTTAGGTTTAGGCTTGCATAGAGTCTAATAGGTAAGTACCCTCTTGAAGTTTAGTTGGCTCAAACTTGTCCTAGTAATAGTAACTGGGTTCTAAGGAGCTCAATATCACCGTTTTGTTTCTTTGGGCATTGTTTTAGCGCAAGCCTCTTTAATGGCGACCAAAATATCCCAAAAAACCAAACCTCAGTGAGTGTAGTATCGAGTATCTACCAACTTCGGACTGCACCAAAGTCGGTTATCTCACTACGTCCTAATGGCCAAGTTGGTCAAGTAAAGGTTCTAAAAGTTCATTAGTGCTTCATGACATCACTCAGCGGCCCCGTATTCTCCTTGACTACTCAAGGGCTACCGGTACCCACAAATATGTCACACTAACATAGCTATTGTTTAGACCATGTCGGTATACCCTGCACAGTTTCCACAATGTATTGCTACTTACCTATAAGGTATCCCAAATCCGGGTAGAGGATTCAAACCCAAACAAAGAACCATAATGTAAAGCATACAAGTCAAACAATGAAAGCAAGTAAATGTGATCTAAACCTAAGGTAACCCCACTTTTAGAAAATCCCCAACAGAGTCGCCAGTTCTGTGATTCGGTGGGAGAACTGACTTGGTGTTTTTATTTTGATCGCAAATGTTGCGGTTAGCAAGAGTCGCCACCCGGCTTTTCTTTTATCCAAAAGGAAAGGTGAAAAAGCACAAGAATGACCTTTGAGATTATTTCTTGAGTTTGGGGGGTAAATTATGAAAAGGGAAGGTATTAGCACCCTTTTCATCCATGGTTTTCCATGGGCTTTTAGTTACTTGCTAGATCACTTTCTTTTGTTTTAAAATGTGCTTTGTGTGGTTTTTTGAAATATTTTGTAAAGAGGTCATTGTTTAGGCAACCTTTGTAATGATTCTCGTTCGTAAGAATGTTTATAAAGGTATTGATCTTTTGAAAATGTTTTCAAGTTTGAAAGGTGTTTTGAAAGTGTAAGTGTTTGTTATTGAAAATAGAAAGGATTTTTTGTTTTGAAATTGGGCAAGTAACTAGGAACATTCTACCTACTCAAAAGTCTTTCATGTTAATTTCCTTTTTCCTTTGACATTGTTATCTTACCATTGATTTGGTAAGTAACCCCATCTTTGAATGTAAAAGGGACGGGCGTGGTTCATCGTATAACCATGATTAGCAATGTTGCAAGGTATCTTAGCATTTTTCTTTAGGGACTAAGATCATTTTGAAAGGCAACTTTTGGTAGCTTCATTGAGGGACTATAATCTTGTATTTTGCTTGTCTTTGCTAAGATACCTCACATGCGTAATATGGTTATTTTTATAAGGCAACAGAGTGGAATTACCCAAAGGGTGCAAGTGTGCAAGTGTATTGATTTTCATGCTTGTTTTGTCTTTGATTAGGGTTTACTATTCGTTGGTTTTAGTCATTCCATATAAAACCCTAATTACTAGCATTTGTATATAAAGCGATAAATTGCGGAATTTAAAATTACTACGTTATTACATCATTTAGGGGAGGGGGTATACAAATTACAAATGGGGGAATATTGCAAGAATTTAAGTCTAAATAAATATTACAACCATATTGAATTTTGAATAATATACAAAAATAAAATAAGAATGCAAGAATGTAAATTGTAAAGAAATATGATTTTTGTTTGGTTTTCATGAAAAGGGTTTAACCTAAACCTAATTAAGAAAAATGGTTAGTTAAAATTAAGATAAAATTAACTTAAACTAATTGAGAATATAAATTAAATTAAAAAAGGTTTTTTAGGGTTTTTCTATGAAAAGGTTTTTAATTAGAATTAGCAAAAAAATTAATTAATTAAAATAAACCTCAGTTCTAAATTAATTTTAATTTACAAGAAAACAAAATAATATAATAATTAAACCTAAGCCTAAATATTAATTATTAACAAAGAAATTAATTTATTAAGAAAATGTTTTTGTTCTTTTAATTTTATTAAAACAAATAAAATAAAATAAATGAGTGTAAAAAACAATAGAATACATATTTTTTGGATTTTTATTAATAATAATAAAAATAATATTAATAATAATAATAATAATAATAATAATAATAATATAATAATAATAATAATAATAATAATAATAATAAAAAAGAAAACAAGAAAAAGAAAATAAATTGAAAAAAGGTTTGGCCCAGGTGTATGGAAGTAACAACAGGGGTTAGTAAAAGAAGAAAAAAAGCAAGGCCCATTGATGAGGCCCAGGCGCTGACTGTATGGAGCAAAAAAGAGAGAAATGTGAGAAAAATGCACAAAAGGTAACGCTGGGACTTGAACCCCTCACCCTCAGCATACACACGTGCTACTTTTATCACTGGGGTGGCTGTACATCCGGTAACATTGATGAAATGATAAATACATGATATAAGTTATGTCCTGAATGTGACTTCATCTTCAACCTCCAGCTTGAACATCAGTAACTTCACCATTTCTCAATAAAAATGAAATATGCAAACATGAATGTTGCTCCATTTTTCCATATGAATCCAACCATATAAATATCATAAGCTATAAATCAATAATGAATGAAAATTTCTAAAAGTACCAAATTGTGACCTGGATATTTCAGAAAGTTCAAACTCAAAATTCTCCTAGCTCAATCAAAATAAATGAAATCTATGGACATGTATAGTTTCAGGGTAATGATTTCTTCATTTTATCTTCACAAATGCAAGCCTAACAATGCCTAAATATGAAGATAGAAGTTCAAGAAAAATACCTCAAAACTGGAAATCGTGAAATGTAAATGGGCTTGATTCAAGGTACTGCAATGATCAGGTTAGCTTCCTATAGTTCCCAGGAAGCTAATGCAATGATTAGCTTGAGCAATGGGTGGCTGAAATGGTCTGGATAAGTCAACTTGCAGAGCTCTATTTTTGGTTATGGAGGTTGATTAAGATGGAGTTAAAGTTATGAAACGGGGTCGGGGATGGTTTGTATTTAATGTAAGGAATCTTTAAGAATGAATTTGAGGGAAAACGCACAAGGGAAATGAGAGATACAAGTTTAAGGTCAAAACTGTGTATCAATAGAGTTTTTTATACTATTTCTGGATAGAGGGAGTTTGGGAGTGTTTCAGGGTGCTTGAGCTCGTGTCTTAGCTCACAAATAGTGACTCTATTTATAAGCAACAAGTTTGGAGACTTGTTGTTGATCAGAATTCAAAATCACAAGTTTATGCATAACATGTGATTTTTGAGAAATTCAAGTTTCAAAGCCTTATGTACTTGCTAAGATAGAGTGGTTATGCTTTAAACATACTTGCTTTTGACTTTGTGGATGGGGTGTGCTCAGAGGGAACAAGTTAGAGGCTCAAGAATGGACTTTATGCAAAAAGCTTGCTTTACAAGAATGGCAATGTTAACTTTGTGCCATTAATGGAAATGCAACTTGGATAATCGCTCAATTGCTTGGTTCAAAGCTCTAACAGTTGTGTAAAAATTTAATCATGGATTGAAAAACAAGTTTGAGGCCTGCAAAGCAAAGATTATGCAGCCTATCATGGATTTGGTTCATGTGTTCATCAAAAATGACTTGTAATTCATGTTTGAAAACCCTAACTTCTTCTCTTCGATTCTCCCTGCTCAAGAATGATCTCAAGAATTTCTTGGACATTTTGGAAAGCTTGTAATGGGATTTACAAACCATCTTTGAATCACTTTTGAAAATTTCCCTTTGAACTATATGAAAAAGTGCTATGAAGTTAGGTCAAAATCCTGTCTAAACTAGGGAAAATTTCACTAAGTGTTTAGTTTCAAGACTATGACTTCATGAATCAATAACTTGACATCCAAGAATTTTTAGAAGAAGTTATGTAAAGAAATGTTGTATATCTCATGTAAATCTACAAATTTCATGTTTAAAGTTTCTTTTGAATCCTCTTGCATCATGGTGAAAAAATTGCTCAAAGTTGTGTAAAAAACATGAAGTTTTAAACACTTAGAAAAATTTCTAAGTTAGAAAACTTTGACTTTTCAAAATGAAATCTTGACTTTTTGATTTCTTGATGAACAAGTTTCATATTTTGACATGTTTGGATGAATTGTCATCTTTGACACTTGATTTTGACCAAAAAGTCAAAGTTTGACTTTTTAATATACAGTTGACTTTTGATTAGTTGACTGAAAATTCACTAACAATCAAATTGAATCTTGAGCAATGTTTTGCGTTACGCCATTAGGTCAAAATGATGCAATTGAACTATTGAGATCATGCCTCAAACCAATTAACCCTTTGACCATTTTTCCCTTTTGATGATTTGATCAAATTTCTTGAGGAATTGTGGTCCAAAATTGGTCAAATGATACATATGAGTTTATAATATTGATTTGGATAAAAAATTATGAAGTTTGACAGTAAATTGGTCACAATTGACTTTTTCCCTAATACAGCTGATTTTTAGGTCAATTGCTCAATTGACTGAGCAAAAATGTGATCCAAGGCTTGAAACTTGACATGAGCAATCTTGGGAATCCATAATGATCCATGAAATTCATATGAAGCATTAGAAGTTAAATTATCCTTGTGCAATCTCAAACCCTAATTTGAGTCATCAGTGCTTAAGGAGGTGTCTTGAGTTGATCAACCATAGTGCAGTCTTGAACCAAGAGAGATCTTTGTGAGAAGATATTTGATAAGTAAGAGGGAAAATTTTGGGGTACAACACTTTCCATCTGTGGTTTTCCACGGGCTCTTAGGAACTTGCTCATTTTTGAAAATTGCTTTCGTGTTTGTGTGTTTTGAAAAGCTTGTTGGCTTTATGATAACTCTTGTATCAGTCCTCAAGAGTGTTGATAAAACATTTTTGAAAATGTTTTTGAAAGTGTGAAGTGTGAAAAATTGATTTTGAGCAAGCATCTAAGAATTATCTACCTACTCGAAAAAGTTTGTTCTTTTCCTCTTTTCCTTTAGACAGAGTTATCCTACTATTAGTGAGTAGGCAGCCTTATCGTTGGATGTTGAGGGACTATCGAAGGGACGTTTATAGTCAATAAGGCAACTGGGCAAGAACTTTTAGTAATTTTCCTAAAGTTATAAGATCACTTTGTAACCGAGACGACGTCGAAAGGGTCATCGAGGGACTTGTGATCTCTTGAACTAAAGGACAACCACTAAAAATTATCACGTTTCGAGAATTGTGAATGTTTCTGAAGGAAACCGAAGTGAGGGTGCCCTAGAGGTGCGCATGTGCGATTATGTTGAGATTCAGTTATTTTTTGTCTTTTTGTTAGGTAAGCTAACGTTTGATTTTAGTCTTTCCATACAAGCCTATTTACTAACAGTAATATAGTAAAATAATAAAGCAATAAATGTGCGGAAAATAAAATGCAGAAAAATAAATCTTAAGTTATTACACAGCTTTGGGAGAGATAAATTATAAAAATGCGGAAAGTAAAATCCTAATTATTATTACAAACCAGTAGGTAGTTACAATAATCAAAAAAATGCGAAATTTAAAATAAGCGCACGAATTGAAAATACGCCTAAAAATCCTAAGGTAAAAGGAAATCTTTTTTTTTGTTTTATCTAATTATGACATGAAGTTAAGATCCTAAGTCTATTTAATTTAAATTTAGAAAAAGAGGGTTAAAATGATTAAATAATTAATTTACAAAGTTAATAAAAAACTAAACCTAATGCCTTTTTTATTATTTTTTTATTTTGATGTTATGTTAAAAAAAGATAGAAGAGATAACATAAGTAAAACAACACAGTCGAAGGAACAGCCAGTGAATAAAAGGGTGCGATTTTGAAAGAAGGCAAGCTTGGATCAAAAAGAGCCTGAGTTTCCTTTCGATCCAGAGGGCTGATCGAAGGCATCATTCGAGGGCCCTGGGGCGCTAGATCTGCAAGAAAATTCGTTAGAAATTGAAAATATAAGGCCTGGGATTCGAACCCTGGTGCCTTCAATTGCACGAATTCCCTTTCACCATTTGAGCTGCTTGTTCATTCGAAATACATGAAACCTGCTTTGGGTCCTGAAAATTAGTTAGTTTGAAACCAAACAAAACAGAAACATTCCATTCAAAATCAATCCCTGAACTCGGATCTGGGGTTGCTTCGATTTGCAACAGCCTGTATCATGGATTTCAAAGGTAACCAGCTTCGAAAACCCTATCCATGGTGTTCGAACATTTGGACACTACAACTTGCATACATTTTGTTAAATCGCTCACAAATAACAACAAAAACCATGAACATGCAATCATGAGTTTAATTTAAGATTAAATGAAATTGAACATTTTTACCACTAGAGACGCCTTGATCTACAGTCCTTGGTGTGAGATGGCTGGGGCACAAGTGAGTGTGCGTCTGTGTGAACTCCAAGAACATGATCGGAGTGTTAATCTAGACGGAATGTGCCTGCAAAGGTATGGAGCTTTGACAATTTTGGAATTCGATGCTACTTTCTTGAACTTCGTAGGACATGCTGCATTTTTTATGAGGCAGTATATGTGTGTCCATTTTCTCTGAGATTATGAGGTTTATATAGGAAAAGGATTTTAGGTCAAAATTTGTGTATCAAATCTTTGTCCATTATGATGAAGAGATTTGATTTGATTTCTTCATAAAAACTTGCTATATTTGATTTAATCAGGTGCCAATCTATTTTCATGCGTTACTCCCAGCCTGTTATGAGTTGTTTGGGCCTCCAATATGATGGAAATCGAAAGCTAACATGCCGTTGCAGATCCATTTCCCTTCGAATTTGTTCTCTTTGAAGCCTCTAAGCTCCAACTTGAATTGCCCAGAACTTCCCTTATCAGAACTTCTTCGATCAACCCTTGTTCTCTTTGATGGTTCTGAGTTCTGATTCGAAGCATTCAGAACTTCCCTCATCAGAACATTTTAGATTAAGACACCTCTGCAATGATATGCCATTCGAAGGATAATTTTCTCTGATACTCCAATCGAAAGACACTTTATTCTGATGTTCCAATCAAAAGAAGCTCTGATGTTCCAATTGAAGGAAGATTTGATGTTACAATTGAAGGAAGCTCTGATGTTCCAATCGAAGGAAACTCTGATGTTCCAATCGAAGGACATTTCATTCATCTTTAAATTTTACTTTCCTCAAGAAAATGTTTGCAACCACCCATGTAAGAGAAGATCTCGAAAGAAAATGAGAGGGAAAATTTTGGGGTACAACACTTATCCTCCAAATCTCTCTTGTCAGGCTATGTTGCTTCCAAATCTTTACATGATCAGAGGCTTACACAAATTTGTGATACATTACACAAAGCTTCGAAGCTTTATTCACTAGATAATGCCATTCTTGGATAAAATGGCAAAAAGCTATGTACCCTTTTTTTATAAAGAATATTTTAATCACAAAGTTAGCTCCCAATCTAATTTTATCTGAACGCAAGCAGTGCCAAAAGCATAAGTCCAATCTCCTGCCCCCAACAGACATCAGGCCCCTACTTGTACTTGAAACTTGGGAACGACGGAAATTGACTAAACTTGTTTTCGTTTTCAACCAAACCATGGTTTGTTATTCTAAAAACCTGGTTACTCCAACATATCTAACCTTATCTCTATAAATAGAGAAACCATATGCAAGCTGAAACAGATTTTTGGGTGGCGTGGAAAGAATCTTCAAAACCAATCAAAACTCTCAAACACTTAACACACTCTCAAACCCAGAATCAAAAGAAACACCACACTTGTTTCTTCCCTTTGAATCCAGAACCCAGGGAAACACCAACCCAACACTTGGTTCCTTCTTTCGAATCCAACACTAGAAACATAACACTTGTTTCTTCCCTTGGAATCCAAGAACATCCAGGGCTGCAACTTAAGTCCAAACACACATTCCGGCTTCAAGCAAGCATGGTCTCAACCCATGATGTTGTTTATACCCAAACAAAAGAAAACAGGAAGAAGGATGTGTGAATCGAAGCTTTAGGCTTCGCCCCATGCTGCTATCTAACCTCAAACGAAAGGAAGCAATAAAAAGGGTGTGATCAAAGGATACATACCCATGCTGCTTTGCAGGTCCAATCGAAAGAAGCAGAAAAAGGGTGAATCGAAGGATGCATCTCACACTGACTTCCAGGCACAAATAGAAAGAGGCAAGAAAGGGTTGAATCTAAGGGTGCATACTGCCTGGATCGAAGAACTTGTTTTCCCTTTTATTTTGTTTTGTTTTTACATTTTTTTGTTGTTCAATATGGTTGTAATAGTATAGGACCTTTGTTTTCCGCATTTTTATTGCTTTCATAAATGTTAGTAATTAGGGTGTATGGCAAGATAAAACCAACAAGTAGACCACCCTAATCAAAGACTAAATGCGTGCAATCAAACACATTATTCACACACATGCACCTCTAAGGTAATCTCACTTGTTGCCTCAGAAAATAGTCATGCCCCTCGAATATGGGTGTTTTAGCAAAGACCCTCGATAAAAATATTGTATTCCCTCGATGACACTCGATGTTGCCTTCGATAAACAATCTAGTCCTTAACGAAATTGCTAAAACGTCCCATAGGTTGCATTTTTTGACTATACAAACGACCCACGCCCGTCCCTTCACATCCAACGATGGGGCTTCTTACCAAATCAATGGTAAGATAGCAACATCTAAAGGAAGAGAAAAAGAACAAAGACCTTTTGAGTAGGTTGGACGCTCGTAGTTGCTTGCTTGCTCACAACTAAAAAACCATTTTCACACCAACACTTTCAACTGAAACATTTTCAAAAGTCAAAACACTTTATATGCATTACTATAGAGACAATAATCATTATAAAGGCACTTTTCAAAATCACTTTCAAAAAAATCTTCCACAACAAATATCTCTTTGAACTATTTTCAAAACCAACACTTTGTACGCATTCTTATAGAGACGAGAATCATTACAAAAATGTTTTCAAAATATTTTCAAGCCCACACCACAAGCACATTTTCAAACAAAAGAAAGTGATCTAGCAAGCAACTAAGAGCCTGTAGATAACTACGGATGAAAAAGGTTCTAATACCTTCCCTTTTCATAACCTACCCCCCCCCCCCCGAACTCAAGAAATAATCTCAAAGGTCTTTCCTATTATTTTCACCCTTTCCTTATTGGATAAAAGAAAAGTCGGTGGCGAATCTTGCTATCCGCAACAATTGCGATCAAACACAAAACAACCAGGTCAGTTCTCCCACCGTATTACATAACTGGCGACTTTGTTGGGGACTACTTAAAAGTGGGGTTACCTTAGGGCTATATCACCTTTACTTGCTTTCCTTGTTTGACTTGCTTGCTTTACATTATGGTTCCTTATTTGGGCTTTGTTTTTTTATCCTACACCCGGATCTAGGGCATCTTTTTAGGTAAAGTAGAAATAAATTATGGGAATTGTACGGTGTATACTAATATGGACGAAGTGATAGCTACGTTAACATGATACTTTTTATTGTACTAATGTTCCTTGAGTCAGTAAAGGATAACATCAGGCTTCCTTAGTGTCATTAAGCACTAACTGACCTTTAGAACCTTTAATTGACTCATCCTAAGCCATTAGGAATTAGTGAGATAGCCGGATTTGGTTCCGACCGAAGACTGGTTGATACTCGATACAACGCTTATTGAGATCAGACTTTCGGGATATTTCGCTCGCCAATAAAGAGGCTTATGCTGAAACAATGCTCGATGAAGAAAGATTAGTGATATTGAGATCCCCTAGAATCTGGTTACTATTACTAGGACAGGTTGAGCCAACTAAACTTCAAGAGGGTACTTACCTACAAACTCTATGAAAGCCTAAACCTAAGGACTTGTCTACTTTGTGTGTATATGATTATTTATACATGAAGACTTGCTTGCTTTGCATACATATACATAACATCATGATATCATACCATAGCATTTTCATAAACATTTCAAGGATCTCAAGGGCCTATGATGCAGGGTCATGTTGAACCAGACGCCTATTAAGGGGCAACATGATTCATTCTCCTCTAATCAAATGTCGTCAAAGACCAAAGTACGATAACTTGAGTCAAAGGCTATGACCCACTTGACATGGTGAGCTTGATTCTCGTGGAAGGACATCCACCAATACGAAGTTCTCCAATCAAAGTTGTGATCAAAGCTCCACTTCTAACATCTTCTTATGTTTACCCCGCGAGATCCTTGAAAACATGCATCCACATACCATGCATCATATCATGACAGGTTTCTCCCACACAGGTTTCCTTATCTTCCTACTGTTTATTTAAGTAAGATGGATATGGAACAAACAGTGAAGGATCTTTAAGCACAAAAGAGCTCAATTCCAACAGATGTTCCAGACTTTGGCTAAAGGGCAAGAGGACCTGAAGACCCTCATTCTCAAGGACAAGAAGAAAAAGACAAAGAAGTCAGTGGGCGTCCTGAATTTGGAAAGGAGGTTCAGAGGACCAACAGAGCAAGCTCTAGAATTTGCAACTTCGTCAACTGAGGGAGACAACCATACAAAAGAAGGGGACCACAGTCTGGAGTCTAACAAAGAAGAGGCTGATTATGCTGAAGAACAGTATCCACCGGGGATGAAAGATACAAATAGCTTGAAGACACATAAAAGGCTGTAGAGATCCAAGTTGTGCCTGGATTGGACCTTGGAGACTTGGGTTTGGTTCCTGGGATTGTCATTCCCTACAAATTCAAGATCCTTGCTTTTGCCAAGTATGATGGAGTCTCTTGTCCTAAGATGCATCTAAGATCTTATGTCCACAAGATTCAGCCATACACCACTGATCAGAAGCTCTGGGTCCATTTCTTCCAAGAGAATCTAGCTGGTACTTAACTTGATTGGTTATATCAATTGGAAGGTTCTCGTATCCATACCTGGGAGGATCTAGCCGCTGCTTTCTACAAGTACTACTAATACAATGCTGATCTAGCACCAACTCGCGTGCAATTGCAGAATATGACCATGGGTTCCAATGAGGGCTTCAAAGAATATGCCCAAAAATGGAGAGACCTGGTTGGCTGGGTGATCCACCCTTAACTGATAGGGAGCTAATTGATATCTTTATGGGAACTTTCACAGGCCCATTTTTCAACCATCTAATCGAAAACTCTTTAGTTGGGTTCACCGAGTTGATACTGACAGACGAAAGAGTAGAAGCTGGCATCAAAATCGGTAAAATCCAAAGGGGTGCATCTTCAAGTTTAGGGAAGCAGCCTTTCAATGAGAAGAAAGAGTCTGATGCTATGTACGGTCAAAAAGGTCGTAACCAGAGTAACCACAATCAACATGTGGGGGCAGTTCTGATCTCTAATCATGCATTGATGCAATAACGTCAATAGGGGAATCAGCGTAAGGAGGTCGCGCCAAAAAGATAATTCACCAAGATCAACATGCCACTGGCTCAAGCACTACAACACATGTTAAAGGCAGAGTTGATTACGTTAAAGGCTCCTATCCGGAATCCCAATACTTTTGCTCTTACTAATCATCCCAATGAAATGTGTGCATACCATTCTGATAGTCCTGGACACGACACGAATAGCTGTTGGGCTCTAAAGAACAAGATTCAAGACATGATCGATACCAAGGAGATTAAATTCGATCCTCCTGAAACTCTCAACATGGCCACTGCTCCCATGCCAAATCATTGAGCGTCCAGTTCATTTTGAATTTTCAATTGTAATTTCTTTGTTTGTTTAAACACTTATCTGTATGTCAGACTTTGGTTACTTTCATTAATGCATTGCATATGTATGTCTTGAAATTAATCTATTTGTCTTCACTATATTTAAACTGTGTTTTTATTCCTTATTTTTCGTGATATTCAACTCTCGTTAAAAGTTACAAGCCTTTAGAGGGAGGATGACAAAAACAATGCCAAAATCTCATACAATATGCTTTTGAACAGACCTTGCTGACGATGTACATGCGTTTGTTTCAATTCCTAAACATTGGAGTTATAAGGAGGATAATCCCTAGTCAGCCCCCCCCCCCCCCTGAGCCAAAGAAGTAGGAGTTTCCTTTTTCATACAAATTGAAACCTTTAATCATAAACCTGGGGCAGGGTAGCCTCTTAGTTAATTCAATGCGTATTCAGTCGCAAGCTTTCACTTCCTAAATAACGAATGACATCGGGAACGTCCCTCTGAATCAAAATACGACGATGGTTCCCTATTAAATAGGTAGTCATTATCTCTCAAGAGAAAATCCCACTAAGTCAAAACCTACGAAGGAGACTTAAGAAAAAAAATTGGGGCATCCCGCTGGCTGTAATCTCAAAATGAAAAACAGTCAAGCAAAAATCAGGGATGATAAATCAAAAAGAGGTCACTACAAATCCTCGACAACATGAAAAATGTTGCAAAAATGACTGCCTTCCGACAAAACTTAACTTGTCTGAACCATCTCCAAAACGTTATTTCAGACTCAATTGGAATTCAAACGCACAATTAACTAAGTTTAGAACTGGAGAACATCACGAAGAATGGGCGGGTATAAATACACTTTGAGCCTTATCCTTTGTTTCTTAAACCGTGAACCAAGCCATGCTACAACCCTTCAAAAGTCCTAATTGAAGCATGGGTTAGTTCGAAAGCATACTGTTACAAAAGGTATCCTGACTCCTATAAGGCTTACTATAAATCTTGAGTTGAATTCACATTCTTACAAAAGTCTATTTGTTAAAAAATGGCATTCTCAAAACTTCAAAACAAGCATAAACTTTGCATTGTTTGAATATCTCTGTTTGCATATGGCTATTTGTTTGACAACGGAGAATTTCACACGACGAATATCCAGTGAACAAAAACTCTCTCAATGAACAGAACCACTTCAAATGGGATGACTTTTCCAAATGACAAACGGTCCCATAAGCGAGGGGGCATGACATGTCACTGTCCAAATCATCATGGGGAAGTCAAGTCAAGATTATGAGAAATCTCTCAGAAATGTTGAATAACCAGGGGCAGGTCTCTATCTGAATCACTTGGGGAATTGAACATGAATTCCAGCAAAGGGTTATGTACAGCCAAGCAAACATTTCCTGGCAGTAATTCAACCTTTACTACTAGAGGCAGTGACAAACTCCCACAAATTCCTTTTCATAGGGTGATCCTCAGTAAAGTCCCCACAAAGTCATCTCTATAAGGTTATCCCCACAGAATAATATTCACGGATAAGGGTACAAACCCCTCCAGGCCAAATTCATGGATATCCCCACAAAGTTGGATCCAGGCAATCCCCGTCCAGAGTTTCAATCTCTGGAAAACCTTCTTCCCAGCTGAGTTGGTCTCAAGAAGAATCCTCGAGGAATTCTGCCAAGAGAAAACACCTCCCCAGCAGTTCTTCAAATATTCTCTTCAAACAGGGTTTATTTCCCCCAACAAACTACATATTTCCCAACTTGAGTTTGCCTCTTTGACTACTACAAATCAAGGGACCACAAACCCTCTTCCCCAATAGACTTTTCTATAAATCCCCAGTGAGTTGCTGCAAAGCATGGAAGACAACCAGATAACTGTGAACTTCTTTATCCCCAACAAGTTGTTAATTTCCTTTCTCTCCAATCAAGAGATAACTCCTCAGTAGAGAAACGGACAACTAAAACTCCTGAACTCTTTTCTCCAAGAAGAAATCAACACTCTCCATAGAGTTTTCTTCTCAAGAAAAGTCAACGTCCCCCAGCAGATTTCTCCTCAAACAACAAAACAGGAATCCCTAGCGGAAACATTCTAAAACAAGGTCTGAAGGTGTGCATACTCTTCATCCCCAACAACAATCTGAGATTTAACTTCCCAAAACTCTCCAGCATTTGTTAAGGATTTATTTTCCAAGACAAAGATACACTTCAACAACATTTCACATTTCATGCGTCATAGCATATGCATACGAAACGCATATAGCACAATCTCATTTATTTTGAGAACATCATTACGCCATGCATTTAATACATCATGAAATTGCATGCAGCTAACTCTTTACCTTTTCTAGAAAGATCAATCAACGGATAGCTATCATCAATAATTTTCAAAAGGTCAGAGATTAATTCCTGAAACCACCCAGGGCAACTATCTCCACGGCCAAAAAAAAGCAAGTTCCAGATTAATACCTGAAACAAGACAGAACAACTATCTGAGGACAACTGATTGTAGATTAATTCTTGAAACAAGCCATGGAAATTATCTACACGACCAGTTGAAGTAATCCTACATGGGCTCCTTCTCATACACTCTTCAATAAACAGTTCAGATGTGATCTAGATACGGCTGACATTCTGATACTTACTCCAGATTCTCTTCTAGAAACAGTTCAGATGTGATCCAGATACGACTGACATTCTGATACTTACTCCAGATTTCCTTCTAGAAACAGTTCAGATGCGATCCATATACGACTGAAATTCTGATACTTACTCTAGATTCTCTTCTAGAAATAGTTCAGATGCGATCCAGGTACGACTAACATTTTGATACCTACTCCAGATTCTCTTCTAGAAATGGTTCAGATACGATCCAGAGAAGGATATTATTCTGATACATATTCCAGATTTTTCTCCTAGAAACAGTTCAGATGCGATCCAGATACGGCAGACATTCTGATACTTAATCCATATTCCTTCTAGAAACAGTTCAGATGAGATCAAGATACGGCTTCCATTCTGATACTTACTCCAGATTTTCTCTTAGAAAAAGTTCAGATGCGATCCAGATATGGCTGAAATTCTGATACTTACTCCAGATTCCTTCTAGAAACAGTTCAGATGCGATCCAGATACAACTGACATTTTGATACTTACTCCAGATTTTTCTTCTAGAAATAGTTCAGATGCGATCCAGATATGGCTGACATTCTGATACTTACTCCAGATTCTCTTCTAGAAACGGTTCAGATACGATCCAAAGACGGATATTATTCTGATACTTATTCCAGATTTTTCTCCTATAAACGGTTCAGATACAATCCAGATACGAATGTCATTCTGATACTTATTCCAGATTCTTTCAAATACAGTCCAGATACGGATGTCATTCTGACACTCAATCAGCATATTTCTCAAATACAATCAAGTTACGATCCAGATACGGATGTCATTCTGACTCTCATTCAATACATCTTTCAAAAGCGGTTCAGATACGATCCAGATATGAATGTTATTCTGACACTCATTCAACACATTTCTCAAATACAGTCCAGATACGATCCAGATACGAATGTCATTCTGACACTCATTCGATATATTTCTCAAATACAGTCCAGTTATGATCCAGATACGAATGTCATTCTGACTCTCATTCAATACATATTTCAAAAGAGGTTCAGATACGATCCTGATACGGATATCATTCTGACACTCATTCAACATATTTCTCAAATACAATTCAGATACGGTCCAAACACGGATGTCATTCTGACACTTATTCAGCATATTTCTCAAATACATTCCAGTTACGATCCAAATACATATGTCATTATGACTCTCATTCAATACATCTTTCAAAAGCAGTTCAGATACGATCCAGATACGGATGTCATTCTGACGCTCATTCAGTACACCTTTCAAATATGAGTTAGATGCAATCCATTTATGGATATTATTCTGATACTCATCCCACTACATCTAATGTTTCAGTATAAATCGGCCAGAGATTTATTCTGATACTTTTTTCAATTTCTATTAACAGTTACCTTTGGATGGCATTTGTAAGCCCATCTCTGAAAACTCTCCAAATGGCATCTTTAAGCACATTCCTTATACATCACCACCACATCATCGAGTGCAAATTTTTGGGCACTCGAGTGTTCAATCATCTTCCACCTTCAAGTCACGAATGGAGGACTCGCCAATCTAACTCTTCCGGTTTAAGAAGATTTAACAGGGGCAGCTGTTGTACCCCAAAATTTGCCCTCTCATTTCTCAATATTTTTCTCACAAAATTCCTACTAGGTCAAGGATGCACAAGTACAACTGGATCATATTGGATTTTCAAGCATCAAGTCAAAGAAGAAAGTATTGAAAGAGAAAAGCAGATAAATTTGATTTTTTTGACAAAATTGAAGAAAAACAAGCTTGCTTCGATTCATACTAGCTTCGATTGGGCATTGCTTCGACTCATGCTAGCTTTGACTGAACTCCTTCCTTCATGCTAGCTTTGACTGGGCAGTGTCTCCCTTTGAAACAGTTTGCTTCGATCCAGAAGTTTCGATTGGGCATTGGACTTCTTTTGAGAAAGCTTGATTCCTACTTCGATTGGGCATTTGATTTCTTTTGGGCAAGCTTGATTCCTGATTCTATTGGGCATTGTATTTCTTTTGAGCAGGCTTGATTCCTTCTTCATTTGAACATTTAGTTTCTTTGTAAAAGATTGGTATACATCCTTAGTTTGGCCATGTGACCTCTTGCAGGAAAGTTTCGATTGGACAATGGCTCTTCATGCAATCTTTCGTTTGAGCAAAGGCCTCTTGCATGCTTGCTTGGAGTCACAAAGCAGTGACCTCCTGCAGGAAAGCTTCGATTGCACCATTGTCCCCTTTACATGTTTACCTTTGATTCACAAAACCAGGACTTCCTTCATACCAGCAGGCACAAGGCAATGGCCTCCTGCAACTTTCCTTTGATTCAGAAGGAAATGGCCTTCTGAAGGATTTCCTTCGATCCACGAAGTATGGACCTCCTGCATGTAAGCCTCGTTTGGGCATTTAGGCCTTCTACATGAAGCTTTTGATTGGACATTGGCTCTTCATGCAAACCTTCGTTTGAGCAATGGTCTCTTGCATGCTTTCTTGGAGTCACAAAGCAGTGACCTCATACATGTAGCTTTCGATTGGGCATTGGCTCTTCATGCAAACCTTCGTTTGAGCAATGGCCTCTTATATGCTTGCTTAGAGTCACAAAGAAGTGACCTCCTGCATGAATCTTTCGATTGGACATTGGCTCTTCATGCAAACCTTCGTTTGAGAAATGGCCTCTTGTATGCTTGCTTGGAGTCACAAAGCAGTGATCTCCTAAAGGAAAGCTTCGAATGGACAAGGATTGCCTTCTCACAAAACTTCGATTGAAGTTTGGGTTTCCTTCGAAGAAACATACTTCGAATCCAACTCTGAATCCTTCGAGCAAGCTTAGTTGAAGAACTTTGATCAAATATTATAGCCCTATCCTCCAAATCTCACTTTTCAGGCTATGTTGCTTCCAAATCTTTACATGATCAGAGGCTTACACAAATTTGTGATACCTTACACAAAGATTCGAAGATTTATTCACTAGATAATACCATTATTGGATTAAATGACAAAAAGTTACATACCCTTTTTTCATAAAGAATACTTTAATCACAAAGTTATCTTCCAACTTGATTTTATCTGAACACAAGAAGTGCCAAAAGCATAAGTCCAATCTCCTTCCCCCAACAAACATCAGGCCCCTACTTGTACTTGAAACTTGGGAACGAAGAAACTTGACTAAACTTGTTTTAGTTTTCAACCAAACAATGGTTTGTTATTCAAAAAACCTGTCTACTCCAACATCTCTAACCTTTTCTCTATAAATAGAGAAACCATTTGAAAGCTGAAACATATTTTTGGGTGGCGTGGAAAGAATCTTCAAAAACTCTCAAAACTCTCAAACACTTAACACACTCTCAAACCCAGAATCAAAAGAAACACCACACTTGTTTCTTCCCTTCGAATCCAGAACCCATGGAAACACCAACCCAACACTTGGTTCCTTCTTTCGAGTCTAGCACTAGAAACATAACTTTTGTTTCTTCCCTTCGAATCCAAGAACATCCAGGGCTGCAACTTAAATCCAAACACACATTCCAGCTTCAAGCAAGCATGGTCTCAACCCACGATGCTTTTTAAACCCAAGCAAAAAAAACAGGAAGAAGGATGTGCGATTCGAAGCTTTAGGCTTCCCCTCATGCTGCTATCTAACCTCAAACGAAAGGAATCATAAAAAAGGGCGTGAACAAAGGATACATACTCAAGCTGCTTTGCAGGTCCAATAGAAAGAAGCAGAAAAAGGGTGAATCAAAGGATGCATCTCACACTAACTTCCAGGCACAAATCGAAAGAGGCAAGAAAGGGCTGAATCGAAGGGTGCATACTGTCTGAATCAAAGAACTTGTTTTCCCTTCTTTTATTTTGTTTTTTTTTTATATTTTCTTGTTGTTCAATATGGTTGTAATAATATAGGACCTTTACTTTCCGCATTTTTATTGCTTTCATAAATGTTAGTAATTAGGGTGTATGGCAAGATAAAACCAACAAGTAGACCACCCTAATCAAAGACTAAATGCATGCAATCAAACACACTATTCACACACATGCACCTCTAGGGTAATCTCACTTATTGCCTCGGAAAATAGTCATGTCCCTCAAATATGGGTGTTTTAGTAAAGACCCTCAATAAAAAGATCGTAGTCCCTGGATGACCCTTGATGTTGCCTTCGGTAAACGATCTAGTCCCTAACGAAATTGCTAAAACGTTCCATAGGTTGCCTTCTATGACTATACAAATGATCCTCGCCCATCCCTTCACATCCAACGATGGGGCTTCTTACCAAATCAATGGTGAGATAGAAACATCTAAAGGAGGAGGAAAAGAACAAAGACCTTTCAAGTAGGTAGGATGCTCGTAGTTGCTTGCTTACTCAGAACTAAAAAACCATTTTCACACCAACACTTTCAACTGAAACATTTTCAAAAGTCAAAATACTTTGTATGCATTCTTATAGATACGAGAATAATTACAAAGGAACTTTTCGAAATCACTTTCAAAAACATCTTTCACAATAAACATCTCTTTGAACTATTTTCAAAACCAACACTTTGTACGCATTCTTATAGAGACGAGAATCATTACAATGACGTTTTCAAAATATTTTCAAACCCACACCACAAGCACATTTTCAAACAAAAGCAAGTGATCTAACAAGCAACTAAGAGCCCGTAGATAACTACAGATGAAAAGGGTGTTAATACCTTCCCTTTTCATAACCTACCCCCCGAACTCAAGAAATATTCTCAAAGGTCTTTCCTATTCTTTCACCCTTTCCTTATTGGATAAAAGAAAAGCCGGTAGTGACTCTTGCTATCGCAATAATTGCGATCAAACGCAAAACAACCAAGTCAGTTCTCCCACCGTATTACAATATTAAAAAAGTTGCCACATGATTTTCACGCCATGAATTCTTAATTGCCGCATGATTTTCACATCACAACTTCTCAGTTTCCACATGAAAATCACGACACAAAATTGTTATTGAAAAAAATATAAACAACATAAATTAAATTACTTACGAAAGATTTTAGAGTACGTTCATCATCAAAATCCCTAGTTTTCTTTGTTCGAGTCTTTTTAACCAACTCAATCATCAACAGAGGTCTCCCCAAAGTCTTGGTCTAAATAATAAAATTAACTTTAATTAATAAAATATATTATGAATCCAAATATAACTTAAAAAAGTGGTAACATTTACCATTCGTCAAACATGCTCTACGATACTTATACTTCCAACTGCATTAACGCAACCCCCCTTTTCAGATGTCCTCATCTTCTTAAAATTTTTAGATTTAGCCCAAAATTCGGGTGACTCCCAATATTTAAGAAGTTCCTCAAAAACCTCATTTCCTATCTGTGATATGGTGGGAGAACTGACTTGAGGTTTTGCGTTTGTGTTCGCAAAATGTTGCGGTTTAGCAAGAGTCGCCACCGACTTTTCTTTTATCCAAAAAGGAAAGGTGAAAAAGCACAGGAAAGACCTTTGGAGATGTTTTTTGAGTTCGGGGGGTAGATTATGAAAAGGGAAGGTATTAGCACCCTTTTCATCCATGGTTTTCCATGGGCTCTTAGTTACTTGCTAGATCACTTGCTTTTGTTTGAATGTGCTTGTGGTGTGTGTTTTGAAAGTATTTTGAAAATGGAACTTCGTAATGGTTCTCGTTTCTATAAGAACGCCTACAAAGTGTTTGTTTCAAAAATAGTTCAAAGATGTGTTTGTGAGATGTGTTTTTGAAAGTATTTTGAAAATGGAACTTCGTAATGGTTCTCGTTTCTATAAGAACACATACAAAGTGTTTGTTGCAAAAATAGTTCAAAGGTGAGAGTGTGGGTGTATAAATGTTTTTATTGTGAGCAAGCGAGTAACTAAGAGTGAATCTACCTACTCGAAAAGGTCTTTAAATGTGCTTTTCCTCCTCCTTTAGATGTGGCTGTCTTACCATTGATTTGGTAAGAAGCCCCATCGTTGGATGTGAAGGGACTGATGTTGGAACGTTTGTATAGTCATAGAAGGCAACATATGGGACGTTTTAGCAATGTCGTTTTAGGGACTATATCATTTACCAGAGGCAACATCGAGGGACTACGATCTTTTATCGAAGAGTCTTTGCTAAAACGCCCATGCTCGAGGGACATGACTATTTTCCAGAAGGCAGCGTGTGAGATTACCCTAAGGGTGCATGTGTGCAAAATGTGTTTTATTGCATGCATTTGTATTTGATTTTTAAGTTGTCTATTTGCTGATTTTATCTTGCCATACATCCTAATTACTAGCAACATATGAAAGCAAGTAAACATGCGGAAAATAATTCCTAAGCTATTACATCACTTTAGGGGGATGGGGGTACAAATTTACAATGGGCATGAAGTGGAGACTAAAATATTACAACCATATCGAATGATAATGAAAACAATGTAAAAACAGTGTAAAATAAAAGGAAAATTGCACTTTGAACTGCTATGTGTCGACCCATGCAGCTATGCATCGACACATAGTTCTTCCCTGCCCCTGTAAAACAAATCAGTTCAGTATGGGTCGACACATAATGGGATGTGTCAACTCATGCACCTTCTTTTATCAACGCGAAATGCGTATGTATCGACTCATAGGCTTTTCCCTGCTCCTGTAAAACAAAATCTGCTCAGTATGAGTCAACACATAATGGGATGTGTCGACTCATGCACCTTCTTGCATCGATGCGAAACGCGTATGTGTCGACTCATAATCTTTTCCCACTTCTGTTTTGTAACCTGAAATCAATATGAGTCGATGTATGGGAGTTATGTGTCGACTCATACCCTGTTTTTTCACTAGGATGAGTCGACACATGAGGATATGTGTCGATACATGCTGCATTTTCCTGCCTTAAACATTATTTTACTGAATGTACAGGTTAGCTTATGGCATATGATGGATAAACATGAACAACAAATGATTGAGTAAGCCTAAACACAGTGCAGATGACTAGTTCAAAAAAGATATTGAAGTACTACATCTTGTCTTCAAAGAACAACAACTTGTTAATGATGTAATGACAAGATATCAAGTCAAGAGGACTTACCTTTGGGCTGCACTGGTTGTTTTTTAGATCTGAATGCTTTTCTAAATGATGGGATAACCTTATGAGTCTTCAGGAAGCTTCTCTGGACTGCTAGAACTGAGTTGGACTCTACTGTAATTTTTTTGGTGTTTTGAATATGGAGATGAATAGCAACACAAGAGCTATTTTTGTGATGTTTTGGACCACCTTTGTATGTGATGAGTTGTTTGGTTTAAAGGAAAGTTTGTATGGTGGAGCAATGGGTTGGATTTCTGTTTTGAACAAGAGCAGTTTTTTTGTTTTTAAAATGAGTCAAGGTTGCACAGAATATTGTTTTTCTGCTCAATAAAACTCTCTATTTTTTTTCTCTCTTTCAAAATCTAACCCCTTTGTCTTATGAGACAGTCCTCTTTTATAGACCCCTTGACTGTGGTTTAGGGGGGGAAATTACATAAGTTATTTTGAATTCTTTTTGGTTACTGCTTTGACACTTTTTGTACACAAACTTCCTTTGCCATTTTGGTGCAATTTTGAGGCTATCATGGTGCAGGCTTGGGCAGACTGCATAGAGCAGTTTTTGACTTATATTGGCAGCATGTATGTTTGGGATGCAGCATAGTTGTAGCATGTGATACATCATATTTTCTTCAATTTTGGACAGCATAGTTGTAGCATGTGATACATCATATTTTCTTCAATTTTGGACAGCATAGTTGTAGCATGTCACAAATTTAGTCTTGTGCACATTATGTCAAAGGCAAAAATATTGTGACAAGGTTTTAATCAAGACATAGTTTTAGAATATGTAATTTTGCAAAAATGTCAATTTGTAATAACTTGAATTACTTGCATCATCTTGAATTAATTGGAGTTGTAGTAAAATGCCATGAAGCAAATGAAATTAACCAAGTATAGAAAATACTTAGAAAAATCTCAAAGTCTTGCAAAGTTGGAATTTTGATTCTCTTGACTTCTTAATGATCAAGCTTGATATTTTTGAATGTCTTGATGAAATTTGATCTTTGGGTTGTAATGTTGGCCAAAAAGTCAAAGTTTGACTTTCCAGTATGCAATTGACCATTTTGCCCTTGTGCCAATTTCAAGCCTAAATTGATGTATCTGTGCTGCAAACTTGACGTCTTAGAATATCTTATGGGAAAATACTTGAAAAATGAGAGGGAAAATTTTGGGGTACAACACTATCCTATTGGGACGGATACCCTGAAGTTCCCAACGCTCTCTAACACGCCGCATTATGTCAAAAAGTCGTCTCGAGGTTCTGCGATAATAATTTTTTTTAATCAGCTTCTCGTTCAATGGGTTCCACACACATTTTTCTTGCAATATTGTATTACATTAAAATACATAGTTAGATAATTATAATGAAAAAATCATTTAAATAACAATAAAAAATAAATTAATTATACTTTAAATTTGTTAAACCAAGCTTCTTTATTTTTGATGTCTTTGAAGGTCTTCCGAAATTGTTTATACATTTGCTGAATTATATAATTATAACCTTGCTAGCAGTCTGACTCGACGAGAATCTAAACAACAATAATTTGAATTGGAAATATTAAATATAAATTTATATTAAAAATGAAAATGTATTCTTAAATAAAAATTTATAAATAAGAAGCTTACGAGTTTCCTTCGGGCCAAATCCAAAATCTCCCATCAATGACATGAATATCACTCGGATCATCATTCCATCGAAGATCATTTCCATCCAACATATCATCATCCCCGTCCACATCATCATCCTACTGTGCATGATCATCCTCACGTGCAGGTACATGTGTGAGATGTGGGGTGCGGGATCCTCAAGTCTGTGTGGGATGTGGGGTTCTGGATCCTCTAGTCAGCTGGAAGGATAAGGGAATTTGTGTGGGATGTGGGGTGCTGTATCCTCCAGTCTACTGGAAGGATAAGGATATCTGTATGGGATGTGGGGTGCTAGATCCTCTAGTCTGCTGGAAGGATAAGGGCATCTGTGTGGGATGTGGAAAACTAGGTCCTCCAATATGCTGGAAGGATGAGGGCATCCGGGTCTGCAGGAAAAGAAAACCAGTTGGCCTAACAAAAGATGGTACCCCATACGGGCTAATAAAAGAAGAACTCCCAAATAGGAATAGCATATTCTGAGAGGAGAGTAATTGCACAAAAGGATGAGTACTATCCATCGAAATATGATCGACCTGACTCTGCAGGGGAGGGCATGTGGCCGACTAAGGTGCCTCACATGTTACTAACCTCGGGCGTTAGGACTTCTTACCACTATTCTTACTCTTATCAATTCGAGGTGGCATTTTACCTATTTATATAGAATACACAGTTAATATATTTGAAAAATACATTCTCATCAATACATATTTATTAACACATTCAATAGATGATTCATTGTTCTCATTAATACATATTCATTAACACATTCAATAATAGTTCATTATTCTAAATCTTCATGCTCGTTATCCATATCATTCTCATCATGTGATGTGATATTGTCCTCGGATCCAAACTCTTCATCATGCTCTTCGGCCACATTATTATCAACCAACAATACAAACGCATCAACTTGATGTCCCTCAACCATATTATCATACAAAGTTGTAATTTTTTCATCTGCAATCACATCATTAATTTGCTCATCTTCATCAACTTGGTAAGCAACATCTTCCACTAGATCGCCAATTTCAATATGACCCAACGATTTTGTTTTTATTACAACACACCATCCTCGTTTACGTGGTACAAATGAAGGATAAAGAACATAATAAACTTGCCTAATAATATGTGACATTATGAAAGGGTCATACTCTTTGTACCTCTGATCCATTTGAATCTTAACAGTACCATATGACTTTCTATTTTTGTGCCTCTAGTTGGATCATAGAATTCACAATAAAACAAGACAACTTTATTTTCCGAGTCCAAGTAATTGCATACCAAGTCACAGATATTTTAACAAAGCCATAAAAGTTATCTTCACTGCCATCTGTAACTCCTTTTACTAATACACCACTGTTTATGGTTTTTTTTCTCCCTTCAGTCCATGTCTCAGTGTGAAATTTAAATACATTCACGAAGTATGTGTGCCATTCATTTGCGCTTTGAACAAGGACTTCAGACAAGTTTCTCAAATGGAGAATTTCTGGAGGCAGTGCAACAATGCTAGACAATCTCTCCTTAAACCATGCTGGAAATTGAGCATGAATGACATCAGATGTTGATTGTACACCGACACTATGAAAATAGGCGATGCTAAATTCCCTAAAAAGAAACACACTATAAGTTTCAAGATAATATGTTTTATATTAAAACTACAAAGAAAATTAAACAATTGGAGTATACTTACTCAAGATATGGTTTAACTTCAACGCAATTGATCAAGACATGGATATGTGCAGATTGCATTTCTTTTTGGGCCAACCAATGCACACCCTTCTTTTCAGAGGGATGATCTGGAACCCCGAAGACTGATAAGGTGAATTGACTTCTCTTGTTGACATTTACAGGATTCTGTAAGATTCTAGGATTTAACACCAAGTGATTGAAATAATGAATGCAAAATGTGATGTTTCCCGATGCAAGTAATGTGCACATATAGATCCTTTAAATCTAGCTTTATTTTCACTGATCGCTTTGAATCACCCATGAACCTTTCAAACAGATACATCCACATATATTGAATAGTTCCACAAAGATAAGCTTCATATGCAAGATGCACATGTAGATGTTCCATGGAGTAAAAAAACCATGTGGAAATACTTGTTCCAACTTACAGAGAATGAGTGGAATGTTTCGATCCAACTTAATGATGTCATCCACTCTTAAAGCTGACACACAAATATCTCTAAAAAATTAACTAATTTCAGTTAGTGGATTAAGCACATGTTTGGATGGTGAACCAAATGCAATTTGTAGCAATTGTTCCATAAAGATGTGGCAATCATGACTTTTCATGCCATGCAAATTCCCAGTGTTAGCGTCGGCACACCTTGATAAATTTGAAGAATACACATATGGCATTCTTAAATCTTTTAACCATCGACAAACCGCTTTAGCTTCTTGGGAAGTAAGACTAAAACAAGCCTTGGGTTTTAATAACTTTCCATTCGCCTGAGGATTTAACTCCAACTCTTTCTGGTTACACCAAATTTTCATGTCATGTCTAGCCTTCTCAATATCCTTTGTTTTGTCTTTAACATCCATCACTATGTTAAATAAATTATCAAAAAAATTCTTCTCAATATGCATAACATCAAGATTATGGCGCAACAAATTATCTTTCCAATGTGGGAGGTCCCAAAATATACTTCTTTTTGTCCAATTGTGTGTGACTCCATATCCTTCAATTCTACATACTTTGCCAATATCTATAAATTTTGGTAGTACACAAACTTGGTTACATATTTCACCAGGTTACAATCAAGGCGGAGGAAGATCTGTTACTCGTTCATCTTTTTTAAAATTTGTCTTGTTTATTCTATAGAGATGATTTATTGGTAGGAATCTGCGGTGATAGTCAAACCACGAGCTTTTCCCCCCTTTATCTAACGTAAAAGCTTTGGTGTATACCATGCAATACGGACAATCCATTTTACCATGCGTACCCCAACCAGACAACATGACATATGCTGGAAAGTCATTAATGGTCCATATCAAGGAAGCTCGCAAAGTAAAGTTTTGTTTATGGGATATATCACAAGTCCATTCTCTAATCCACAACCTCTTCAAATCATCAATTAATGGTTATAAGTACACATCGATTCTGACTTTTGGACTGGACGACCCTGGAATGACGCACGTCAAAAACATGTATGGTTTTGTCATTCACATCTCAAGAGGGAGGTTGTAATAGGTTACAATAATTGGACAACAAGAATACGCACTTCCCGACGCTTGCACATATGGGGCAAAACCATCAGAGCATAATCCAAGCCTGACATTTCTAGCTTCAGCGGAAAAATCAGGATGTGTCCGACCAAAGTGCTTCCATGCCTCGCCATTAGATGGATGTCGCATAGTGCCTGAACTTGTTTAGTTTGTATGATGCCATGTCATTTGAATTGAAATGTGCATTGAAGCAAACATTCTTTTTAACCTTGGTATTATCAGAAGATAAAACATAGACTTTACTGCTACACATTTTGCTTGCTGTTAATGGCTCTGCTGCGAACTTGATATCTTGGACTCTTAAAAAACTTGCATTCCTCCAACAATGCATCTTGAGTACTAAACTCGTTATCATAAAACAACATGCAACCACTAATATAACAATCAATCTTTCTTACTTTTAAATTCAACTTCGACACCCACTTTTTTGCATCATAAAAACTTTTTGGCAAGTTGTCTTTCGTTGAGGTGGAGTCCAACATCATTTTTGTGAAATGTTCCAAACACTGATCATGAACATTCCAATTTGACTTGGCGGCCAATAATCTCACACACATTGATAACTTTGAGTCTGACGATCCCTCAAACAACAACGTATTCATCTCATTCAACAACTGATAAAATCTCTACGATTCCTCATTTGGCAACTCTTCCCCGTCAAAATCTTCAGGTTGATCATATGTCACGTTCACCCTAAAAGCATCCTCAGCCATCTCACTAATCAGATTAAAGTTTTCCTCATATTCCATAGGCGGCCGACTACCTGAAGCATGTGTGTTGCTAGTCTCTAGTACGTTACTCGGCAGTTCTTCACTATTATACGTCCAAACCCAATAATTTTCAATGAAACCCCTTCTATGCAAATGACGTGCTACTTCCTCCGGGTCACTAATTATTGGTCTACATTCATATTTAAGATAGGGACACCTAACTCCTCCTTCTCTTCGACAATATTCCTGAATAAACACTCACGTGATAAACTCATTAACTCCTTCTATGAAATAGAATTTAAGTGCACGTCTTCCTGAATACAATCTATCGTACATCCAACTACGATCATACCGATAATATTCCATACTGCACATTTATACAATCATTATCTTTTTAATTACATTTATGATTTTAATATATCAATAAATTTTATATTATTTAATATATAATATACTCTCACATAATATGGTAACTATAAATAAACATTAACCATAAATATTTAATATATAAACAAATGATTTTATTTACATTTATTAATTATAAAGATATTAAGCATAAAAAATTTGTTTTTATTTTAACTAAACATTTTTAAGAAACATATTAAATATATTAACCATAAAAAATTTGTTTTTTAACTAAACATTTAATAAACATATAATAATTAATGTTTTTTATAAATAACTATTATATATAATAAACATATTACATAATATATAATTATCATATATTCTATGATTTTAAATGTTATGTTTAAAAAATATTATTTCACACAATTTTATTTTTAAATTTTATAACTCTATTTTTGGTTATTATATATATTAATTTATAATATTTTTTTTATTTTTATTTTAATTTAAAAATAAAAAACTTAATATATTTGGTTTATATATAACATATATTATTTTAGGAGACAAAAAATATTTTACAAAAATTTTAGTAAAAAAAATTAAACAACTAAAATATCTCTTCTTCAATCTCCTTCAATTTTTGTCAATATTGCTCAATCTACTACAAATGAATCTCTTCAATATTGCTTAATTTTTGACAAAAAAAATCATAACCAAATCAGAATCATTATAAAGATTAAATGCAATTATTAAATAAAATTGAAAAATATGAAAGAACAAAAAATTATATCTAATACAAAAATTTAGAATTGGAAGATTAATGAGGAGTGAGAGATGAAGGAAGAACTAGCTTGGAAAGGGAATGGAAGAAGAAGATTGCAGAATCAAAATAAATATTATGAGATGCGTGTATCTGTGAATAATGAATTGTACAAGTATATATAGATATCAACGACGTCAATATCACGTCACAACTTTGCCACGTGATATTCACGTCGCAACCCACAACGGTCAAATACATAACTATCCAATCAGTGACGTGGTTATCACGTTACAACTTTGCCACATGATAATGATTATCGCAACACCCAACGATCAGAAACAATTATTACACAACGTGTGGCCCATCAGTTCAAAGTCAAACATTGTTTCTCTTAAATATTTGCGACGTGATTTCCACGTCGCAAACAATTGTATAAAATTTTCAAACTTCCCTCTTTAAGAGCGTCAATATTTTTTGACAACTATTATATTTAACATAAAAAAAAAGTAGTGACGTGATTATCACGTCGCAACATACAATTCTTTGCTACGTGATAATCACGCCACAAAAACACTTCGCAGAAGAGGTTATTTTTTTGTAAGTGTATCCACTCTTTTATCAATAATATTTCAATCTTCAATCATCTTTCTAGATAGCAAAAATCTATCTAGTCTACTCATTTTCGCCCGGTTTCCTTTGAGCCACATGAATCTTCCCCTACACATAGAACATCAACCACTTACATATCCTCGGTAAACTCTCTAAACGCTTCCATATCTCTTATACTATGATTTTCCCTTACTCCTAATATTTCCTCTCTACAACAAACATCATTGAAATGACCTCCCAAACAACAATCTTCATTAATACCGTTATGCTTCCTCTCAATCAATGTACTCTATATTACTCTGTACATTACTCTCCTATCGGTAGCGTTGCAATATGCATCCACGTTAACAAAGTTATAGACCCCACCCTTCCAGTTTATGTTAATCCCCACAAAGCCCAGACCTATGAAACTGAAGTTAAGGGCAAGGGAATTTTTATTCCACAAAATGACCATACCACCGGAAACACCCCTGGAGTTACACGCCGTCCATTCAACCTCCGGATTTCCCCAAAAATACAAAGCCAAAGAGACCTCAAATTGAGAAATTTTGCTTTTCTGAAGAAAGCACAATCAATATTTTCTGACTGAATTAAATAACTTATCCTCCTCCTTTTTGAAGATAAAACGCCTCTCTGATATGGCAACTTCGATATATCTGCCCTCTTTTCTAACATTCCTTTGTTATCTCTAACTTCCATCGCCTCTACAAGCTTCATGCTAACACTTTTATCTTCTCTAATAATAACACCCAATTTCGAAATAACATCCCATAGTTTCTTCCCCACTTCAGAGTTACTATTATTAAGCAATCTATTATTACATCTCAATACTTCTGAATCAGTCAAAGAGTTATCACTTTCCTTGTTACGATCTGAAGCAACGCCTAGAGAACTGTTTCTTCTATCGTTAATACGCGCTGAACCTGAGGCCGATTTACTGTTCTTTTTTCTTTCCTTTCTGGGAGCAATGCATGCATAATAGGATGGGTTGAAATTCACCCTTTTCCCCAAACCTTTAACCTGTTTAATTTTCCTCTTTTTGGGCTTCGATTTCTTTACTTTCCTACAAGGCTCATCAAAAGTTAATGGGCTTTTTGTTGCTTCTAGAAAAAATATTCAACCCATTAATATTCATTCTCTCCTTTAAACCTCCTTCGGGCCCACCTTCATTAATACTAGAAACAACTTGTAAAACTCTCTCTCCTGATTCACCTACAAAACTCCTTTCGTCAGATGTATCCGTCTCTATTGGTGTGTCGGCTAATTTTATCAGGAAGAACATAGTTAGCCTTTTGAAAAGGTGGTCCTACAGAAACCTTAATTTGTGAAACATCCTGAGAGTCTACCCATAGATCTGTGCCAGATGTCTCATTAACCTCATTGGCTCCTTCATCTGTCTCTTTCTCCTTCCTTAGGTCATTAATGTTACTGCACTCTACCTCTACCTCGTAATCTTCCCATAATTCAGCCCTAATAACCTCCTAATCGAAGCTGGTTTTCCAAATAGATGTTGAAAATTTTGAATCTTCATCAACTTCCTTCCTTTTGGTCGTGTGGATAATCGGAAAAAGCATCTCTTCTACCATGGAAATGGAAAAAGAGATACCATCAATGGTAACATAAAACTTCTCATTGATTACATCTGCACATCTTGTACGAATACAAATTCTAGTTGTGTCCATCCTTAATTTAGACGTATCTAACATCTATTACAAAAAATGTATCTAACATCAGACACGTGTTTACAGTGATTTCTGGTAAACAACCGCTAGTCCTCCAAACTATCAAATAAACTTAATGACTGTTATTTAATCTCTCTGGTAACTTGCACGATCGACTAGATTGATCCTAGGATGTATTGGTCATTTGGATAACTCTCATTATAGAACTGATATTCATGGTTGGTATTTAGAATGTTGTGTAGGTGTTTAACTTACTTCGATTACTCTATTAAAGATCTAATAACATGATCAAGTAAATGCGCGCGAAACTAAATTGCATGAATAAAGTTCAATTGTAAAGACATATAAAAACTGCAGAAAAGACAAGTAAATGACTTTGAAGCATAAAAACATGTAATGTAAAAGATTCTCTGGAATGTAAAAGATTTGAAATATGAAGAAAGCGTTTTAATGCAAGAAATCAGTAAAATGACTTTAAATGAAAAAGGTATTCGAATGATAAAAGCATGAAAATAAAGGCATGAAATATATAGAAGTTTCTGAAAGTAAAGGATTTGAAATGGGAAGAAAACATTTAAATGTAAGACATCAGTAAAAGACTTCGAATGAAAATACTTTAATGCAAAGGCTTTTGAATAATATTGACATGAAGATAGAGGAAAATACTAGAAATGATAAAGAGTTTTATTAAATCATAAACACTTGGTGTTATCATACGTACATTGCTCGTGCATTCGTTTCCCTAGCCATGTGGTATTTTAAATGTTTACTGAGTTTTTTGTACAATAGATATGACACCCGAAATCCTAATGCTAAGACTTCTATTTATACTACTTCGACCATAACGGTCTTGCTATAAGATTCTGCCACGTTCAGAACATGCAAAGCAATGCCCTTCTCTCGCTTCCACGCGTCTTCAAATGCTCCAGCGCATAGATTTTGAATTTCGAACATCCCGCTTGCATTTGAATTTCAAATGTTTTGGCACTTCTTCGCTTCGAACGCATTTCTTGGACACAACTTTGTTACCATTTCGAGACTTCTTTGAATATATTCCCATAACTGTCACTCGAAGCTCAAAGTTTTGACATGCCCATTCGAAGCATTGCTTCTACCATTTCGAAACATGACATCTTCTTTATTCCAATCGAAACGTCCAATTTGCTTTGCTTCTAATAATATCATCAAAATCTTCAGCCAACAAAATGCCCCTTTAAAATATGTATTTTGATTCCTTTGAGAAATACCTATTTTAAACATATACGCAAGATTTTGATGCGACCTTTGAATCATCGTAACATTTATTGCATATGACTCCAGTCACGTCAATCATGACGCTTTTCAGATTCCTTAACCGCCTTGAACCATTTCACAGCACGGTGCAGTTACAAAACAATGATTATTTATTTAATCACGCCAATTACCAATATTAACTTTACGCCACCTCCTTCTCAAACCAACCCACGACTACCACGTATCACAATCTTACTCAGTGGATGTTTAAACTTCCACACTATAAAAACCCATCAACTTAGTCTTTTTCTTTTCTTCCCACATTCTGAATCTTTTCTTCCTCTCTTCTCACCGAAACCCTAAACTTCCAACATTCTTCCAACAATGTCTTCTTCAACTTCATCTCAACTAAAAAAGGCTTCCAAAAAGAAAGGAAAGAACACAGGAACCATAATGGAAATCAAGGTTGGCACCTTCCAAGGCCAATCTGTTATTATTCCTCAGATGATCTCAAAAGAGAAGGAAATGCTTTACGCATCATAGGTACTAATTCCTACTAATGCCGCTGGCAAGAGGTTAGCTTTAATGGGCCCTCTTACAGTCTTTGAAATCTTAAAAGACACCAGAAAATTTTCCCCTGTTTGTTATAATTTTAAACCTCTGTTTAATAAAATGGATAACCCTAAGACAGTAGAGTCTTCTGATTCGACCACCGTGGAAAATCCAATCATTCCCCCTAAGGACCCTTTTGTGCTAGATTATGTGAAGAGTAACTTCAAACCATTTCGATCTTGCCCCACCTCCGACACAACTTATCACAACTGGTTTACTAAAGTAGAAGCTAAGAAATCCCAGCAATGGGAAGAATTAGGCATTTACAACTTGATTAAACTATCGAAACCAGGCTTTACCTACAGCCACCCATTATTATTCGCGTCCTTATACTTCTGGGACAGTACTTACAATACTTTCCATCTCCCTGGTGGAATGATTACACCCACCTTTTTTTGACATAACAGCCATTACTGGGTTATCACCAATAGGAGAAACCTACATTCCTGACAATGAAGAGCATTCGAGTATTATTGACTTCGAAGTCAAGCTAGCCAGTTTTTCAAAGTTCATCAGCCACTATCACACTGAAGGAGACAATGTGTCAGATGTAGAACACATTGCTTTCCTTACCTTATGGTTATCAAGGTATGTCTTTTGCAGCAGATCCCTACAGGTAGCCAGTAGGTTTATTCCTCTAGCTAGAGATTTGCATGAGAATCGGAGGGTGTGTTTAAGCGAACTGCTACTAGTTGATCTTTACGAAAGTCTAAGATCAGCTGTGTCGAGTTTGAAATCTCACACTTCCAAAAACATCCTGATAGTTGGCCCTTTCTGGTTACTCCAGTTATGGCTCAATGCCATGTTCGAACCTTCACTATCAACTGCCAACATTATTGTTGAACAGGACCCAAAAAAAGCGGATAGAATCATCGAAGGCACTAGGCTGCGAAGACTTACCCCAAACGATGATAAGGATGACTTCAAAGTTCTCTTCTCCAAATACATCATGATTTTCTCCAAGAGGCATAAATTCGAAGAGACCATGGCCCCTTTGCCTCAAGGACTCATGGGCCATTTTGGTTTACTATGGCTCTCTCAGAAGCAGTCAAAAGCAAAGAAATTCAAGATGTATGGAAAGCCTTTTTGCTTCCCAGACTAATCTCCTCACGAATTACTCCTGCTAAGAATCAAATCCTCCTTTTTGCTTATCAGCCCAACTTCGTTTCGAGACAATTTGGCTTGTGCCAACTAATCCCTGAACCCCTATTCCAAACAGAAAGTGCCATCACCTCTGGGCGAACCTTCAAGGCAAGAGAAGCCAAACTACAACAGGAACAATACCAAGGCTTTGCCCACTTTGAACTAATATCTTTCAAACCTACACACCTTACAGTAAAGGGTTTTCTGGAATGGTGGACAAAGTTCTATCATTCTTATATGTTCGATACCCTCACTATTCAGCAGAAACTAACTGATGCGTTCGATGTGCAGGTACAATCCAAGAAAGGTATGTTCACTCATGCCAAAGAGATTAGGGCTTTTCAAAATTATTTCGAAACTACTTATGATCCCACACACTTGGAATCCACTGTGCATCAAGCTGCTAAGACCTTGAAGGAAAAATTTACAGAGAAAATTTCTAAGCTCAAACTTCCTTCAGGGTTGTCACCTGAGGATAGGTATAGGTTGGCATTCGAAATGCATCCACCTAAATTTCCTAGATTACCTACCTCAGAACTGGCTCTGGCTTGGTTTCCCTCCATACCCTTGGTGGTTCACTTGCAAAGAAATGTTCAAATATCTTCATAAGAAACCAAAGCCATCTGAGACTGTGACATGGGCTCGACATTGGCTCCACGATTTCCCAGGACATCTTCGCTATGACCTTTCTGCCATATCGATTACATCTGATCAAGGCGCAGGTGCGAATGCTTGGGAAAATCCCAAATGTTTCTCAATTTCTACATTTTAACTTTTGCCTTAATTGTTTCGATTTTCATCCATCAGGATAAAGACTGCTGCTTCAAAGTCGAAAGAAGGAAGCGCCTCTCAGGCATCTGTCGAAACCATTGATAATGTGACTCTATCCAAACCAACAACAACTGCTGCAACAACAACAACACCAGTGACAACCACTGCTCCAACTCCACAGGTAATCAACTAGCCTTGATATTTCGAATCCACTAATGTCTCATAATCTGGATCTAACTTATGTTTAAATTTTTTCAGACCAATAAACTCCCACCAACAACTCCAAAGAAAAGAAAAACAAATACTACTGGGAAGGATCCCAATGTTGGAGGGGGTTCACCAACTGCTTCAAAGAAGAAACAAAAGAAGGAAATTTCCAAAAGTACTGCACCAACTAGTGTCTCTGGACTCGATTCCAGGGATGCTGCTCCCTCACCTAAATCCAAAATTCCATCTTCGACCTCCAACGTAATGTTGGAACGCATAGCTAGCAACCTCTCTTCTGAGAGTCCACAGGTAGATTGAACTTTAAATCTTTGACAAAATAATTATTCATTACCTTGGTGCATGATTTTAATATTCTTTTGCCTCTGTAGGACATTTTGAATCCAGCTCTTACCACTTCGACTTCACCATCAAAAACTGCTGCTCCGATCAATTCTTCTCCTCAAGGGGATTCCAGCAACCTGGTGCAGAACAAAGGGTCCTCCAATATGGCGGTTCTGGCTGGGGCTTCAGAGCAGCAAGATGACCAGAGTACTTCTCCCCCTCTGAAAGAAACAAATGAAGCAACGCTTCATGAATCTGCAGAGACTTTACAAAGAACTTCTCTTCAAAAGTCCCCTCTTGAAACCCTTCAAGAGGATCCAAAGGACATTAACACTGAAGGAGAGAAAGCTAATTCTGATCAAAGAAACGAAGAATCTGCAGAGGAAGGCTCTGAGGAAGAAGATGCCAATGATGGTTCGACTGCTGGGACAGAGTCAGATGCAAATAGCAGCGAGAACGAAGATATCGAAGTGGTGGATTTGGATGATAATGAAGAAGACAATGAGCATGAAACGAATGAAGGTGACGGTGACGCGACTAATAAACCCATGGAAGTCGAAATGGATGTGACTCCCCTGCGCGTGGAACTCCCTCAACCGTCTCTATCCCGAATGACTGAAGAGGAGCTTGCTCTCCTGAGACGAAATGACCCTATTGGGTACATGAAGGCGAAGCTAGCTCAAAGGGATATTCCACCTGCTAGGGCTGGTACAAGTTCGACTAGCCATCTGTTGCCCACAGATGATAGAATTGTGCTTCTTAACAGGATTAGGAGAACAATTCTTGATGTGGATTTGTTCGAAGTGCTCAAACAGGATAGCACAGCTTGCTATACTATGAAGGAGTTAATTACAAAAGTCAACCTTGGTACATGCTCCTTGCCAGTTAGCACTATCTTGTTCGATCTTCAATCTCTGCTAGACAACGTGACTGGGTGCCTTCTCCAAGATGAATTTGCTGCCAGAAAGGTTCAAGAAAAACGAACTGCAATGGATGCTGCTTATGAGCATGCTTCGAAACTCTCTCAAGAAGCTGAGGATCAAGCCATGCATCTAAAGCAATCAAAGACTGATTATGAAGCTCGAGCTGAGTCCATCCTTCTCTGGGAAAGGCAAATTCAGGAACTTCAACAGAAGGTTAAGGAGGCTCAAGAACAACAATTAGCCTACGAAACCAATACTGCTGGCAACCAATTCGAAGAGCTCCTCAACAAAGGGCTTGCAGAAATGGAAACCGCAGAACAACTCAAGGGAGAAGTGGCTACCTTAGAGGGAGCAAGACGTTTTGCTCAACAAAGGCTTGAGTCTTTTCGAAGTACCTTTAACAGATTGAAGAATAATGTCTATTTCTAAATCTTAGTGTTGATTAGTTTTGAAATTTGGTTTTTGTCTGTAACATCTGAACAACGCCATTTTGGCAATCCCATATTACCATTTTGGCATTTTTATGATATTTTGATTACGTTGTTATTATTCGAATTTCCTGCAGGCGTGGCTTATATTTCTTTAAATATTTCCCATTAACCTTTAGGACACGTTTATCATCCATCATCTCTTCGATTTCATATGCATTATTTGAAAATACCTTTATTATTCGAAAAGGTCCTTCCCAATGAGGTGACCATTTACCTAACGTTTTATTTTTCTTGTCCATGGGCAATATGACTTTCCAGACTAAGTCATTAATAGTGAATGCTTTTCCTTTCACCCTTTTGTTATATGTCCTGGCCACTCTTTCCTTTTATCTCATCAGGATTTCCAATGCATGCAATCTAACTTCGTCCAATTCAACTAACTCATTCATCATCATCTCCTAATATAATGCAGCTGGAATTTCGTTTTGTCTTTGAATTCGAACTGATTGTAGATGAATTTCTACTGGCAGCACTGCGTCATGACCAAATGTGAGTTGGAAAGGTGTGGTGTTAGTAGCTTCTTTAGGAGATGTTCTACAGGCCCATAGTATTTGGTCCAAAGTTTTATGTCAGTTCCTTGGATTTTTACCAATATGTTTCTTGATTAACCCTATTATCACTTTATTAGCTGCTTCGACCTGACCATTTGCTTGAGCATAATATGGAGTTGATGTCAGTAATTTAAACCCCATCTCTTGAGCAAATTATTGCATATTTCTACCAGTAAACACAGAACCTTGGTCTGTGGTTATGCTCTCTGGCAATCCGAACCTATAGATAATTTGTTTCTGTATGAACTCAATAATAGCATTTTGATCAGCAACTATTAATGGTATTGCTTTGATCCATTTGGTAAAATAATCTATTCCTACCAAGATATATTTCTGTCCTTTGGACGAAGCAGGATTTATTTCTCCTATTGAATCCAATGCCCATCCTCTAAAGGGCCATGGTTTAATGATTGAATGCAACTCACTTGCAGGGGCATGTTGAATTCCTGCATGTTTCTGGCATTCTTCACACCCTTTAGCAAAGTCTATACAATCTTTGAACATACTGGGCCAATACATGCCATATCGAAATAACAACCATTTCATTTTATGGCCTGCTTGATGTGCCCCACATGCCCCATTGTGGACTTCTGACAATGCTAAGTATGCCTCACTTTCTCCTAGGCATTTCAGTAATACGCCTTCTTGGGTCTTTTTGAACAATTCATTCCCCATGAGGATATATGACAATGCTCTATATTTTATCTTTCTATCAACATTCGAAGTTGGATTCGTTAAATATCTCACAAGTGAACTTCACCAATCTGCATCTGATAAGGTGTCTATGGCCAGTATTTCGAAACCCTGTTTCTCAGCATGACCCAATTTCATACTCTCTAGGTCTGATGGTACGAATCTAGTAGCCATAACTCTACCTCTTAATTCGACCAGATCCTCGAAGTTTTTGGCAGAAACTTTATAACCTGAAGCCAACTGCGCTAAGTCATTTGCTTCCTGGTTTTCTACTCTTGGTATATGTTGAATATCCATGTATTCAAATTTTCTAAGTAGCCTGTTAACTATGACGAAGTATATCATCAGGTTTTCCTTTATGCATTTATACTCCTTTGTTATTTGCTTGACTACTAATTCTGAGTCTCCTTTAATTTCGACTCTAGTTGCCCCCAATTCCAACAAAGCTTCAAGTCCAACAATAAGCGCTCCGTACTCAGCTTCGTTGTTCGAGCAACGAGGACCATCTAATTTATACTTGAATTTTGTTGGAATTCCTTCAGGAGAAATTATAAGGACTCCAACACCACTACCATTCCTGTGGGTCGAACCATCAAAGTATAATTTCCATGGTTGCATTTCAACATAACTCATGACAGTCTGTTCAACCAATGAATGGTCCACAATGAAATCAGAAATCACTTGGCCTTTCATAGCTTTTAAAGGCATGAAAGTCAAAGAATATTCTGTTAAGGCCAAAGCCCATTTGCCAACTCTACTATGCATTATTGGTTTTGAAAGCATGTGTTTAATGACATCGAAATGAGATGAAACATAAACATCAATAGGCTTTATATAATACTTGAGTTTCATACAAGAAAAGTACAAACAGAGACATAGCTTTTCTATATTGCTATATCTAGTATCTGCATCATTCAGTACTCTACTTAAATAGTATATGGCTCTTTCGATGCCATTGATATCTTCCTGTGTGTGATCGGTGGATTTAGAACTGATTGTTTAACGCTGGTTCGTGAAATGTCGCGGAAGCAAGAGTCGCCACCGTCTTTTATGTTCTCCAACATGGAAAGGACAAAAGCACAGCAAAATTCCTTATTGAGAATAGTTCTCGGTTCGGGAGGTAGATTTATAGAAAGGGAAGGTGTTAGCACCCTTTCTATCCATGGTTATCCATGGGCTCTTAGGTACTTGCTCTTATGTTTTCAAAATATTTGTTTGCTTTTCAAAATGTGCGTGGGTTTGAAAAAGTTTCGTTTGAAAACTTCAATTCGACTCTTGTATCAGTCCTCAAGAGTGTTGTGAAGTGTTTGTTTTGAAATCTTTTAGAAAGTGTCAGTGTGAAAAGTATTTTTTGCTTTGTTTTGAAAGAGCAAGTACCTATGAGTCATCTACCTACCCTAAGGAATTAGGCTGTGTAGAAGTCCTTAAGGTAGTGCCATCCCACCATTGAGAGGTAGGTAGCACCACCGTTGGAGGTGTTCGGGTCAATTCGTGTTTTGAAACAGTGTGGTCACCAGAGCAACAGTAGGAAACCTTAGAAGCTACCCTTATGCCATTGATCCCTTTTTTTTAATTCGAGGCAACTTTTCCGAGGCAACTGGATCATGGACATAAGGACTTACTAAAACGTCCTATACTCGACGACCACGTTTCGAAGGCAACAGGTGAGGCGTACCTTAAGAGTGGTGTGTGAATTTGTGTGTTATTTTCATGTTTAGTTTTATCTTTGATCATGCATTGGTGAGCTACGAGTTATTTTTAATTAGCCATTCATTCTTTCATGCAATTAGAATTTAAAAGTGCGGAAATTTAAATGCGAAAAGTAAAATCCTACGCTATTACAAGGTGCGGGTCTATACATCGCCAAATTACAAAGACCCGTTTTAATAAAAGATGCGGAAAGTAAAACCTAGTTACTATTACATGGCTTGAGCAGTTACATAATATTCAAAAAGAAAATAAGAATAAATGCGCGAAAGAATTAAAGTTGCACGTTCGAGGGCGTTGGACCCTTTTGAGATTAAATGAAATTAAAAAAAGCTAATTAATTATTTAATAAAAGGAAAGAAATGTTTTTTAGGTTTTTGTTTTATGAAAATAAAGAAAATTGAAAATCAAGAGAAACCCTAATTCTAAGTTGTTTTTAATTATTAATGGAAAATATTAAAGTTTAACCTAATTTACTAAATAATTAATGTACATGTTTATTTACAAAAGTAATAATTAATAATAATAATAATGAGAAAATTATTTATTTAAGAAAAAGATGAGAATGTTAAAAACCCTAATTTCTACATATTTTAATTTATTAAGAAAAAGATTAAAGTTTTAAAACCTAATTTACTAAATAATTAATGTACATTTATTTACAAAAATATTTAATAAATAAATTAATTAACATATTTTAGTTTCTGATATTTTTATTATGAAAATTAATTATTGGTGAATTAAATAAAACAATTAAAACAAAAAAAACAAAAAAGAAAAGAAAAGGAAGTAAAAAAATATAATACAAACATTGGGGGTGTCTGGCCCATTTGGGAGGTTTTTTGGAAGCAATTTGGCCCACTGAATCAAAGCCTCTTTTGACTTTCCATGTTTGAGTGCGTGTGGTTGACTAGCATGTACCATGGACTGCACGTTCTGGCCTTCAGATTGGTCTCGAAGCCACTTGTCAGGCCAGCGCATGAGGATGTATGGTGAAGCCTTGAAGGAACGCTGCATAGAAATATGTTAAGAGAAAAATTATGAAACATGTGGGGGGACCTGGGAATCGAACCCAGGTCCCAGCGTTTACCAAGCGAATGCCTTGACCAAGTGAGCTGTTTGCGCGCGTTTGTAATGTAATAGATAACAAATAATATAAAACAAAACCAACGTTAATGATATGAAACAAAAAAATGCGCTGAAGTTTTGAATGCCCCAACCATGTTATGACACCTTAGCGTCTTCTTCATCTTTCTGCCTGTAATATAAACAAATAGCGGGGGTTTTAAACCCCCACTAACACAGCCATGAAAAAATAGCGATTAGCATATGCCTTAACATAAATTGAGCGCGAGGTCATTAATAGCTTCGTCTTGTTGCAACGAGTTTAATGGCATGGGTTTGGTGGTCCAATTTTTCCATATGAGAGAACCCCTAATTTTGAGCTTCTGAAAACCTAATATCCATCAATGGCAGATCTTGGTTCAAGCATTGTTAGTTCAATTAAATGGTACCATTCACTTCAGAACATCATTGTTAGTGTAAATCAACAAATAAAATACATGAATAATGCATGGAAATTGAAAAACGATTATGGATATGTTCACGAAAAGAGTGATTTTGTTCTACCAATTCTTGGAGTATGGGGACTGGAAAATGGTTGCAATCGACTCCTAGCAATGTCAGGAAGGCAATGGAAGTGTTTGGAAACCTTGAATCACCCTGCCACTAAGATTTCAGTTTCAAGTTTTTTTGATGAAATTTGGCAAATTGGTATGCAGCTTCTGAACAACTTTTCGTGTCCTTGTGCATTAGGTTAGCTTGTGTATAAGTATCTGAATGGAATTAGGTCAAAAAACCAAGCCCATAGTCCATGAATTAATGATTTTGATATTTGATTTCCAATCATGTAAATCCAATCTTTTTTCAATCTTTTTGCCATGAAACTCTTGCCAATTGTGGAAGATATTGCCTTGTTAATTGATGCACGAAATATTTAGCTCATAATGAGTGAATTTGCTGCACAAAATGATTTGAAAAGTATTATTTGATATTTTTTCATATTTAAATCTAATTAAATGAATTAATAATAATAAAAATTCAAATAATTAATCAAAAATAAGAAAATAAATCCCTTTGAGGTCAATGGGTCGTGCATAGCCTTTGGGTAATGGTTCATGAAAGAAATTGAGGCCCATTAGCATTTTTGAAGCCTTTTGTGCAAAGTTGACTTTTCAAAATTCCCAAAAATTTCCCAACTTCTCCAAGGCACATCTTGCTCAATTTTGAAGCTATGATCATGTTCTTGGACATTTTGGAAAGGTCTTGATGTCCTCTAACCAATGCCTTTGGTCCCATGTCATTTTGATTTACCAATCTCAAGTTATGGTCTTTGACTTAAAGTGCCTTTTTGTTGACTTTTGAAAATGACCTATAATGTTGAAATTGATAACTTTTTGTGAGAGCATTTCTTGGACTTGAAGTGTGAAGATGAGTTGTAGGAAATGTCATTCTCTTCAAAATGAGCTTTGGATGGGATTTTTCTGATAAACCATGAGGAAGTTATGCTCTGGTCAATTTGCAGTTGACTTTTTCAACTGTCCCAAAATAGAAACTTTTGCATCTTGAGACTTTTTGAGCAATGCTTTGAGAAATCATGATCAAGATTTTACCAAATGATGTTTGTGGCTTCAAAATAAGATGTTGACCAAAAATTTTGACTTTTGACTGTCAAATGACCATTTTGCCCCTGCAGTTGACTGTGAAGCATTTAGGGTTTTTGACTGTGCAATTTGATGTTGTGAGTCTTGAAACTTGGCCTATGGATGCTTGACAATGTATATAGGCATGTGGGACTTGATTGGCCCCTTGAAAACCTCAATTTCCTTGCAAGAGCCAAAAACCTAATTTTGACTGTGTTAGGAGGCAATTGGACTGTGCAATCCTTGAGCTTGATTTTGCCAAATCTTGAAGAATATGGGAGGGCAAATTTTGGGGTACAACACTGTGCTAACATACTACCTATACTAACTTCTGAGGCAGATATGTACAATCTCATGGGCTTTCCCCATGAAGGTGGAGACAAGATGGGAGGCTGAGAGAGATATCTTTTTATCTTGTCAAATGCCTCCTGATGAGCTTCGTTCCACTTGAAGGCTTGGCCTTGCTTTAAACGAAGCAACAGAGAGAAAGCTTGGGTTCTTCCACTCAGATTCGAAATGAATCTTCTGAGAAATTTAATCTTCCCTAGCAAAGATTGCAGCTCCCTTTTTGACGTAGGTGCTTTCGTCTCCATTATGGCTTTGGTTTTGTTTTGGTTGATCTCAATCCCTTTCTTGTGAACCACAAAGCCAAGGAAATCTCCAGCCTACACAAAAAATTCACATTTAAGGGGGTTCATCTTTAAGCCATGTTTTCTCATTCATTCGAATGATTGGCTCAAATGATGCAAATGGGTTTCTGCAGATATAGATTTGATGACTATATCATCAATATACACATGCATAAAGGTTTCAATGAAATCATGGAAAATCGAATTCATTGCCCTTTGATAAGTTGCCCCTGCGTTTTTTAAACCAAAAGGCATCACCACCCATTCGTAGGTGCCTAAGGCTCCTGGGCAACGAAATGTTGTCTTGGCAACATCTTCTTCAGCTATAAAAATCTGATTATACCCAGAGTATCCATCTAACATGCTTAAATATTCGAATCCTGCAGCAGAGTCTACTAACATTTCTGCCACAGGCATGGAGTACTCATCTTTAGGGGTTGCAGTATTTAAATCCCTAAAATCTATGCAGATTCTCAAAGAACCATTTTTCTTAATAACAGGCACTATATTTGCTAACCATTCGACATACCTTGTGGTTCTGATGAATCTGCAACGCAACAACCTTTCGATCTCAGCTTTGATCTTTGTGAGAACCGCTGGTGCGAATCTTCTAGGAGTTTGCTTGATGGGCTTCTTGCCATCCTTGATTGGAAGTCTATGTTCCACTAACTTCCTCTTTAAACCAGGCATTTCGTCATAATCCCACGCGAAGCAATCTTTGTTTTTCTTGAGGACTTCGATCACTTCCTTCTTGAGGCCTGGGTTAAGTTTTGCACTTATATAGGTTATTCTTTTTGTGTTTCCATCCCCTAAGTTCACTTCTTCGAGTGGATCCTGCGCCAACATTTTGGCACCTGAGTCTATGGGGTCCCTCTCGAAGCCTAAGGGTTCTTTATCATAGATGGCGTCCAGCCTTTGATCTATCTCAAGTTCTTCAAAGGGTGAGCCTTTCGAGCTATCCCCATTTATTTTGTTCATTTTTACAGCCAGTTTATTCATTTCGGCCTCTAAGGCCGCCTTTGATTCGTTCTCATCCATATAGGCCGAAATCTTTTCGAAAAAGGAGGACTCAGTCATGAGTAAGGTTGTCGAATTCCCAGCCTGCTGGCCGTCTTTGTACAATACCTTCGACTCCTTCATCCTCACTGATTATTCTTCTATCCCAGTATATGCCATCATGGTGAAGGGTCATGTAGTAGTGTGCGTTCCTGGTTTCGTTGATTTCATCATTTGGGATACAGGGAGAAATCTTTGCCAGGTGTTTGTCATAATTCCTCTTGTCAACTAAGTTGACTGCTGACATGAAGTAACTCTGGTCCGTTTCAATGTTTTCCACGATCCCATCTTCTCTCCACAAAACTAATCGCTGGTGCATTGACGAAGGAACTGCTCCTACGCCATGGATCCACTCCCTTCCCAGCAACAAGTTGTAGTTGGCCTTGGCTTCGATCACCATGAACATGGTGGGCCTACAGCTTGAGCCTATCGTTAAGTCCAATTGAACCACCCCCAGTGTTTTGCCTACTTTCCCTTCATAATTGGATAGAACCATGTTGTGTGGCTTGATGTCACATTCGCGTATTTCTAACCTTTTCAGCATGAAATGGGGTATTAAGTTGACTGCAGCGCCCCCATCCACTAGAACTTTATTTACGCCATGGGCACCAACCTTTGCCCGAATGAATAATGGCTTCAGATGGTTTTTCATAGCTGGTTCTGGACGTTCGAAGAACGCATTCTGTTCCTCGACAGCTCCATTATCCATCACATAGTAGCACACAGGCCTATGCTTCATCAGATCTATGGTATCTTCTTCCTCATACTCGTCAATTTCAGTTTCCTGTCCAAACTCACAGGGAAGCACAGATACCACGTTGCAGTTGATATTGAACGAAGACTCCCCCTCTGATTCGAAGTTGTCTGTTAGCATATCTTCGTCCTCTTCTGGACCTGAAGTGTATTCCTTTGGTTCAGTTGGGTGTATTTCAGAGAAGAGCCTCCTATTAATTGGGGGTTTGTCTTCAGTTTGATTTTTTGGTGTGGGTTTGTTGGTGCTAGATTCACCTTGGTTTTTTGTTGAAGTTGCCCCTTTATTTGCCACAGCTTCCCTTTCAGCCTTTCGAATTCTTTGTTGCCTTCGCCATTGAGATCTTGACATGGGGTTTCTTCCTTTGTAGTTCTCTAATCTCACTTCCTCCCTCTTCGCTATGTTGAACTGCCTTCTGTATGTCATAGCATGGCGTGCGTTTCGTTCATTGTTTCTCCATTTGTCTTTGCCTTTGTCATTTCTGACTTGCAGCCATTTGTTTGTTGGCACTTCGGCAGGAATTTTGAATGTCACTCTTCGAGCGCCATTGGGATGAGGACTATCAGGCCTTCGTTGATTGTATTTACTATCGAAACGTGGGCCCATTTGAGCAGTCTCTTGGTGGTTCCAGCAAGGGGCGAAAGGGATTGTTTCGAAGGCTCTGGCCATGCTTTGATCATACACAGCAGAACACCTTGGGCATATCAAGCATTTGGTTTCCCCTTTGTAGCAGCGAAGCACAGATTCCAACAAACTCTCTCCAGCCTTAGGATAACACCTGAATAACTGGTTATCCTGGCGCCAGTTGTTGCCAGTTCGCGCCCTTTGTACCCTCTCGAAGTTTGCAGCGATTCTCTGGTTGCAAAGGATGTTGCACCTAGGGCATAGTATCATTCTTGTATCTCCTTTGTGGCACATCATGAGGTAATCCTTGAGACTAGCATCTCCAGCATGATTATCCTCCATTTTATACTTTTCTTTCTCTAAGTATCTCTCTACCTCCTCCATTTCAGAACAAGGCCTCTCCATATCCACCATGTTTACCTCAACATCCTCCCCCTTAGTGTCATCATCTCCCCAACCTGTAGGTTTTATATCTTCAATTTGGACCTTTGAACTCTCTGGGGCAGAATATTTGACCAAGTAGTCAAACTTTCCACTGGGTTCCCCTAAAGTGTCCCATATTTCTTTCTGAGGGGAGGTTGGCTTCGTGATTTGGACTTTCTCCAATTCTAGCCTCAGGCCTTCAGTAACCTGTGTCCACTCTTGGTTTTGGTTTTCCTGGCCTTCAGTAGCCTGGATTTCTTTTGCAACAGCTAAAGGTGCTGCTTCAATCGAAGTCTCTGGTTGCTTGTGGACGTCTTCAGTGACCCCCTTATTGACTTCTACTATCACCCAACTTTCATTTTCAGTACGTTTCTCTCCTACTGGAGCGTCACTTTGGTCAGCTTCCACCATGTTAATTTCCCCAATGCATGCAGGCTCGGAGTAATTGGTGTCTGCGACGTCCAAAGGATCTTCGTCCACTTTCATTTTTTCTTTATCAGCAAACTTCAGTCTGCCATCTTTAATTGCATTCTGAATTAGGTCCCTAAAAGGAAACACTTTGAGGTTTTGTGGCCTAGGAAACTATGATACTTGCAAAATCCTCTTTTCTTTCTTTGATCTAAAGGAGGTATTTTGACATTTGATGGCACAATGAGTTGTCCATCTTTGACAAGTAAATCGAGAATCTCGTCACACTTAGTGACATTGAAGGTATAAACCTTCTTTGGGAATTTGTCACTTTTCTCATTTTCAACAATTTCTTTCCCTTTTGTGGGAACTAATAATTTGCAGGAGTAAGGTGGTGCCTGTTTTAACTCAGCGAGGTCGATTTCGACCTCTTCGAATTCGAATTCGGGATAATCTTCTGCTTCCTCAGTTCCAACATAGGAGATCCTTTCCTTCTTGTTATTTTTAAAGACTCTGGCCTTTTCGGCCTTTAGCCTTTCGACCTGTCGAACCCTATCGGCTAATTGAGCCATATCCCTCAAGTATTGGGTGTCTAATTTCTTTCGAATAGAGTAATCCAGGCCGCCAGCAGCCATTTCGACTAACTCATGTTCAGGAACTACTGTAAAGCATCTAGATTTCAAGAGCCTGAATCTATTCAGATAATCATCTATGGGTTCAGTAAACTTCCTCTTGACACTGGCTAGTTCCTTCAGACTTATTTTTGATTGTCCCATGTAGAACTGCTCATGGAATAATCTCTCCAACAAAGCCCAAGTATTTATGGACCCAGGAGGTAAAGTGGTGAACCATGTGAAGGCGTTCTTAGTCAGGGAACTTGGGAAATATTTGATCCTAAGGTCTTCATTATTGGCTATATCTCCTGCTTCGGTTAGATACCTGGCTATATGTTCGATTGTTGACTCATTGGTATCCCCAGCAAACTTTGTAAACTTAGGGACTTTATATCCCCTTGGTAAATCTGTGTGTATTATGTAATCCAATATAGGAGAGGCATAATTTGGCCTTCTAATTCCTGTGTTGAGGACATTTTGGGCCATGATTCTTTCTATCATGGTGGTTAAATTGTTTTCTGCCAAGATGTTATCGTTTCGAATTCTATGAACGACTGCATCATCATCTTGATTTCGACCCACCATGACAACCCCTCTAGGTTGTTCTTCTCGAAACTCTGGGACTTCTAGCCTTTCGACCCTTGCCCCTGGCTCCATAATTTCCCTTTGTGGGCCTTGGATCATTGGGGCTTCTAGCCTTTGTGCCCTTGCCCCCAAATTAACCTCTTCTCTTGTTGGTCTATAGGGTGGGTCGTTAGAAACTTGTTCTATAATAGGTACGTTCGCTCGAATTCCCTCCTGATTCTGCCTACGCCTTTTTGGGGGAGCGAAGAAATCTGCTATTCGACTCATGTTATCTGCGTTTTCTCTGTTTGTCACAATCACATTTTGTACTATTGGGGCAAATATCTCCTGCATAGTTTGTGCTAATACTCCTATCATATTATGGTTACTGTCATCCATCAATTGCCTAAAGGCCAACTGATTTTCCGTGGTTAGGATAGGCATTGCACTATAACCCACTGATCCTTGGTTATTGGTCATAAATTGATTTCCCCCAGACCCAAACCCTAATTGTGGTGATGAATTCGATGTGGAATTATGTAAACCTGCCATAAAAGATGTTGGCATTCCATAAGAGGAATTTCTGGTTCTGTTACCATCGAAACCGGGTGGTCTAGTTAATGGGGTGACGAAATGGGTTTGAGTTCCTGGTGGTGGGACGAATCCCCCAGGATAACCAATGGTTCCAGTATTTCCAAGGATCGAACTGTTAGTTGATATGCCACTTGTTCCATTAGTGGCTATATTACTAGTAGAGGATGCAACAGATTGTGCGTTCGAAGGGATCACATTAGATGCTCCCATCGAGGCTGAGATATTAGTGTCTGTTGTATGTGGGGCATTTTGTTCCCCTTGTTGATTGTCAGAATTAGACATCTTGTTTAAACATTTTCTTCTGGGTAAGGGTTGGTTGCTATTGGTTATTCTAACACTTCTAAGGTTCATATAACAACAAACTTATCACTCAGAAAGTATTTTTACAATGGTTATGTCTCAACAATTCTGTACTTTGTTCTAAATTTCGTAATGGCCAATGACGTCGTCCCATCGGGTGTGCCAATTTGTTTACAGTGATTTCTGGTAAACAACCGCTAGTCCTCCAAACTATCAAATAAACTTAATGACTGTTATTTAATCTCTCTGGTAACTTGCAGGATCGACTAGATTGATCCTAGGATGTATTGGTCATTTGGATAACTCTCATTATAGAACTGATATTCATGGTTGGTATTTAGAATGTTGTGTAGGTGTTTAACTTACTTCGATTACTCTATTAAAGATCTAATAACATGATCAAGTAAATGCGCGCGAAACTAAATTGCATGAATAAAGTTCAATTGTAAAGACATATAAAAACTGCAGAAAAGACAAGTAAATGACTTTGAAGCATAAAAACATGTAATGTAAAAGATTCTCTGGAATGTAAAAGATTTGAAATATGAAGAAAGCGTTTTAATGCAAGAAATCAGTAAAATGACTTTAAATGAAAAAGGTATTCGAATGATAAAAGCATGAAAATAAAGGCATGAAATATACAGAAGTTTCTGAAAGTAAAGGATTTGAAATGGGAAGAAAACATTTAAATGTAAGACATCAGTAAAAGACTTCGAATGAAAATACTTTAATGCAAAGGCTTTTGAATAATATTGACATGAAGATAGAGGAAAATACTGGAAATGATAAAGAGTTTTATTAAATCATAAATACTTGGTGTTATCATACGTACATTGCTCGTGCATTCGTTTCCCTAGCCATGTGGTATTTTGAATGTTTACTGAGTTTTTTGTACAATAGATATGACACCCGAAATCCTAATGCTAAGACTTCTATTTATACTACTTCGACCATAACAGTCTTGCTATAAGATTCTTCCACGTTTAGAACATGCAAAGCAATGCCCTTCTCTCGCTTCCACGCGTCTTCAAATGCTCCAGCGCATAGATTTTGAATTTCGAACATCCCGCTTGCATTTGAATTTCAAATGTTTTGGCACTTCTTCGCTTCGAACGCATTTCTTGGACACAGCTTTGTTACCATTTCGAGACTTATTTGAATATATTCCCATAACTGTCACTCGAAGCTCAAAGTTTTGACATGCCCATTCGAAGCACTGCTTCTACCATTTCGAAACATGACATCTTCTTTATTCCAATCAAAACGTCCAATTTGCTTTGCTTCTAATAATATCATCAAAATCTTCAGCCAACAACACGCGAAATGTGTTTTACCTCGACATCTGAAACGAGGTAAATAAGATCGTCATAAAAAGTATGAAATTAACACCTCAATGTTTTTAAGACTGAGATAATATTTTTTTAGCACATGAGTTCGATCCCCGGAATTCACACTTTTATAAATAAAAAAACTAGGACCTATTTTATTTTAGTTTACCAAGAAAACCGAGGGATTATTATTTTTTTAAAATAAAACTTGTTAAATTGTGTATCTAGAATATTATATTTTTTTATACAGAAAAATAAAATTAATTGTCCATGAACATCATATGTTGGATCTTCAATTCTGTGATACTCTGACAAGATCAAATATTGAGAAACTCCATTCTCCCAACAAAAGAAAAAGGGTCAGGTAAATTAATTTCCAGAAGATCTAGATTTTAGATCTTCAAACCATATGATTTTGGAGTAGAACAAATGTTGTGTGCAAGTATGTTTTCAATCGCTTTTGCATGCATTTGTTTCTGATATGAAGAAAAAAAGTTAGTCAAAAAAAGGGTTAGAAAAAAAAGGGTTAGTAAATAAAAGGGTTAGTAAATAAAAGGGTTAGATAAATAAATAATTTTTTGATAAAAAAATATTTAAGAACTCTTGGTGGAAAATATTTAAAAACACAAAACTTAAATCCAAATAATTTTCCGCTCTTGTAATTTATCATAGAGAACTCTTTATGGCAAACACTTCTGCAAACCTAAGACTCTTCATGCTTCAAAATGCTTTTATAATGAGAGGCACAATGGATGTTTTTTATGTTTCATGCGGATCACTAATGGTTAGGTCTCGAGCATTGATAGTCACAAAATGGACATCAAGGATTTGATAAATGTCTTCGATTTTAACGCTAAGGTCCCCTTGGTTTTTTAGAAAAACCGATGGGTTAGAACAATTGTTTTTAAAATAAAAAATACAATTAAACTAGAGGTTCCAAATTTATTTTAATGCTAAATTCTCCCTCGGTCTTTAGGAAGGCCGAAGAGTTTGAACATTTAAATACAAAGTTAGAACACAGACGTGACGTGCATGCATTGGAATTATATCACTAGAATAACAATGATCAACTATATTCAAGTTGTAACGTCTTTTTTAGATTATCAAGGTGGCTTTTGAGCTATTTAAATGTCTAATTAATAACTCATTGATTCAAAGTCTTTTCCTATTTTAAACGTCTCATTACCAACTATCTGTTTCAAAGTCCTTTTTATCCAAAAATTGATGCAAATCTGTTGTTTGTTATCAATGAAAAGTATGTTGATTTCAATGAGTTCGATCATTTTGAACTAAGGAATGCTTTTAACAAACAAAAGTTGAATGGTTACTTTGATATTCTACATGGCCTCATATACACTAACCTCTTTAAAGAATTCTGAACGAATGAGTCCCTTGTGCCAGCTGGTCATGAAAAATCATTCATTCCCATGTCAATGGCACTCCTTTATACATTACTCCATCACTTATTGCTTTGGCAATCAACTATGAAGAGTTTGTAGTTGTGTTGAACATTATAAATCTAATTGTGTCTACGCAGACCACCTAAACTGACTTTATGCCAAAGATAATAATCTCTCTAGTCATGCTTCTCTATTCCCTATTCTAAGATTTTGGTTTCAACTTCTAATGTCAAATCTTCGCTCAAGAGAGAAAGACCTGGAAACACT